>LPNX010491234.1:96672-159767 GCA_001517045.1 Pseudotsuga menziesii | reverse complement strand
ATTTTGATTGACCCTGGTTCTACTCACAGTTACATTACTCCTAGAGTAGTGGAGATTTGTTCTTTTAAGAAGGTAAAGCATAGAAAATCTTGGTTAGTTAAGCTAGCCACTGGGACTAAGAGAAAGGCCAGTGAACTAGTAGAGAAATGTCCATTGGTTATGAATGGATTGATCACTTGTGTATATCTAAATGTTCTACTGCTTGGTTCCTATGATGTTCTCATTGGAATGGATTGGTTAGAAGCTCACCGAGTGAAGCTTGACTGTTATAGCAAGACTTTTGAATGCATGGATGAAGAAGGAAACCTGATAGTTGTGAAAGGTATTCCAAAGGTAATTTTCATAAGAGAGGTTTCAGCAATGCAGTTGAAGAATTTCTGTAGGAAAGGTTACCAATTGTATGCAGCTCATATTCTGGAACCAACAGGAGATGAGACTCCTAGGTTGGAGGAGTATCAGGTGTTACAGGAATTCAAGGAACAGCACCAGTGTCCAAGACACCCTACAAGATGAGTACACCGGAGATGCTAGTGTTGAAGATGCAACTGCAAGAGTTGTTGGAAAAGAAGTATATTCGACCAAGCGTGTCTCCTTGGGGAGCACCGATTCTGTTTGTAAAGAAGAAAGATGGTACACTCAGGTTATGTATTGATTACAGATAGTTGAACAAGGTTACTGTGAAGAATAAATATCCTTTTCCCAGGATTGGTGACCTCTTTGATCAAATGAGAGGAGCAAATATTATTTCCAAGATTGACTTGAGGTCTGGTTACCATAAGGTGAGAATCAAGGATGAAGACATTCATAAGACAACCTTCAGGACAAGGTATGGATATTATGAGTTTGTAGTGGTACCATTTGGTCTCACAAATGCACCAACTACATTTATGTTCCTTACGAACAATGTCTTCAGTAAGTATTTGGACAAGTTTGTTCTTGTTTTCCTTGATGACAATCTTGTTTATTCTAAGGATGAAGAAGATCATGAAGAGCATTTGAGATTGACATTGCAAGTGCTCAGGGAACATCAACTGTATGAAAAGATGAGCAAGTGTGACTTCTATTGGGATAGAATTCAGTATTTGGGTCACATTATCTATAAAGAGGGTATATCAGTAGACACTGAGAAGATTGAAGCCATCATGAATTGGCCTACTCCAAGAAATGTGACGGATGTAAGATCTTTTATGGGACTTGCAGGATACTATGGGAGATTCATTGAAGGATTCTCTAAGGTTGCATATGCCATTGAACTTCTTTGCAAAAGAAGGGGATGAAGTTCAAATTGACTTCGAAGTGTGAAGAAAGCTTCCAGTGGTTGAAGAATCTTCTCACTAGTGCACCAGTGTTGAAGGTTGCAGATCCAGAGAAAGATTTTGTGGTATGTACCGATGCATGCGGACAAGGGATTGGAGGATTCCTTATGCAGGACAACCACGTGATATGTTATGAATCAATAAAATTGAAGGAGCATGAGAAGAACTATGCCACTCATGATCTCGAATTGGCAGCCATAGTACATGCTCTGAAGATGTGGAGACATTACTTGATGGGTAGAAGATTTGAACTTAGAACAAACCATTATGGTCTGAAGTATTTGTTTGATCAGCCTACTCTGAATGCTAGGCAAGCGAGATGGCTGGAATATTTATGTGAGTTTGATTTCGAAATCAAGCACATAAAAGGAAAAAAAAACAAGGTAGCTGATGCACTCAACCGGAAGGTATAGGAAATGCATGTGGCATCTCTCAGTATTTTCCAATCAGATTTGAGGCAACAGATTGTTAATCATGTTGCCGGAGATGAATTGTACAAATAGGTAAAAGACAAATTGCAGCAGCAAAGTCTTGAGAAGAATTATGAGGGATATAAATTGGAAGGAGATGGAATTCTCACTTATAAAGGAAGAATTTATATTCCAAATGTAGAATATTTGAGGAGAGTTTTTATGGATGAAATCCATCAAGCTCCGTATTTTGGTCACCCAGGATATTAGAAGACAATTGCTACAGCTAGAAAGTAGTACTTTTGGCTAGGTATGAAAAAATACATGGCTGAATACATTTCAAGGTGCATGAAATGTCAACAGGTAAAGGTTGAGCATCAACATCCAGTAGGTTTGTTGCAGCCTTTGGAAGTTCCGGAATGGAAATGGGAAGTTATTTCCATGGGTTTTATTACAGGATTGGCGATGACTTGGAGACAACATGATTCCATCATGGTTGTGGTAGACACGTTGACAAAGGTAGCACATTTTATACCAGTGAAGTCTACGCACAAGACTGATGACATTGCAAAGATCTTCATGAAGGATATTTCCAAATTGCATGGATTGCCGAAGGCAATAATTTTTGACAGGGATGTCAAGTTCACTTCCAATTTTTGGAAGGGGTTGTTTGCAGATTTGGGTACAAAGTTAAACTTCAGCACTGCATACCATCCTCAGACAGATGGGCAGACAGAAAGAGTTAATCAAGTGCTGTAAGATATGCTTCTCATGTATGTGATGGACAAACCAACCAAGTGGGAATATTACTTACACTTGGTAGAGTTTGCTTACAACAATGGACAACAGGAATCCTTGGGGATGAGTCCATATGAAGATTTGTATGGAAGAAGGTGTAGGACACTAGTGAATTGGGTTAACCTAGTGAACAGATTTGTGATTGGACCAGAATTGCTAAAGGAAATAGAGGAAGAGGTTGTAAAGATTAGGCAAAATCTGAAAGCAGCACAGAACAGATAGAAAAGCTATGCAGACAAGCATAGGATGAACATAGAGTTCAGCATTGGGGATCATGTCTACCTCAGAGTGAAAGCAAAGAAAAGTTCCTTGAAGCTTGGAAGTTGTGCCAAGCTGTCACCTAGATATTATGGGCTGTTTGAAGTGCTTGAAAGAATAGGGCTTGTTGCATATAGACTTGCATTTCCTGCTAGTACTAGAGCTGATAATGTTTTTCATGTTTCTTTGCTTAAGAAATATGTACATGATCCTAACCATGTGATAAAATGGGATGTGATTCTGGTGGAACCCGAGGGAGAGTTCCAAATCGAGCCAATGTGCATCCTCGATAGGAAGGTCACAATGCTCCGGAACCGGGACATAGGGTAGGTAAAGGTGAAATGGGAGCATTATGGACCTGAAGAGCCTCCATGGGAGCTGGAGGATGCCATGTGATTGGCACATCCATTTTTGTTCAATTATGCAGAACACTGAGGCGGTACCAGTGTAGCATTTTGTTCAATTTCACAAAGCACTGAAAACAATGCTATTGAAGGGGGAGGGGAATGTAACACCCCAGTTTTGACCCCATTTTCATTAATGTACATGATGTATATATTGTAATGAATCATGGTGTGGACCTGAAGGAAAAATCCCCACCATCGATTCGGTTGTGTTATGTTTTAGTGATTAGAACTGTTACCGATGGTATATCGGGACATGCGGCATACATATTAAATTGTGGCATTATGTAAATATGCATATTAATTAATTGAACCCAACCAACTATGTTCACTGCAACTAAATTGAGAAGGGGCATGATTTCCTAAGGGTAAGGAGGGGGAAGTTAAATCCTGAGCCATGGGGGGGGGGAATCCATGTGTCACCACTCTCTTCACTCACCCTCCCTTGTATCATCCAACCACCACCCTTCATTGTTCTGTTGTTAGTGGGGCATCTATTCGCTGATAGCAAGACCACTACACCAGGATTTCCATTCTCCCCACGCGCCTGCACTCTCTACACGACGCACCTTATGAATTGCAGATGGTATGTCCATTATCTGATTGGTGGCTGTCCATCCACCTTCACGCGGGCTGAGTTAAAAGGATCAACAATCCACGATGTGGGGTTCACCATTCCGCTCACACCGCCTTGCTAATCGGAGAGACATTATTCCCCTGTTCATGTAGAGCGTTGGTATTTTCCCACCATTGTTAGATTGTTGTGATTTTCCTCACCGGTCATCGGTTGCAGCTTCCTCCACACATTGCCTACTGTGTTTTTCCTGTACAATGCAGAAATTGCTGTATATTGTTGTGGTTTTCCTTTGTGGTTCGTTGGCTATTATTCCATCGTGGAATTGTGGTCGTGATTTCCTTTCCATCTATCTGTTTTAACTGTGTCTTATTCTTTTCCTTCACACACAGATTGAGAGTTGGTCTCTTTCGATTTGCTGGATTGTGTATTTTTCTTCAGCGATTGCAGTGAATATTTTTTGCTGTGGGCTCAGGTTGCTCATGGGATGTTAATGGCCATGATTACTGAACTGTGTTTTCCCCTGTAAAAGCCTGAAGAGTTGTTTGGCTACTTGAATGCAGTGGTTTTGTCCTCAAATTTCATTGGAGTGGTGAATGAGGGCCTTAGGTGCTTCATAAACCTAGTGGGTTGAGAATCACACAGACAGAGCCGCTGAGCTGGTCTTCTTCTCCACAACCCCTGAATAGCACTGGAAGGGAGATCAGGGTCTGAGGGACTGCGTTGTAGAGAAAGGACTGATTTCCTTGTGTTGGGTGTGTGTGGGTGTTCTAGAATCCAGTCTAGTTCTGGTGTCAGTGCACCATCTTAGCATTATCCTTTCCCAGCTCCTGGATGGCCTGATAAACCCAACTTTGTTGGCTTGGCTAATCTTTTGTTCGCTTGATAAACCCAACGGTGTTGGCTTGGTTGAAATTTGTACCCTTGTGGTGTTGTTATCCTTTTTTATGTGTAAGCCTGGTAGTTCCTTATTCCTTGGGGAATCATGCCCGACTCGGGGGTGGCAGCGTTGCTAAGAGATTAAAGAGCATGCAGGCCTATGGTTGGGTGGAACATTGCAGTGACGTAGTTGGTTGTGGAACAAGTTCTCTATAAAGATAAGTACTCTTGCCTAACTTGTTTCTACAATTATATATTTACCATTGATGAATGAGGATATACATGTTAAATGCTGATCTATATATGCATGAATGTTGATTGATATGTTTTGCTTCCGTTGTGTATATGAATGATTATGCTTCGTAAAATGATTTATGTTTTAAGTATCATGCTTCAGCACTATATGTATGTATCTTCATGTCCATGGGGCTAGATGCCCGGATGATTTGACGTATAGTAGTATCCTCTTCGCTGGTCGGAGGGTTGGGGACGTTACTGCTTGGTTGATCTGTTGTTCGCCTGATAAACCCAACTATGTTGGCTTGGCTGAACTGTGTACCCTTCTGGTGTTGTTATCCTTGGCTATGTGTAAGCCTGTTAGTTCCTTATTCCTTGGGGAATCATGCCCGGCTCGGGGGTGGCAGTGTTGCTGAGAGATTGAGGAGCACGCAGGCCTATGGTTGGGTGGAACGTTGCAACGACATAGTTGATTGTGGAACAAGTTCTTAATAAGATAAGTATTCTTTCCTAACTTGTGTCTGCAATCATATTTAGCGTTGATGAATGATGATATACATGTTAAATGCTGATCTGTATATGCATGAGTGTTGATTGAGATGTTTTGCTTCTGTTGTGTATATGAATGATTATGCTTCATAATATGTTTTATGTTTTTAAGTATCATGCTTCAACAGTATATGTATATATGTCCATGTTCATGGGGCTAGATTCCCGGATGATTTGATGTATCGTAGCATCCTCTTCACCGGTCGGAGGGTCGGGGACGTTACATTGTGGTTGTTCCAGATATACTTCTTCATCCAGATAGCCATTCATAAATGTTGATTTAACATCCATTTGATAAACATGCCATTTTTTTTGTGAAGCTATGGCCAAAACTGTTTTGACTGTATCCATGCCTGCAACTGGTGCGAAGGTTTCATTGAAATCTATGCTAGGCTGTTGTGTGAACCCTCTTACTACCTTTCTTTCCTTGCACTTCTGCACATTCCCATCAATCTCTTACTTGGTCTTGTAAATCCATTTGACGCTGAATCATTTTTATCTTTTGGTACATCAACCAGTTCCCATGTTTTTGTTTCCTCAATGCATTCTATTTCTTCATCCATGACTTGTGCCCATACTTCTTCTTTGATAGCTTCCTCAAATGTTAATGGATCATCTATTTGGGAAAATAATGCAAAAACAGAGAAGGAATTTGGTGTACCAACTTCATATATTTCACGCAGAATTCTCGTCTTCACTGGATCTATTGATGTTGACCTCGATGAACTGCTTGATGGAGTTTGTTTTCCTCTTGGTGTAGCTTGAGCTATGACTTGTGTTGAAGTTCCTAGTGTTGAGCCATGTTACGGTGTCATGGGAGTTGACGGTGCTGCGATCAGTTGAATTACATGTGGCGTTTGAACCACTTCTTCCGTCACGTCATCATGCTCGACATTCGATACAGTCTTGACATTATTTTCGAAGGTTCCATCCCATGATTCATTATCAATTAATTGAATGTCACGGTTGATGATTACTTTACTTGCGACAGGGTCATACAACTTGTATGCTTTTGTGTCTTCAAAGTAGCCAACAAAAAATCATTTATGTCCCTTCTTGTCTAATTTCTTTCTCATCTCATCTAGCACATGAGCATATGTGACACAACCAAAATTTTTTAAATGAGAAACACTATGATTCATACCTGTTCATGCTTCTTGAGGAACTTTGTTCTTCATGCTCTTTGTTGGACATCGGTTCATAATGTATACAACAGTTGTGACTGCTTCAACCCAATATTCATTTGGCAAAAGCTAGGATACCAACATGTTGCGTGCCATTTCCATAATGGTTATGTTCTTTCTATATGCGACACCATTCTGTTGATGTGTATACCGCGCAGTGAATTGCTTCTATATTCCATGGGTTTTACAAAAAAATAGAAATTCATTTAAAATATATTCACCGCCTCTATCCATTCTTAGGATTTTGATGCGGTGACCACTCTGGTTCTCCACGAGTGCTTTGAACTACTAAAAACAACTAAATGCATTAGATTTATGTTTCAAAAAATATACCCATGTTTTTCTTCAGTAGTCATCAATAAAAGTAAGAAAATAATTGCAGCCACCAATAGATGATGTCTACATTGGACCACAAACATCATAGTGCAAAATATCAAGTGGTGTGCATGCTTTGTATGACTTTTTGAATAGAAACGTTTCTCTATACTGCTTTCCAAAAATGTAGCCTTCACAGACTTTGTCTAGTTTTTCAATTGATGGAAATCCTTTCACCATATTATTTGTGTGCAGTAGCTTCATCCCACAAAAATTCAGATGTCCAAAGCTAAACTTTGGCAGCGAGGAATCATCCTAAAGTTCTGTTTTGAAAAGCTGCTTGAATTTTAGACCTGTGATTTTCTTTCTTGTCATAGTGTATGACTTCTTTTTTACTTTCTTCTTTGAATGAAGATCTTGTATTGTCTGGAACTATCCTCAATGGAAACAAGCGATTGCTTGTCATTGGTACTTTTGCTATCAGTTGGTTTCTTGGACGAATGTATTTAATCACACAATGATTGTCCTCCATGTAGAATCTGTAACCTTTTTGTATCAACTATCCAATAATAAGCAAATTGTGTTTCAGACCTTCAACATGATAAACATCGGGCATAAACTTTCACTCCCCCTGTTTGGTTAGAATACCAACAGTACCTTTTCCAAAAATAGTGACTTGGAAATTATTTCCAAGTGTAACATCAGTTTGAACTAAATTATCTAGACCGGAAAACAAATTTAATTACCAGTCATATGATTGCTGCAACCCGAATCTAAATACCATATTTCGCACAGACTTTCTTGAATGATATTGCATTCAATTGGGGATGCACATGCCATCAACATTACGCTCGACAGAGTGCTGGTGTTCATGGACTGGATTTGGATTTTGTTTCCTTGGTCATATTGCTTCTTCATGCATTCATATGCATAATGACAAATTTTCTTACAATAATGACATTGAATTTTTTATTTATCAAACCTGTGACCACTTGGTTCACTTGGGTTCTGATTCTATCCTCTACCAGTGACATATGTGGGACTACTTCTGCGTCCTCCTCTTAAGAATTTTTTTCCTCTACCTCTAGAATTATTCCTCCCCCTGCCTCTAGAATTATTCCTCCCCCTGCCTCTAGAATTATTTCTCTCCTCGCCTCTTCCACGACTTATAGATGACTATGTTGTGAATGCAGCTTCTAATGATGTGTTTGTTCTACTGATTCTATGTTCATGATTCATGAGTGAAGCTTGTGGCTCATCAATGGTAAACACTGGCATGTCTTGTTTTATTCCAAGGTTACAACCAAGGATTCAAATCTTGGGGGAATAATTCTGAGAATTTTTTCAACAATCCTTTAGCCTTCTATGTTTTCTCTATGATATTTCAGTTGATTTATCAAACATCAACTCTAGTATAGAATGAGTCTACTAACTTTGTTTCTTTCATTGACAAAGATTCAAAATCTCTTCTTAGAATTTTCAATTTGGAAGCCTTTACCTTATCCAAACCTTGATAGTCGGTCCCCAATGTGTCCCATGCTTGCTTTGCGGTATTTGCTGCTGCTACTCTTGGGAGTATGCTTTAATGCATGGCTTGTTGTATGTAGAACAAAGCTTAAATTTCCATCTTTCTTCCTTTGTTCCCTCAGGAAATCTTTCTCAACTTGTGTGAGATTATTATATGCTATCTGATCTACTGGTTCTACATAACCATTCTAGACTATATCATAAACATCTTGACCTTTGAACAAATCCTTCATTGTTAGAGACCAATATTCATAATTCTTTCCTGTAAAAATTGGAGTTTGTAAACTCGACATTTGTGAACAGGAAGTAGAAGCCATTTTTAATATAATTAGGAATTTTTTTTCCATTTTTAAGACAACATTCCTTTCCTAAACCTGCTCTGATACTAGATCTCAGGAATGGAATCTGTGACAATTAACTTGAGTTACTGTACAATAAAACCTTTTTTATTTTCCATTTTAAACTTTAGCAGAAAGCATTGTGACTCAAAGTACTTGCTAAGTAATTACTGCGATGGACTTTTCACCATACTCACTTTTACCTCGACAGGCTCACTTGGATTCGACTGACTTTTACTACGACGGGATTTAGGTTGCCACCAACTCCCGTGTGACCAACTTTCACTTAGATAGAACAACTTTATATTTCCTAGTCTTAAATACTTAGGGTATGAAAAAAAATTTTCATTGACAATTACTTAGGATAAAATATGACACAATTATATTGCAACTCACTCACAATATCATATAACCAAATATTAAATAAGACTTGTGTCAACACTTATGCAGATAAAAACTAGAATTTTTACACGGTGAAATAAATATGGATTCTTTGTGTTTTTTATTGAACAATAAATGTTAACAACATCCACTCAGATAAATTTGGAGAAGATATGCGGCTAAATAAAACTTGCATTAAACCATAAAATATGGATTTATATTTCTTGTGACGACATATCAAAGAACTACAATTGTAAATACTAGCTTAGAAATTTACAAGGATGTTTCACCTTTTACAGAGATTTGACGCTCAACACTTTCACAAAACACAGAAGCTTGAGCTTCAAAATCTTCACATAGTTATTCTTCTTCTTCTCCGCACTTCTCTTCTCTGTATTTCTGTTTGCCTCTTTGATAGTTCTTCTTGTGCATTCCTTATTTTTTTATTATTTTCAATCTTCTTCTTCTTATCAAAACTTCTACCGACTTACATTAAAGACTGTAATAACTATCTACCTATAAACTTAGCTTCAACAATTCAATTCAACTAGATTATATATGAGAGATGTGAACTCTTCATCCTGTCAGACTGTCTGACATAAACTAACCTGCTACAGACTCTAACAGAGTCTGCTAATGTTCTTTTTGGATAAGTGAGTAATTAATATTTCAAACAAAATCCCTTCGGTGATACATATTGACTCCACAATCCATACCAGTGATTATTTCAACACATTTTGAAGTCCTTGAATACTTTTGCATTATTTTCAATTGAAGACTTGAGAACATCAATTGCACATTCTGGCTGATAGTTTTGATCTTGAAGAGAAGATTTGGGACTTGTTTGATGATCCAATTGAAGAATCCAAGCAAGTTTGCAGCTTATTTCTACAAATTCTCCAAAAGAGGAAGCTGCATAAGTAGATCGTCATCATTCAAGTACTCAGGTATAGTAGATTCCTCAATTAAACATTTAGAGGTGTAACTTGCAAACTGTGATTTGTTTGTAAGTTCTAGTGCATGTTTTTGGTACTTGCAAGTATATTTTTTTACAATATCAAAATTGAATAAAAGTTGAATTACATTGTATGTGGGTGCATTTTCATCTAAGGTTGACACCCCTCACCTTTTGCGTTTGAATTTGCTAAATATTGTTTGTAAAGGGCAGAGTTACAAGAAGCTCTTAGTCTGATTGAGTCATTCTACTCGTTCCTTCTTGTAAAATGTACATAATCAAGAGTCATTCTCCTAAGGATGTCCGATCCTTCTATTATGAAGGCTAATCCTCATGTGTTGAGGTGGATACTTTGATTTACTAAAGTTACGATGTTGTAAAGTCTTGGTGAACAAGGCTCCAAACTTGTGACTGTATCAATTCAAACTTGTGAGTATATCAAGTCATGATTCTCATATGGACCTCCAGTTATAGTAGGTACCTATGAGGTGAACCTCCAGTTATGGAGGAGGACTTGCGAGTATATTAAGTGAGACTTGTGAGTATATCAAGCCATGATTCTCATGTGGACCCCTAGTTATAGATGGTACCCATGGGGTGGACCTCGAGTTATAGAGATGAAATGCTTTGCATGTTGAAGCATAAATGTTATTTGATGTATTTCTAACCATGGTCATTGATTGCTGTTAAGTCTCCTTTAGAGATTAACTACCTTTAGAGTGAATTACTTTAGCATATGACTATGGCCCAAGAATAATATAATATGATCATAGTATGTGACAAATATTTTGAATGTGATATGATAATTAATGTTAACACGTCTATACCATGCAGTAAAGATAAAAGATAAAGAGATAATAATATATAGATAAAGAGAATTTGAATTTCCTAAAGATGACTAAGTAAACTTGAATTATTGAGCTTCAGTTAAAGCCTCAATGTGTGCTTTAGTTAATTAAATAACTCACAGTGATGACTCCAAAGTAAATCAGTCAACATGATTCAATTATTAATAGTTAACTAAGTGCTAAGAAAGAAGGACTAGTTAACTAAAGTGTTTACACTTTAGTTAAACTAAAAGACGTCACTTAAGTTTATCAAAAGATGACACTTCCATTATAAAGTGTTTTGCATGATGACACTTGAGTTAAAGCACAATGACACTTATGTTATACTATTAACTAAGTGATTATACTTTCATTTAGATGATGATTTCACTCTGATGTCAGTTAAGCATCAATTAATGTAAAATATGAAAGGCATGGCACATATGTTATACATGATGGATATTCCAATGCACCATAATTTTTATCCTTGAATGAAATTCAGAGTTGTAGTGCATGTGTGCAAAATTCATATGCAACCATTCACTATTGTATACATGGAAATTATTTTTTGCTTGTTATTAATGTGCTGGGAACATGGCAAGTTCATACAGTTGATCAATATTCTCCATTGCTCAGTATTATCTCTTATTGGGAAATGTACTATTGTGTAAAAGACATTCTTTGCAATAGTATTTATTATACTCTAAAGAATTGCTAGGTTTTTCATCCTCATTATTTTGAGGGTTTTCCTAGGGTACATATTATGTTTTTGATTAATTCTTTGTGTGATTGAATGATTCATGTGTTCAATATTTCATTGATAAAATTTTTAAAGTTCAAAGAAAATTATATTTTCTAAAAAAATTGACATGGTATCAGAGATCAGTATGTGAAGGAGATGAGTTGAAAAGAGAATACTATAAGCCTATATAGATCCTAAGGAGTTGATAAAAGTATTGAAGAGCCATAACATCGATCTTCATTCGACCATAAGACTGTCTTGAGGGAACTTCCAATTTCAACACTTGGAAGGCGAGGACATTGAACATTCTTGAGGAACATGACTTGGATACCTATGTAGCCATTGTGGTAGAGGATCCTACCACCAATACAGGGTGCATCAAATTTTCAATAAGAACCAAGTAAAGACCAAATAGATCATCTATTATTTAGTAAAGTATAATCTCATGTCCGTGATCACTCCATTGAAGAATTCTAATGAATGTTTTGATACACTGATGAACCTATATGAGAAGAAATACATGATCAAAAAGAGGGCATTGAAGAATAAGCTCTAGAACCTAAGGATGGAAAAGGAAAAGTTTGTGGCATCATTATTCACTAAGATCATTCAGGTGAGAGACCACCTTTCCACTATTGGAGTTGTGGTGGATAAGGATGATCTTCTTCAAAACGCCATTGATGGTATTCCATCCTCACGGGAGAAATTATTTGCTGCAATAAACAACCGATAGGTACAACCTAAATTTGATAGGTTCTAGCATGTTTGTATCCAAGAGGAAGGATGGTTCTAGAGCAAGACAGTGTGCACCAAAGAAGAAAATATTTCCCTCGCGACAAGAATGAAGAAAGGGAGAAAACCATTCTTTCCAAAAAAATATTTTCATTCAAAGAATATGGAGTTCAATAAGGACTTCAACAAGTCAAAGGGTCTGTGATACTATTGCCAAAATAAGGGCCATTATGCAAGAGAATTCCATGCAAAAAGAATAAAGGAAGGTTTCATGCATCTACCACAATAGAAAAAGAAACCTCTTAGAAGAATGCACCCAAGGGGAAGGAGACAAGGAGGGAGTATTACCTTGTCTCGGCACTGTTAAGATCTATCATCACAAGTAAATATACATTTTTTATTGATATTGGTGCATCCAATCACATGTCATGGTATAATAATTCTATTTCGAACCTAAAGGAGAAAAAGTTCATATGCATGGTAGAGTTGGGTGACAACTCAACATATTCGATCCAAGGAGTTGGATCCACCTCCTTCCAGTTGAATTTGGGAGATATATTACATGTATAGGAAATTATTTATGTCCCAGGATTGAACAAGAACCTTCTGTTAGTTTCATTTATTGAATATAAGGGATTCTGAGTTATCTCCATGGATAACAAAGCATTATTATGGCCAAAGAAAAAAAAGCCTAGAATCTGCTGCAGTGATTGGAGTTCGAGAGGGAGAGCTATATAAGGTACCCAATAAGTATCTTAAATATATGGTTCATCACAATATCAATCCATGCGAGCTATGGCACAGGAGGATTGACCACCTCCAATTCAAAGCACTACCAAGTTTGTACAACAAATGGTGAAGTTATGGCAATATTTTATTTTGAGCATGATAGTGGTTGTTGGGGTTGTGCACTTGGGAGAAATGTTAAAAAGAGTTTCTCTAGCAGTAATAACATATCTAAAGGGATTTTATATTTATTACATTTTGATGTATGTATTCCCATGTCATCCTCGTCCTTGAGTGTCTACTTATATTATGTGTTATTTATTGATGACTTCACTAGAAAGTCATGGATTTAATTCCTTAAGTCTAAGAGAGATACATTTAGCAAGTTTAAGGAATTTAAAGCCTTAGTAGAGAATTAGATAGGCAGACACATCCGTGTCTTGAGGTCTGACAATGAAGGTGAATTTGATTCCTATGCTTTAAATAATGAGTTTTGTAGTGATGCAGGGATGTGTAAACAATTGATAGTTCCATACAATCCCCAACAAAAGGGTTTTTTGAGAGAGAATAGAACTGCATGTGAGGATACAAAATCCATGATATATGATTAGGATTTGATTTCCTCATTATGGGGAAAATATACTAGTACAAAAATTTATATCTAGAATAGAAGTTCACATGACATTATGGATGAGAAAACATCTGAAGAGGTGTTCATTGGTAAGAAGATAGACATGTCACACTTGAGGATATTTGGGAGTCCTATATACATCCATATACATAAATAAAAGAGGACTAATATGGAACCTATTGGAAAGAAGAAAGCCTTTGTGGGTTATAGCAAGCCATCCAAATCCTACAGGATATATGTTCTAGGTGAGAGACACATTGAGGTCATCTGAGATGTAACCTTCGATGAAGAGGATGCATTAAAGAGGTCAAAAGAAATTCTGTATGATATAGATGAAAAGGAGCATGATACTCCTATGCCATAGGTCTCAGATACTTATTCTCCCCATCCAAATGTTTAGAGGGATAATCCAACAAAGCTATTAGCCATTGATGAACCAATTGGACTGGTTGATGAAATTCCTCGTAAGAGGAGGTCTATATGGTGCCGAGATACACTAAAATATGAAGAGAAGCATGGAGAACTAGTGGGATCTTCTAGAGAGTGAAAGAAACCTTACATACATTCATGGTATGTTGCATAGATGAGTAAGATCAATGAATCTGAGTCTTCATCCTATGAAGAAGCTGCAAAGTAGAAAGTTTGGAAAGATGCAATGGTTGAGGAATATACAATAATATTTAAGAATGATGTTTGAGAGGTTGTTCCCATACATAAGGGGAAGTCCATAGTTACTTCCAAATGGATTTACAAGATAAAGCATGTTGCAGATGACACTATGGATAAGTATAAAACCAGACTTGTTGCCCAAGGTTTCTCTCAGAAGGAGGGCATTGAATATGAGGAGACATTCACTCATGTGATCAAGTATACCACATTAGAGGAAATTCCAACTCAAAATGGGCCTTTTAACCATAATTCAAATTCCATGTCACCATCACGTTTTTTCAGGTATTTCTTGTTTTTGGGGTAGAGGGGTCCTTCAAAAGTATGTTGAGTGGGTACTCATTGGATGCAGAATTTAATTTCACATCCAACGAGCTCTCTCGATCGAAATTTAAGTAAAATCACTAGGAGATATGTCGAAAATACGAACAAAAAAAGTAGTTTTTTCTTTTCTTCCTCCAAAATTAATAAATATTATTTTATTATTTTAACTATTAATTTATTATTTTTCTTAAGAGGCCCATTTTGAGTTGAAATTTCCTCTAATGCAAGTTAAGCTGTGATCTCACTTGCATTGGTTCTAAGATGGAAACTTCACCAGATGTATGTGAAGATAACCTTCGTCAATGGTAAGGTTGAGGAAGAAGTTTATATTGAGCAGCCTCAGGGATTTTTTTATTCATAGGAAGGAGTACCATATGTGGAAGTTGAATAAATCCTTATATGGGATGAATCAAGCTCCTTGATATTGGTATGCCATAATAAACAACTATATTCAGAGACTGGGATTCTCTAAGAGCGAAGCTGATCCAAATTTGTACTTCAAAATAGTGGAGAACCAACTATTGATATTGGTTCTATATATTGATAATTTATTCCTCACTGGAGAGGAAAAATTGATTTCTTGGTGCAAGAGGGAGGTCACACCAGAGTTTGAGATGAAACACTTAGGTCTGATGCACTACTTTCTAGGCCTTGATATTTTCCATAGAAAATATGAGATATTTCCGTCTCAAGGGAAGTAAACTTTAACACGACATATTGTAGAGGTTTGGCTTGATGACTTACAAATCCATGAGTACTTTGATGATTTCCAATTTGAGGAAACTTCATGATTATGATACTAGATTGGATCTAGAGGACCCCATGTTTTATAGACAATTGATTTTCTCATTGATGTACTTGATACACTCGAGGCTAGATATTTGTTATGCAATTAGCATTCTGAGTCAGTTTATGTTTGATCCGAGACACATACACTAGGTTGCTTCAAATCATGTTTTGAGGTACACCTTTGCAGTACAATTTCTTATGGACTCAAGTATGCCTCCATTGGAGGGGTTCTATTACTTGGTTATACTGACTCTGATTGGGGTGGCAACATTGTGGACCATAAGATCACTTCGGGCTACTGTTAGATATTGGATTCTACCATGATTTTTGTTCCAACAGAAAGCGGGGATTAGTTTCCTACATTAGTATAGAGGTAGAGTACATTGCTACTAGTACTGCTCGTGGAGAAGCAGTGCGGCTGAAAAAGATGTTTGCAGGATTGTTTAGTGAAATAATTGAGACTACATTTATTAGGTGTTCCAATTAGAGTTGCATCAAGCTTTCCAAAAATTCGGTGTTTCATGGTAAGTCGAAACACATAAACAAAATATCAATTCATTCAAGACATGGTATATAAAGGTACAATGAAACTTCAATACATAACTATTGATGAGTAGATTGTAGATTTGTTAACAAAGTATCTATTAGTTATGAAGTTTAGGTACTTCCAAGACAAGCTTGGTATGTTAGAGAATGCCTCCCTCCTTGAGAGGGAGTGTTAAATATACATCATTAGCATTCATTATCCTAAGGATGTCTAAGCCTTTAGTTATAAAGGCTAATCCTCATGTGTTGAGGTGGATAGTTTGATTTACCAAAGTTATGATGTTGTAAATTCTTGGTGAAAAAGGATATGAACTTGTGATTATATCAAGACGTGATTCTCATATGGACCTCCAATTATAGTAGGTACCTATGAGGTGTGCCTCCATTTATAGAGGTAGAATTGTGAGTATATCAAGTCATACTTGTGATTATATCAAGTCACGATTCTCATGCGTACCCCCAGTTATAGTGGGTACCCATGGGGTGGGCCTCCATTTAAAGAGGTGAATTTATTGTTTACATGTTGAAGCATAAATGTTATGTGATGTATTTCTAACCATGGTCGCCAATTCCTTTTTCCTCCTTTAGATATTAGATACCTCTAGAATGAATTAATTAAGTATATGGCTATATGGTTCGAGAGTAATATAATATGATCATAGCATGTGACAATTATTCTTCAAGTATAATGTGATATGATATATAATTAATGTTAAAAAATATAGACCATGCAATAAAGATAAAAGATAAAGAGATAAGCATAGAGATATAAAGAGAAACCGAGTTTCCTAAATATGACTAAGTGAACTCAAACTATTGAGCTTTAGTTAAAGCCTCAACGTGTGCTTCAAATTAAAGAACTGACAATGATAACTCCAAAATAAATAAATCAACATGATTAAGTTATTAATAGTTAACTAAGTGTTAAGAAAGAAGGACTAGTTAACTAAAATGTTTACGCTTTAGTTAAACTAAAAAGCGACACTTTAGTTATAAAGTGTTTTGCATGATGACACTTGATTTAAAGCACAATGACACTTATGTTAGCATGTTAACTAAGTGATTACACTTTTAGTTAAATGATGAGCTCACTCCGATGTCAGTTAAGAATTAGTTAATGTCAAATATAAAAGGCATGGCACATATGTTATGCATGATAATTATTATCCTTGAAGGCAATTTGAAGTTGTAGTGCATGTATGCACAATTATCATGCAACCATTTGCTATTGTCTACATGTCAGTGATATTTGACATGTTAATAATGTGTTGGGAACATGGAAAGTTCATACAGTTGATTAATATTCTCTCTTATCGTGTAATTTTCTACTGTGTAAATGACATTCTTTGCAATCTATCTATTATACTATGAAGAATTGCTGGGTTTTTCATTCTCGTTATTTTGAGCGTTTTCCCAGGGTACATCTTGTGTTGTGGATGAATGATTTGCATGATTGAATGATTTAGTGATTCATTTGTTCAATATTTCATTGATAAAAGTTTTAAAGTTCAAAGATATTCATATTTTCTAAAAAATTAACACTTCCAAAACAAGGATGCCTCACACAGTCCCCACAATGTCTCAAACTGAAGAAACCGATTAGATTTGTTGAACACTCTAGTATTTACAAATGTAAACAACTAAATCACAGTAAATAAAGAAACTCTCCAAATTGTCATCAATCAACTATAGGATTTGAAAGCCAAGGAGGACAATGTACATGAAAAGAATCAACATTTTGAACCGGTGTTTGTTCAGAACAACCCTACGTTTGAAGATAATTCCTATCGTCTAGAAGCACACAATGAAATCATGCCAAAATATGTTCAAATTTCTAGCTTCAAACATTGTGACCGGATTAGCCATTTGAAAGATTAGTGTTTTGAGATATTTATCCTTGTCAACATCACGGGAAGCATAGCCATTCTTCATATCGGTGTGTGAAGCTGAAGAAACCTGCAAGAGTGAAACTTGCAATGTAATATTGTACCACTTCTTATCTTGTACCTGACATGAGGAAAATGATGTCATGATTCAAGTTTCAAATCCTCCTTATGATAACAATCAATCACAATATTATTTAAATAAGCCAGATCAAGAAAGCCTAAGCGACATCCAGTTTGGGAGGCTAGATTCAGAGAGTAATCATATGTTTCGTTTCAAGTTGTGATACCATGAGAATCTCCTCTCCTCACATTGTTCATGATAGGGGAAATGTAGACTGTCATAAACAAGTGAGTGAGAACAAGTGACCTTGTTAAGAGCCAGGTTTGATTGATATCTAGTCGGTTGGTGTTCATAATAAAACCATCGGTTTCAAGAGCATCCTATATTAGTAGAATATAGTGCAAACTTCTAGATAACTTGCTTGGAAAATTATTATCAAGTTGGAAATGTTCAAGAAGTTACAACCATTGACCACTTCATGTTTTCAACTCTCCACTTGGTTTGTGGTCAGCCTAAGACCACCAATTCAGTAGAAGAATTCATCCTTCTGTTTCTTCTCCTAGAGAATCTCTGAGCCTTCATGGAAACTTTTAGAGAAACTCTGAACGAGAGTTATCACCAAGTTCCAGAGTTTGTGGTTAGCCTTAAAACACCTACATAGTAGAAGATTCTAGCTTCTGCTATCCCCTGTGGTTGGTGGTAAACCAAAACCACCTATTTAAAGAGAGCTTGTATTTAACAGGAAATGTTAGCTTCTACTAACTTGCTTAGCAATTTGGATTGTCAAGATGGAAATGCTCAACACGTGATAGTTGTCCACTTCGAGTTATTTGGTTTTCTCTTTCTTTGGATTAGATACTCCCTTTAGATTAAGGGGGGAATCATTGGAAAGATAATACTTGGTGTTAGGATTATTATCCATCATTCAAGTGAAAGGAATACTATAAGTACAGGAGAAGGCCAAGTGTCTCTTAGGAGTCCAAGAGTCTGCTTGGGAGGTGAACCCAAGGGACATTCTCATTGTATATATTTACATCAATTACCGAGAATTATGTGCTTTGACACCTATCCTTCTGAATTTGTGTGGATTTTTTCCTATTTTCCAATGGGGCACCTAACAGTCTCATGAGTGTTCTTGGAAAACATCATAAGGACAATTATGACAAATGTGCCTCTTGGCACGCCTTATCCCCTTTGCATCTTGTTCACAATTATTTGTGTGGTCCACTTCCTTCTGCTTCCTTCAATGGCTTCAAGTACTTCTTAAATTTCATTGATTACTTTTCCAAATGCACCTAGGTTTACTTAATAAAACTTAAGAGCAAAGTTTTTGACATGTTTTTGGCCTACAAGGCTCTTGTAGAAAAATAATCTAGACATCAAATACATAAGTTAAGAATAGGTAATGGAGTGGAATATGTGCAAACAATAAATTTACAAATTAATGCACTACATAGTGCATTCAAATGCAACATATTGTTCCATACACACCACATAAAAATGATGTTGCAGAGAGAAATAATTGCACATTAGAGGAAATGGAAAATTGTATGATCCAATATGAGGGATTAAATCCTCATTTTTAGGCTGACATTCCTGATTAAAAATAGAAAGAATTAGATCCTTAGAGCGAGATGTGCATTTTTGTTGGGTACTTTGAAGATTTAAAAGGTTATAGACTTCTTCAACATAATTCCAATGCCATTATTATTATAATAAATGTTAAATTTGATGAAAATATCTCAACTTGGGAGCCTAATTTGACACTTGTATCATCTTTAATGTATGATCCATCTCTGACGTTTGTGCCACCTGAACTATTAGTGATCCTACTCTAGTTTCTTCTTTAAATAAGACAATAAAGATGAAAATCCACTTTTGCTTGATCACTTTCCTCTAGTGAGGTCCATGGGTGGGTCTATACAACATGTGAAGCAAGTGATGATCTTACCAATAATCCTAGAGATCAACACCGAACCACCACCGAACATTTTCATATTTCTAGTAGCCTCTTCTCTATTGACTCGTGTTTTAAAGACTAATAATCTAGAAACATTTGGAGAAGCTTCTTATCATCAAGATTGGAACACATTAATGAATGAATAATAGTGTTCCTTAATAACAAATGATATTTACCAAAACCTCGATTCCAAAACCTCGATTCCAATATTGTGGACTTAAGGATGTCTTTCTACTCCTACACTTACTCTTTTCATTGTTCAATCTTTTATGATTTATAGCTCAATTATTACACTTATCCTTTCATTGTTCAATTGTTTTAGGTTTAGTGCTGAATTATGACCCGGTGAAACGGTTGGATAGCATAAAATACTAATTATAAAATACTAATTATGCGATCTCTTTCATTGGTAAATGAAAAGATATCATTAGTAAATGAAGTCGTGAAACACAAAAATGAAGGAAAGAATCATTGGAGAAAAGGGATCATTAACGAAAACAACACATTGAGTTTAAAGTTTTTATTAAATGGAAACATAATTATAACAGATTAATGTAAAACTTTGAAAATTATGATTCAAACCATAGCTTAAAAATCCTCTCAACCGCAATGATTACAACTGCCCAGTTACGTATAACCCATCGGTTCCAATATTCTTGCCCCAATGGAGGGAATAATAAGACACTTTTTATAATTCTCATAGACTTAGTATTTAATACAAGAGAACTTTGTATTTTAATACAAGAGCCACGAGGTGGCAATGTTTTCGATGACATTGCATCTGGGATAGCTAGTGGTTTGTAATTGCTTATGCAAAAAATTAAAACTCAATAAAAATAGAATAAATTTTGTTATAACTTACTTAAAACTCAATAAAAATAGAATAAATGTTGTTATAGCTTATTTAGACATCCTTTTGAGGATGGTAGAGATTTGACTACTTGAAGCCTCTAGACTCAAGTTCTATTTCAATGGATCCAAAGTGAGGATGAGCTTTATCAGCTTTGGGAGAATGACTACTACATCTCAAATAGGCCATGAAGGACATAAAGACAAGCCTAAATACGGAGTGGGGATGAACCATTTTTGATTAGTTAGATAATAAATTGATGATGCTTGGTGGGTGGTTAAGTTAATTCCTTCGGTATCGGAGTTGGAAACCAACTTCTCCTTCTAAAATGGTACCCACCTCTCTCTTGGAGTTGCACATTTGGGCTTGAAAAGTAACTTATCCTCTAAAGGAAGGGTAGAAAGGAAAAAAGAAAGGTAATGAAAGTGAGGGCACAACTCCATATTTGAATAATGCTAAACCAATATAAGAAAAAGAAGAAATTGAAAGAAAGCAAAACCTTCCTCTTTCCTCATTGAAGGAAAACTCACCACCCACCCTTTAATCAAATAGAAAAGTTTTAATAAAGTAAGAAAACAATTTCCATTATTACATATATCATAATAACCACATATGTAAGTATACACCTATCTTTAAAAAACCTATTAATAAAAATTAATAACGTTTTGAATTTTTTTTTATCATGAAAATAAGTTCTAGTGAATTATTTTCCCATTCTTTGAAACAGTTTCTCAAGATTTTCAATAGTATTTTGACAAGAGGGCATTTAATAGTATTTTCTGTCAAATTCCAAGGCTTCCTCAATAACTTGAGTTAAAATGAAAAAGACATTACATAGATTATTTTAACACACTTATCAAATATAAAAGCCATATGGACTTTATGTAACAATTTTATACATATATATTTAAAACACACACACACATGTATAATAAAAATATGTAAATAAAAAATAATTTTACATCTTACTCAAATATACTATCAAATATACTATGATAGAAATATTTATATTATGAAATTTCAAAATAAAAATAAATATCATTCTAATATATTTACACATTGTAAGATATTTTATCCTTTCCTAAAATTTTGTTAAACATTTTACTATACGATTAAGTAATCAAACTTAACATAAAACAATAAAATTTTCCAAAGAATTCGGTGGTTGTTTTTGATGTGTCATTCATGACAGTTGAGGGTAGATGGCCAATGTGAGCATAAACCGGTGAAAATGAAATCTCCATTAAAGCTAGGAGAGAAGCCACGTTGACCCCATCTCACAAAACCTAATCAATTTGGAAAAATAAAAAATATAAGTGAAGGTGTTACAAACAATGCCGGTGTCGACCCGATCTCAGTCAACCTAATCAATTTGGAAAAATAAAATAATATAAGTGAAGGCATTACAAACAAGGCCAATGTTACACCTGCATGCCATTAAAACAAATGGCATGACAATGCCAATGTTACACTTGCATGACATTAAAACAAATGGTATGACATTGAAACAAATGGCTTAGGGAATAAATTCACAGTAAGAAATCAATATATAGAGAGATTATGTACAAATACTCTGCTTTAATACTGTTATAGTTGCAATTGCTTTAATACAACGCAATTGCATAAGTGCCTGCTTTGGAATTTGTGAGTTCTAGTCTGCAAAATTATATCAAATGGAAAGCTTAGCCATGGTTCAAGGGATGCAGAGCTTACATGCCTAAGGCCTTCCATTTCTTCCTCCAACAAATTACAGCTAGGCTTCTCTAAGCATCCAGTAGGTAAGCTCAAGGTCCATTTTAAACTAATTTACAGAGTACAAATTACAACTGGGCTTCTCCAAGCATCCAACATGTAAACTCAAGGTCCATTTTAAACTAATTTACAGAGTAAACTTCAGTAGTCAGTAAAGTGTTGTTTCCTATGGAGAACCAATTTAACTTAAACAATGTTTTTTTTAAGAGGGATGGTTCAACGAGGAACTAACTCCTATCCGTTTAGTTAACATAAAACATTTATTTTCATAATTTTATTTTATGCATCCATTGATCCCTAACTCTATCAATTTAAAAGCGAATCAACCAAGGAGAAAGACTTGAGGAATTCAGAGCAAAATATAATAAACGCCCATTACTGTTTGTTATTAGCTAGAATAACCAAAGAATGTAATATAATATCAATAAAATTGGAGCATGCTCAGTCATTCTAGAACACTTGCACTTCTAATAAAAGTAAAAATTCATCATTTAGTGTTTTCAAGGACTTTAAGGTCTTTGGGAATTTAAGATGACAGATAAAGCATTGTGACAATCATTAAACTCAGCCTTAACCTGCCCCTTGACTGTTGCCATGTCTAATATTCACAACTCAGGAACAATATCCTATCTATAACACTGCTAGATTACCAATAATAGTTGTTATAAAAGGAAAACATTTGAATCTCAGCATCCTGATTGGCAGAGGTCCCAATACAATAAAATCCAATTAGAATTCCACGGACAAACCTAAAAGTATGCCAACCTAGAACATGATACTTGGACCTAATGTGTTTAAAAAAAAATCTTCAGACATGAATAGGGTATCTTGGACAGCGGAAGAAATAAGAAATGAACATTACAAAAAAATCAGAAAACAATGGGAAAACAACAAAATTAAAAGCACTTTATCCAATTAAGGACTAAGCCATGGGAAACAATCCCGTCATTCATTAAAAAAAACACTACCAAATTCCCGTGAAGTGAAAGAAGAGAAGTAATGTGCATACCTTGGAAGCTTCAACCCATTTGTTATCTATGAATTCAAGATTGGGGGCGCAGTTTGGCATGATTAAATATCATCTCTTCTTTTGTCTGCAATGAGTATATTATATACTCATGATTGTTAAGGACCTTCGTGACCACACCCATCATTCTCGTAAGCATCAACTTCCTCATCCAAAATAAGCTGATCTTTACTCTGCTCCGGAGAGCTTGGCCTTATGTGAAACTCATCTACTCTCTCCCTCAGTTTTTTGTGTCATCCTCATTGTTCATAAGGTCTCTGTAATCCACCAAGTACCCTGCCCCCTACTTTTTTACAAGCTGCGCACATAACCAGGCCCCTCTAAACCCCTCTTCATCGTTGGACACCTCCACTAGGTCACCATTGCTCAACTTCAATTTTTCCTCCTCACTCAACACTACAAAATCAAGGTATGTTCCCACTCTAGCACAAATTTCTCACTCAAACCTTCACCAGCTTACAAGACCCATGTCTACTCTGATCAAATAATAGTCTTCCATTCCTCCTTGCAAAACTGAATTAAGCCATCATTCACTGAAACACAACTAAAACAACAATAATTCAATGATGGGTATCATGATACGATGAGTAGAATTCATGGAGGAAGGAAGAAAAGTCTTTTCGATTGTCAGGCTGTGATGTGTTACATTAATTACCCGTGTTAGGGCACATGGTACATTTCAAACAGTAATAAAATGGTTAAAATGCATATTTTGGGACATGAAAAAATGTGTACAAGGGATTGCACGGAATGGAAGCAGGAGGGGCATTAAGCTTCTTCTTCCCCATTAAAATGTGTTGTATCTGAGGCTAGCAGTACAAGCATTGCCAAGTGGTGATATACACGGAAAACAAAGAAAAAATAAATGACAGCCTACATAAGCCATAAATGACAACTTACATATGTTCGCCGCCAATGTATGAGAGAGGATTCCCAAGGCATGACATCAAGCCTTCCAAGCCAATAAACTATGGACAAAAAAACCAAAACTAAAAAAAATGAAATAAATAAATGTCTTAACATTACAATCACAAAGGTTCACAAAAAATTAATACAC
Organism: Pseudotsuga menziesii; assembly: GCA_001517045.1. Classification (NCBI taxonomy): domain Eukaryota; kingdom Viridiplantae; phylum Streptophyta; class Pinopsida; order Pinales; family Pinaceae; genus Pseudotsuga; species Pseudotsuga menziesii. Next base: position 135,066 of record LPNX010491234.1, on the reverse strand, counting down.
GAGCACGAAATATAAATGTCCCCGGTCAAGAACATAAAAAGAGAAGAGAGTAGAAAAAAAATATAACCTTTACACAAGATTTTAAAAATCTAATTCCCAATCTTAAATCAATAGCAGCAACCAAAAACCTAGTAATCATTAATAATTAACAAGTAATTATCTTCAACCATGCATAGGGATGATCATGTATTATCACTCACAACTTAAAAGAAGTCATTGAACTTGATCGGAAGGAGGAGGGAAAATAGTAGGCCGAATTAGGTCAATGAAGCCAAAATGTATTCGACAAATTAGGAAACAATTGCAAAACAATATAGTACAGAAGGAAATCCTAGAGCTATTTATATGGGGCTTTGGCCATACTACTTAATGCAATTTTCTCAGATACTATCTTCAAACAATAATAACACTAAATACTTTTTGATAATCTTTTTGTGTGTCTTCAGTAGAAATCTACAAGGTTCTAATTTAATCTACAAGGGTCTAAGTTATGTGATCATATACTTTTGCTTAATTAATCATTATCTTGTTTAATTATTCTCTGTTTCATTATGTTGTTTTATTATTCTCTGCAATCAGGGAAATTATGTAATCGATCAGTTTTTGGCATGCCAGATGTATAAAATCTAGATTTTTAAGCTATAGTTTCATTCTTAAATCAAATAATTTTTCTATGTTTTTGACATCTCTGCAACCCTGCAATCGATGCCCTGCATGCCAGACACTCATGAGCTCAGCTCTGACCATGACATTGTTATGAGTCCTGACAATCTCTGGAAATGAGTCACGTTGATTCACTTGAACCATGACATTTTGCATGTATCTTTCTCTTCTTCTTATTTTATTGCTGCCACATATGGAAATGTATCTTTCTCTTCTTCTTATTTTGTTCCAGAAAAGAAAACATACTAGCACTTTGCTTCAAAAAGAAAAGAGAAAAAAGAAGAAATCTGTACTGGAGCACATGCCATTTTCACAGTCAGTTTTTTTTCAATTCAACAACAAAGAACATAATCACCGTCTTTTTTTTAACATTTCCCTGTTTGTCTTTGCATCGAATGATTATTTTCTAAAACATTGCTTATTATTTAAAAAAAAAAATAACATTGGTTCTAGTCTCGCCTATCTAGACATGCATGAGAGAGAAAAATATTACTATCTATATATCCAAAGAAAATATCTCCAAGGATTTTGCAAAGAGAGGAAGCAATGCAAATAACTATGGAGGATCGTTGATGCCTTTGTCATGCCTAACGTTTTCCATTCTAAGGTAAATATAATGATTTCTTAACACTGAATGTGCAATTTGAACACACTTAGGCAAGGCTAAAACTTGTTTTTCTTTCCTCAATATTTTCATTATAGAAAATTTAAAATGTGTTCTAATTCTTATTTATAAATAGACTTTGTCTTAGTATAAGTTATTCCATGCAAATATCCACACCCTTTTTGTGATTTAAAGTGATCCTTTGTCAACTACAAGAAATAAATATTTCATGCTAAATGCACTACTCGAACACAATCAAACAACTTATACAAAATTTCCATTCTGCTTTTACTATTCTATATTGCATTTGCATCTAACATTATAATGCAAACCATATTGTCAAACATTTCATCTCCAACTGTTATGACTAATACCAATTTTTTTTTCCAGGAACTTCAAACTTCAAACTCATTTATAAAAAATAAAAAATAAAAACCATTCCATGAGCTGGCCATCACCAAGGAGAAAAGAATAATACAATTTCTAGTTGCTAGAATGGAGACATAGAAGAATCTAGACTTGATTAACATTTAGGTAACACAACTTTGGATAGTTTCACACTAGTATTATTATTTAAAAGTAGGTTCATGTTGCTTAAAATTGATTTGGTTAAATCTCAACAAGAAAAAAATACTAGAGTAAGTTGCTTGTAGAATTAAAAAAACTTATTTTTCAAAGTTAATTTTTATTTTTAAATATACATAAATTATTCAATATTTGCATGCATTCTTGGAATTTGAAGAGCAAAGGTTGGGTTATGGACTATTTTTCTTGTCAAATACAGTCTATATTTTATAATTAGTATCACAAAAAATAAAAAATAAACATTAAAACTTCTATATAATCTCCAAGAGAGAGGAGAATTGATCTAATAATGTATTTATAAATTAAATTTTAAAAATATTAAATAATTAAAATGACAAAAATAACTTATCAACCAATAAAACAAATTTCTAATAATATATTCTAAAAAATATTACCCTAACTAAAATCTAGTATTATAACTAGTTACTAAAATTTATATTACAAAATAAACCTAAATTGAGGAATAAATGTTGGAAGGAATAGAATAATTATTTCTAATTCCTTCTTGATACTCAGCAAAATTGTATTGCTGTGACTATGGACAAAATTAAAAATAAGATAATAAAATTGTAGGCAAATTTACCGTATTCGTATTATGCCGAATATTCGGCCATTTTCTAACTGTCTCCGAATTTCCCTAAAAACAAATCCAATACCACTCAGTTATACTACTATGGTTTGAATGCTATATTTCTAATAGCAAGTAGTTTTTTTAACTTACAGAATCACTTTTCTATTATATTATTTTTTCTTTCAAACAAAACTGTAGCAACTCTTTTATACTTGCAGCTACTTGCATTAATGAATTAAGTATTGCATGAATAAATTAAGTATTGAAAGAAAAGAAAAAGAAACATTCTGCATGAATTTTTCTAATAATTATCTACTTTGAATTCCTTGTATTAGACCAAGTTCATAGGTTGCATTAGCAATGTATCACATGTTAATTTAGCAAAAAAATGGTACGCTAAGTACTAACCATTCCCCTATTTCATGTTATATTTATGATAAAACATTTTCATTCGAATATGTAAACATCAGGGTGCCTTTCTATGTATAGGATATGCACATGTTAAACAATACATAACCTGGAAAAATAGAAAAAATATAATCAATCACTGTTTTTTTGCTACTTAACAAAGAGATACGAACAAACTTTGAACGCTGAAACAAATGGCGCAATAGCTAGGTAAAGAAATAATTTTTTTTTAAATATGGTTAAATAAACAAAGCAATAATTAAAAAAAATTATCCATCTTTTGTTTGAAGAATTTTTTGAGTTTAACTCTCTTTCATCTTTCATTTTACCTTTCTCTTTTTTTGTTTGAAGAATTGAAAAGTTCTTGTATATACAAACCAAGAAGGCTATGTCTTTGTTCATTTTACCTTTCTTGTGTATGTGTGATTTACAAATGATCAATTTAGCTCTGGAATGGCACTTGCACATTTTTACACTTTTGATGAACCATGGTTTGCGTTCATTTTACCTTTCTTGTTTATGTGTAATTTATAAATAATCTTCATAGCATTAGTGTTTTAAATTGTAATTAATCTTGATAATAATTGTTTACATCAATAGAACTTCAAAATGTTTCTTTTCCTTTTTCCCATACTTACCTTTTTTTTTGTCTTTCCTTCTTTTCTTGTTTTACAACCTAGACAAACTTATCTTTTTTTCTTTGTCTTTCCTTCTTTTCTTGTTTTACAACCTAGACAAATGAGACCTGTAATAAAACGTCAATTTCATATCCTGGCTGTGGTTAAAGTTGGAAACCAAACAATTGACTTCACAAGTTATGACATGCAATTTAACAATTGATTTCATTCCATTTTGTTGAGAATAATTGTTATGAACTTATATAACTTACTGGACTCAAAGCAATGCTAAGAAGTAAGGTGGCAGGAATTCAACATAGTTTAATCTCATTCTTCTGCATCTGTCTCCAGCTTTCACTTTATCTACTCTTCCTCCACATCATTGGAAAAAGTTAATACAACAGAAACTTCTTCTCCAAGGATAACTGGAACCAACTTCCCAAAAACTTTCAAGTGTGGTGTTATCACGTATGCTCATTATGTGGTCCTTCCACATCAATCCCCTCTGCACTTTCAACATAATAATATTTGCTTGTTAATTTCTTGACAAAATCTTGTTTGTTTTACAGGTGGAAGCAGCGGCCCAAGAGGGTGGTAGAGGCCCCAACATCTAGGGTACATTTTGCCGCATTCCAGGTTAAGCTTCCATACTCCACACATATGTGAACCTTAATGCCGATGGAAATGGATTTTAAATAGTTATTGTTATTGAATTACCTTAATGCAGACAAAATTGAGGATGAAAAAAATGGCGATGTTGCACTCAATTAATATCATCGCTATAAGAAAAAATATATATTGCCTATCATTTTGTGAGATCTATTAGAGGAAATTTCAACTCAAAATGGGCCTTTTAACACTAATTCAAATTCCATGTCATCATGTGTTAGCCAATGAAATTGCTTTAAATTTGAAATACCGTATAGGTCTGAAACAAATTTTTAATATAAATTTGAGGATAGGTATCATAAAAAAACTACTTTTTTTGTTCGTATTTTCGACATATATTCCTATCTTTTTACCCAAATTTCGATAGGGAGAGCTCCCTGGATGCGAAATTAAATTTTGCATCCAACGAGTACCCACTCGGCATACTTTTGACGGATCTTGCTACCCAAAAAACAAGAAATACTTGGAAAAAAAATGTGATGATGTTTTTTTTTCAGGGATTTCTTGTTTTTTGGGTAGCAGGATCCGTCAAAAGTATGTTGAGTGGATATGTCATCATCATCTTTTTTTAGAGATTTCTTTTTTTTGGGTAGCGAGGTCCGTCAAAAGTATGCCGAGTGTGTACTCGTTGGATGTGGAATTTAATTTCGCATCAAACGAGTTCTCCTGATCAAATTTATGTAAAATCATAGGGAGATATGTCAAAAATACGAGCAAAAAAATAGTTTTTTTCTTTTCTTCCTCCAAAATTAATAAATATTATTTTATTATTTTTCTTAAAAAGCCCATTTTAAGTTAAAATTTCCTCTAATATATGTTTAATTTTTAAATTTGATTTTACAATTATAAATAAATAATAAGATTTTAATTTCTAAATTTTATTTTTATAAAAGTTTTAAAATAAATTATTTATAATTATTTGCAAATGTTTAAAATCATAAAATAAAATAATCAAAAATACATTTTTAATTTAAATATAAATAAAATTTTAAAAAATATTATTAAAATTATGTCCGTCATCTATTTTTAAATTATTATTAAAATTATGTCCCTCATCTATCCATATCATAATTGCGTCACTCACAAAATGATAAAATCTTAAAATGTTAAAAGCTCCCCTAATTTCGTTGTTCATATTTTCAAAAGGAGCATGTTGATATTTTTATTAAAGGAAAATAGTTTAATATTTTTTTTAGTTTTTGGGCAATTGAATTAGCATGCCAACCATTCTTGTGATTACACCGTGCTTGCAATTAATTTTGTGACAACATGTCAGTGCAGTTCACTATAGTCTTTGTGAGCACTTTCAATCATTTTAAAGTTTTTTCTTTCTGCTGCTACTGGCTCCATATAATGTATTATTATAATAATGTATTAGCATTTATTAACATGGTAGGGCTGCTAGATTGTATCATTATGTGTAAGTAAATGCAATTACTGCTTAGGTGGGTAGGCAAAATGACTTATATATTATGGCACGTCTCCTTATGGTATGAATGCTATCATGAAATCTTTAGATAATCAATTAACATGAAAAACCATAATAGCAATAGATTTTTATCAACTATCTTCAACATTATCAAATTGACAATTAATTAGACTTTGCAAAGTATCAAATTTACCATTAATTAGAATTTGGAAGGTCGGAGGTTCCATAATATTGAGAGATGAATTATTAAAAATATAACTTTATTCACTTAATGCCATATTCATTTGCATAACTTAACAATATTAAATATTCGGTCATGGTCATGTTACTCATGCACTATTGGATTTTTTTTTTTCATTTGTCTTCTAAGCAGTGAGCATGCCTCTTTTATGGATCTCCAAGCAACTATGGATTTCTTTAGACAACTTGTTATTCAATTTTTTAAACTTTAAGACAGGAAATATGCAACTTTGTTGCTAAATCTTATTGTTATACTAAAAATAAATAAGCTAATTAATTTTGAAATTTATTCATTAATATTAATTCATACTTCTTAGTCTAAGAGTAATTTAGTTATTGAACATTTTCGAGTTTGGTATTAGTGAGTAGTATATACAATTTTGAAAAATTAGGTTAGACCTCTTCTTTTAAATATTTTTACATTTACAACCTTTATTATATTACTAATTTTTACAATTTTTACCATTAAAAAGTAGGCTTAACGATTAGGTGCACCTCTTTCGATTGTGTATCATTTGAAGTTTCTCATAAGTTCTGTTTCTATCCTTATTTAGGAACATTGAACTTTTCGTATCAATGAACCATTATTAGTCATTTATTATACAAATGACTTAAAGCTAAATTCAATTTTTTTTTTAATTATTTCAAATTTCACGTGATTAAATAAATATTTACCCATGATTCTTTAATGGTATATTTCACTATTTTTTATTAAGATTTGGAGATTTATTTTTATGTAGATGTTAATATTTTATATTTTGAGCTTCAATTGGATTAACAAGATTAACTCCAGTGTAACAAGAGTACATCCCAAATTCATTTCATGGTCGTCCTATCTTGTTATGCTTAAATTCATCTTGATTTAAGTGGGCTGCTTTAAAAATGACAACTTTTACCAGCCACAAGTTGAATGGCTATGCTTGTTTATGTTTACATGTTTTTAAATTATATAATTTTAATGATATTTTTTAATTTTATGTTATTTAATTTGTCAAATTTTCATTTAATTATATTTAAATCATATTTATATTTACAAAACATATATATATATATGGCATAATCAAAAAGGAAATGCCACATGCATTATTTTGGATTATCACATTGATATGAAAAGTTTAAGTAACAATAATAATTCAATAAAGGGACATGGATTTTTTTAATTACTTTTTTATTTTTGTTTTTGGTAATGTAACTTTACGTTACTCACCTCACTCCCTTTTGTGCAATCATTGGTATGACATATATATATATATATATATATATATATATATATAAAGCATCTAATAATATTAAGTAGGGTGATTTTTACATTATTACTCCTGAATTAACATTAACATTTTATTTCATTTTTTATAAACTAGTATTTTTATATCATATCATATAAAAAAGATAACAGAGTGACCCACCACTATGGAGTGCTTCATTGTCTTAGTTTTGGTAAATGTGTCCGTCTTTATACCAAAACAATTATTAAGAAGTTTGATTGTACAATTGTAATAAAAAATGTATAGCTATCTAGTTGATAAAAGCGACTGAGTAGCCTGCAGGGGTGTAGATCGTATGGAAAATGAATGAAATCATATGACATATTGTAAAAATAGGTCACATGTTCAAATCCTCATTGGCCTGTGCCCAATGCTTTCAAATATTAAAACAAGTTATAAGAGAGACACAGATATAATGTGCTTCACCTAAGATGGGCTACGTCCACACAAAAATTCCAACTCCTTTATTATTATACCATCCATCAAAATGAAGAGATACAACCTGCAACAACCATGTTTCCCTCTTCATTCTCTCACAATCTCTCTCACACAATCACATATATTGTTTTACAATGCTACAATACAATACTCAGCCGTATTACAATGCCTTCCTTTTATAAAGGTAATACCATGGGAAAAGACTACAGGTTTCCCAAAACCATGGGCTCGTTAATCACCCATTATTGACTAAGTCATGACTCTGAAATTACAACATTTTACAAGGAAATTTTCTTAAATTTTCACTACGGGGGTGCTTCCCCTAAACCCTTTCCACGGGGGGTTCCCAAAATAATCGTTGCCCCCCTAGAACCCCCTCACAACTATAGTGGGTGGAAAATCCCCCTCACGCCCCCCGGCATGTGCTGGGATCCAAACACGACTGAAATAACATCTTTGAATCAGGAAGATCAGGGTCCACAACCAACATTAGGAGATTGAACCTATTATCAAGTGTGAGGGAAATAGTTACTCTATTTCATGTTTCTTTAATGGATGTTGAGGTTGCTTCTGCTCTGTTGCTTTGCTCTTTTTTTTTATGAGTAAGTTGGAAATATCTATTATAATACAAAAAAGATACAGAGAAGGACTGTACATGAGGTCGATGGATCATGACCTTTAGCAAAAAGAGACCAAGCAAGAAACCTGTCCCGTCTGACAAGCACCCAAAAATGGTTCCTTACTTCTTTGAGGTAGTGGCTTCCCCACATAGTATGACCCGAAACATGGCTTAGGTCATTATCAAAACATTCCTGAAAGCCTAACAGAAAGCCGACTAAAACCATACTAAACAGACGGCTGACTAAAACCATGACACAGATAGTGAGCAAAACTTATAAAAAAAACACAGAGACACAGGATTTCACTAGAAAGATACCCCCTAGCTTCCAGCCTCGCTACAGGGGCCTTGGAAATGATCCTCCTTGGGGGTCAGCATGGCACTTGCTGGAGAATTCGTCGGTGTGTTCCTCGGGTTGGTGATGTTAGAGCCGGGGCTGCCTAACAGATTCTGGGCTATCTATTCCAAGAGTTGAAACCCCGCTGCACTCTCTTACTGACCTCATCGAATCGTTTCCAAAGCATCCCGAATGCCCTGGGCAGTCTAGATTTTTGTTTGAATATGTTTTGCAAGCAGGATGTGCACCATCCATAAGGGATTGGGTAGCAATGGGAAACCCATCATTGTCTCAAACTATCAGAGGAGGTCTATTTCCATTATGGTTGTGAACGCCTCAATGGCCGTTGGCGTTTCTGCCATGTATTGGTCCCCCCAATTGAAAGGAGCAGCAACCGAAATATCTCTGCCAAGAGGAATTTGTTCATCCATGTCACTGGGGGAAGCACCACTGAGGCTTGCACCCTGGTTGTGGCCTCTCACTCTAGTTCGGGCTCTCCATAAACTTGGCATGATGGAGGCACACAGACGGTCAGTGGGAAGACACAGGAAGATAACCAGAGCTTTGAATAGGGCCTTGCGCTCTTCTAAATCCTTATAAATATAGCCATCCATGGCTGAGCTCTTCTTACCATAGGCATACCCCTTAACTCTCTGTGTGCTTGCCATTATTTTTTTCCACTCCCCACACTCAAACAGATCTCTCACCATGTGCGACTGATTCGCCACCTTAAGATCCGCAGGGGGCCAAAGGATACGGGCCTCTGCCATATTTAACGTTCTTTCCACTTCAGACGTGAGCACAGTACCTTCTCTTCCTTCCCTCCTTACTTCCCATGGATCGGGAATTAAGGTGCCCCTGTAAACTGTTATAAAGCTGATCCCACGACCTAACTTGAGCTAATCATGCGGATCCTCCACGTGAACCATACCGAGGCAGCGTGTTAGAGAATGCATTACTGTGTAATCAGGCCTGCCACACCTGGTAGTCGAAAACTTTCCTTGCTTACTGTGTTTGCCAACGAGATATTCTTGGGCCCACTCCTGGTTTTCGGCTTGTCGTCTATTCGCCTTCCCTCAAGATTCTTAGGCCAGCTATCATTCACATGTAACCCCACCACATCGTCTTCCACCAACGTGTTGCCACTGCCCTTCGCATCGTCTTTTGCCAACTTTGAACACCGGTGCCAGACTTGTTTGGTTTTTCCACCATCCTCATCTTGCTCTGCATGGAAAGACAACCTGCTCGTGACCCCTACGTTCCCCATGGTGTCCGCCACCCTATTTCCTTCTCGCTTATCGGGAACCTCATCATACCAAGTTTCAAATAATTGGAGATGGGAGAGCAGGTTAANGGAAGCCATTACGTTGTCGCACATTAAGGATGTGCGACAACGTAATGGCTTCCGCTCCTGTAAGGATTTTCCTGAGGGCGCTTAACCTGCTCTCCCATCTCCAATTATTTGAAACTTGGTATGATGAGGTTCCCGATTGAAGTCTGCGAGCAAGGTTAATGATGATCTCAAAGTCCCCCTGCGCCATTAGAGGTGTTTTACTTATTTTCCTTTCCCATTTCAATCTGTTGATCAAACCTTCCATCTCAGCAATGTTGTTCATGTTGGTGCCTATAGAGCCCCAGAACAGGCTGATGATCTCGCCTTTCAGATTTCTGATAGCACCACTATAACCGGTGAGCCCTGGGTTGCCTTTAGCCACTCTGTCCACATTGAGGTTGAAAGTCCCAGTAGGAGGAGCTTGCCAATGATTCGGGCTAGAAACATGCACAGGAGGAGTTCGGGCTATCGAATTGTTGGGAGGTAATTCCCCTATCCCTAGATCATATAGTATCATTCTCTCATTTTCTTCAGCAGAATATTCCTCCTACGTCCATTGTTGCAGAGAAATAGTTTCTTTTAGATGAGCTTCTATGGAATTCCATATCTCCTCTTGCTTTCTGGATTTGTTTTCAAAAGTCTGTTTGTTTCGGGTTTTCCAAATTTCCCATAGAGTGAAAACTGGAAAGAGTTCCCAAAGTCGATTCATATTTTTTTTTTTTAAATTGTTGATAGGCCATTTAGCTATAGTTATGTCCAGTCGCCCCCTGTGCCTATATTTTTTCCTGAAGATTTCCGACCCTTTCTCCCATAAGGAATCTGCAACTCTACATTCGTCCAATAGGTGATTTATGGTCTCATTATTCTCTTTGCACATGCAGCAGTGCGATGGACCACAGAAACCCCTAATTTGAAGGTTGTCCGAGGTTAGGATGCGACGTTTAATAACCAGCCAACAGAAGAAGGAAACCTTGGGCCACCATCCACCCATCCAGATTTTTCCCCACTTGGCGTCTAGTACTAGGTTTTGAGTTCCTGTTAGCAATCTTAGGGCTTCTTTGGGGTTAAAGTTGCATGAATTGGCATAACCCCATCTCAACTTATCAGGTTCCTCATTCTTGGTTATCCTTTTTCATAGGGCCTCGTCAAGAAGTCTTCAATATCCTCCCTGGGAGATTTTGCTTGCCACCAACTTCTTTCCTTCCATCTCCTGAACATTTGGTCTTCAGTACCGGTATCCCAAAACTCCACCATTGATTTAAGGGAATTATTTTGGAGGAAGGTACATAACAGAGGGGTATCTTCCCCACAAGAGATCAGTGGTTCCTGATTCAACGCTTCACTTGCAAATATTGCATTTTGTCCATTCTGAACTTCCTAGAAGCTGTGCTTTTGGACTAAGCCCTTGTTTTCCTGGGCAGTATTCTAGATGCTCGAGCCAGGTAGGTTTTCTCCAAATCGTACCAGGGACTGCTGTGGCCATTGGGGCGCATATTTCAAATGCCATAGTTTGGCCCATGGTTCATCCTCATAATTCACCCATCTCCACCAGATTTTTGCACTCATAACTTTGTTGCTATCAAGTGGGTCTCGGAGCCCCAATCCCCCCATAGCTTTCGGGGTGCAAATGGTTGCCAGTACACAAGAGGCCATTTTATATTGCCTTCCGGTCCTCCCCATAGAAAGTTTCTCTAAATATTCATGGAATATTCTTGATTTTCTTAATGATGGATTTCAGGGCTGGAAGCATTGAGAAGAGATAAATGGGCATAGCCTGAAGAACAGACTTTACCAGGATTAGCCTACTCGGGAAATTGAGGGCTCTAAAGGTCCAGAGGCTGAGATTTTTTTTAATTTTGTCCACCCGTTCTTTCTAGGAAATTTGTTTGATAGTCGATTCTGCCAAAGGCACTCCAAGATACTTTGAGGGGAGGCTGCCTTGTGAGAACTCTAGGATTCTTAGGATATTTCTCTTAGTGATCTTGGGAGTATTGAAGAAGTAGGTCTAGGATTTTTCTTTGTTAATTTCTAGGCCGCTAGCTTCCAGAAAGGTGTTCAAATATTCTTTAATTCCCCTAGCTTCGTGCCCCAAGGAGGGGCCCATCAACATGTTATCATCCATGAACTGTTGATGGGTTTGGGGATCCATCCCATCTGTTATTGATAATCCCTGTATTATGTTTGCTGCTCTCCTATTCTTGAGCATCCTTCCAAGTCCTTCCACCACAATTATGAAGAGGAAAGGGGATAAGGGATCTCCCTGTCTAATGCCTCGAATCGCGTTGAAGGGACTCAAGGGGGATCCATTAACCAGGATTGAGAAAAAAGTAGAGGAAACCAAGTTCATGATCCAATTAGACAATTCGTCTGCAAAACCAAAATCTTTCAGAATACCTTCCAGGAATTGCCAATTCAATTTATCATAATCTTTGGAGAGGTCAAGTTTCAGGAGCATACCTGGAGTCCTCGATGCTTTGAGGGAGTGGATGGTTTCATGGACCAGAATAATACCATTCAGGATTTGTCTTCCTTCCACAAACCTTGCTTGTTCCAGAGAAATAATAAGAGGTAGGAGTGGTTTAAGGCGATTGGCAATTACCTTAGAAATGATTTTGTAGATAACATTACATAGGGCGATCGGTATTAATTTACTAGGGTCCTCTATTCCACTTTCTTTTGGAATGAGAGTTAATAAATTTGAGTTGAGAGCTCTGAGAATGGTCCCAGATTTCCTAGAGTCCTCCACTAAGGCCCAAATTTCTTCTTTCATCCATTCCCATCTAGCATGGAAGAAGTTTTTGGTGAAGCCATCCGGGCCTGGTGCTTTGTCTTTAGCCATTTGTTTGACTGCATTTTCAACCTCCTCCATCTCGATGGCTTTTCTGAGTATTTGGTTATGATCCTCCATGATGATCCTGGGGATGTGACTTAACACTTCTCTTTGGGCATCCTCCCTATCTCTCTCCGGTTCCTTAAGGAGCTTGGCGAAGTAAGAGTTCAAGGTGGTCTCCAGATCTTCTTGGGATTCAGTAATACTCCCATCCTCCTTATTTAGTCTATCTAACATGTTCCCCTATCTGTATTGGATGGCCACTTTGTGGAACAAACTAGTATTTCGTTCTCCTTCCTGGAGCCATTTGATTCTAGACTTTTGGTTCCAGTAGACTTCCTCTTGTTGCTCTCTTTGATTGAAGTCCCACAACAGGGTCTTCTCCTGAAGTCTCAGTTCTTCAGTGTATCCATTGATCATTGCTTGGGATTGATGTTGTTTAATTTTGAGCTCTAAGGCCTATTTTTCATGGAAGATGTTGCCAAAGGATTCCTTATTCCATTTCCTGATTTGGTCTTTGAGGACTTTAATCTTTTGTTGAAATTGATACATACAAGTGCCTCTGATGGGGGGGGGGGGACTCTCCCACCATTCCTTGAGTTTATCTTAGAAGTCCAGTTGGAGGAGCCAAAATTTCTTGAATCTGAATGGTTTACGAGGGTTGACTCTGACATTTTCCCATTCCAGACTTATTGGCCAATGATCCGACCCTGCCATAGGCAGGGCCATCGCTTTGAGGTTGCCTCCGTCCATCATGACCGATTCTGAAAGTAGGAATTTGTCAAGTCTGCAAGCTAACCCTCTGTCTCTTGTCTGCTTATTGTTCCAGGTGAATATTCCATTGGACGTTCTGACATCAATCAGGTCAAGATCTTTAATAGTAGTATTGAAGAGAGTGCTCACAGCATTTAAGTTTTGAATACCTCATTTTTTTTCATCGAGGCTTCTTATCAGGTTAAAGTCACCTCCTATAATCCATGCTTTGTCCTTAAATAGGGCTTTTAGTTCCATGAGAGACTCCAGAAATGCAGGTTTCTGTTCATCCCTCAGAGGGCCATAAACATTAGATATGACTCCCCTTATTCTAGTCCCGAGAGTGTGGAAATCAATCGAAGGAGTACATGTGGTAGTGAGGAAACCCGATAAAAGCACCATGCGTGGGTGCCATAGGATTCCCAGGCCCCCTGTCACCCCTCTGGCATTTACTGCAACCGAAGTGCATCCCTTCCACACTTTTTGAGCTATACTTGCAAGTTCTTCTCCCGAGCACTTTGTTTCCTGCAGGAAGATAATCCCTGATTTGTCTCTGTCAATCCTTCTTTTAAGAAGATGATTTTTAAGAGTGCTTTTACAGCCTCTGATATTCTAGGTTGTAATCTGCATCAAGAGGGCATTAATTGGAGGGAGAAAGGGTTGCATCTATTGTAGGATACTACCCTGAAGCTACCAATTGTTCACCTATTGATGTAATTCGTTGGACATTGCTAGTTCTACCTCTTTTATCCTTCTTCATATTTTTCTTACCTTCGGTAAATTTGAGAGATTCAGCCACTACTCCAAGGGAGCTTGTGTTTTTAGCTTGAATGATGGCTTTCTCCAGGAGAGACACCTGCTGAGGGGGGATCTGGGCTGGATCTTGATTTGAACAGGCTGCTTCCATTCTGTCAAGGTCTAGGTCACCTATTTCCATGTCTTCAAAAGCGACTTCCATAATTCTTTAATCTTTCTGGGTTTCCTCTGGTTGGATTTGTAGAATGGGTTCTGGGAAAGTTTTCTTAGTGCTAGGATTATCTTGTGGGACTATGATCTTACTAGTTCCTTGGGTATCATTGTCCTATTCCTCTTGTTGTTTTCCTTGGATTTTGTCCGTCATTGAGTCACACTATGCATCAACTATGACTTTTGTCTGATCCTCCTGAAGGGTCTCGAATCGGTTTTGGGTTGACACTCTTTTGTGTACTTCCGGCCCTGAGGTCTTCCTCGCTTTCCTATTTTTGTTTTGAATCTTGGTGAACCCCTCTGCATCCTAGAGTTCTTGATCTTTCTTCCCTCTTGGTCTTTTTTTTAGGGCAGTCTCTAAATAGGTGCCCATGTTCGTGGCATCTTCTGCAACAGAATGGGATCTGCTCATAGTCTATGGATTGAAACCATTCCTTATCTTCCCATGTCAACTCTATTCCATCCCACAAATCTCTGGAAATTTCAAGGTAGATACATATTCTGGCATACGATATGTATTTCCTCTGTCTAGTTTGATCGAAAACTTTGATAAAGTTCCCCAAGGTGTTCCCTATGTCCATCAAGATTTCTTCCTTCCAGTATTCCATTGGGAGGGAATACATTCTTATCTAGACAGGAGCTATTGTCAGATTTTCTTTCTTAGGATCAAATCTCTCTTTCCATGGCCTTAATAAGAGGCCCGCTGAGTTGTAGAAATAGGGACCATTCTCGAATATTTTGGTTTTGTTCTCTTCATTGAAGAAAATGATGGTAAAGAACCCTTTAGCCCCCAGTTGGAGATCAAAGTGTCCTTGGGGTTTCCACGATGAATTAATCCACCATACCAGAGTCTTTTCTGTGGGCCAGATCCCCACAAATTTTCCTATGAGTTCCCTTTCTTTCATGTATTGAATGTCCTCCCTGACTCTTTCTGATTTGATCTACAATATTGGTACCGTCTTGGATTTCGAGACACATTGTCCTATCCTTCTTATACCCTGGTTATTTGTTTCTTCCTTTCTGGTTCCGTTGCGCCCTTCCCCATCTTTTGGCAAAATCTGAGCATTGATTACTCCTTTTCCTTTATCATTTTATTTTCCCAAGAAAGTTGAGTCTGTCTCCACTGTTTCAGTCCTTCCATGGTCCCTCTCCCCCCGAGGAGAAGCAAGAACCATTGTAAAAATCTACTGCTGAACCACCACCGACCTGCCTACGCACCGAGAAACCTCCCTCCTATATTTCCATCTCTCTACTGCTTTGATCTTGTTTTGAGTGCAATTACTGTTTATTATAACTGTACAATCCTATGCAACTTCTTTTTTTTCCTCCCTAGGAGTTATACTTCCATCCACAAGAACCTTTCGTTGCCCTTAAAGATATTGTATACCCCTACAAGCCCTATTGGTCATAATAGATTTGTAGTGACCTACTACCCCTATGTATTCAATTTTAGGAACCTTGTTTGGTTCCCACTAAAATTACTCCCTCTCCTGAAGTTTCACTACCCATAAAATTGTAGTCACAAACCTAAGAACTACAACCATATGAAGATCTACCTTCCATAAAAATGAAATCACACACCTAAGCATTGCGACCTCTTGGGGTTCTACCACACACAAAAACACAGTCCTTCCCTTGAGCGACATGACCTCCTAAATATCCACCACCCATTGAAATACAGTTAAACAACTGAGTGATATGACCTACTAGAGTTCTATAGCCCATGGAAATGCAATCCCACACCTGAAAAATACCACCATGGTTAGGAGCACTATGACTCCCCCTAGGATCACTATGACCACCTTTATGAGTACTATGAACACCATCATGAATGATATGACTACCCTCAACTTCCCCCCATTTAAATTTGTAGACTATTAACCTACTGCTTTCCATCTAGCCTTCATGTTTTCCATTTTTTAACTCAAGAGTGTTCTTGAAGCTCAAGATGATGAGGGTTATCAATGTTGAATGCTTGATATTGCAGAGAACTGGAGAGAGAATTTTACCTTGATTGAGAGTATGAAATTCCATAGTTGGAGTGATAATTCAAGTCCTCTTACTTACATAATTTAACTTGTCCTCATGATGATTGTCTAATTCAAAAATGACAAGAACCAAGTCCATTTCACCTTCTATGAGCTCAAGCTTTTCTATTACAATAGTCCTTCCCATTTCCTTGTGTGAGTGTTTGGGAGTGGTAGTTGTCCTCCTATTGCATAATGCCTCATTGTGTAAGTGCATGAGGAGTACAAGTGGAAGCCCAATTTGAAGACACTTTCCTTGGCTTGTGGTTGTCCCTTAGTGCTCTCTCTACCACCTGAATCAGGGGATGGAAATCATTATTCATAATATTTTGACATTCCTATTTCCATTTGGAGGGTTGAATGGTGTTTTAGGATTGATTGGTGTTTCCTCTCTCATGCATCACTCCTTAATTAGTTATCCTGTTAGCTAGTTTGTTCATCAATCAAGGAATATGAATTAGTATGACAATTGTGTCCCTTTATAGTTGAGCTACCAACTATTCAATTTTGGATTCAAGTCTCTAGCTCTAGGATATTTTGGAAGTAAGGGAACCAAATTTATTATAAATAGGGAGTTTCCTTCCACCATCAACTTATTAAAGTTGAGTTGATTTGTTGTTGTATCTAACCATGCCCCCTGCATGCATTAGGTGAATTAATCATTTGTCATCTCTGAAAATTCCTTCAAACCTAGATGGACCTAGGTATCCTTTGGAGACACCATCAAAGTTTAATTTTAGGAATCTAGGGAGAGGGGGAGACCAACTCATGGGACTGGAGTGACGGGATTTGGAGCTTCCTTTGAAGTTGTTTAATGAATCTATTCCCTGTTCCTGTTTGATTTTCTTTTCATGAGGATTACTCTTCATGCCCTCCCTAGATTAATGTTGAGAGTTTAGAGATTCCAGAATATTTTGATGGAGTTGAATATAGACTTTGTCCAGTGTGAGAGAGGTTCCTTTAAAAAATATTCTATTTCTTTCTTTCCATATGTTCCATAGAAGGAGGTTTGGGAATATGATCCAAACATTGTTTTTTATTGGGATTTAAAATCCATTTGTTCTCAAGTGTTCTATGGTGAGTTGTATGTTGCTTTAGTTTCTATGCTAGTTGCATGAATACAATTGCTCCCTTGTCCCATACTTTATTAATGTATTCACATTAGTTGAATAAGTGGTATTTGGTTTCCTGCTCCTTTTGACAAAAGTAGCATCTTGACGGCCCTTTGAAACATTGGTTGATAATTTGTCCCATTTTAGCATTTTTTTCTGTGCTACTATCCAAAGAAAGGTGGATAATTTGAGACATAATCTTCTTTTCCAAATATGATCCCATATACCTGATTCTCATTCTTGTTGGAAATTCACGAGCAAAGATTATTCGTCCTTAACTGTGTTTTTTCCTTGTTCTTTATATCCCCAACTTAGTTGATCTTGATCATGCTAAATTGGTATCCTTCTTTGAGACACTTTATTCCATATAAGATCCTGATTTGGATTTTTCTCTTCATTCAACCAGTTGTATTGGGCCATCCAAGTATGCCAATTCTTGTTGTTGGTCCTTGGGTTCCAATATTGTTCTATCCAAATCTTTTCTTGTTGATGCATGGATTATTTAATGGATTCCCATTCTAGTTTGGATGCTAAATTTGACATTTTCTCCCATGTATAATCCCAAAACATTGCTTATGCTCCATTTCTAACTTCCCAAAAAATGTGTTTTTATATGAGGTCTCTGTTTTTCCAAGCTTAGTCCATATCCTTGATCTAGGCCTGTCCTCTATGAGGTGAATGAGATTATGATAGTCAATTTGTGGAGTGTATTTTCTTTTCCATAGTTGACACTGAGGAGTTTGTTCATTCTTGATCCATTGCCACCAAATTTTTTCTCCCAAGGCCATGTTTTCCACCTCTGGGTCATGAAGTCTAAGCCCTCCAATATTTTTGGGTTTGTAGACCTTCTCCAAGTTTACATTATCCCATTTTTGTTTGGTTTTTAGATCCCCCATAGAAAGGTTCTTTGAAGAGAGTTGATGTATTTTATGATTTTTTGGGGGGTAGCCAGGGTATAGAACATGTAAGTGGGAGGATCTTGGAGAACAAACTTAAGAAGATTCATTTTACCTTGTAGGTTCATAGAGAAAAATCCCATTAGAAAATTTTCCAGTTTAGATCTGAGAAAGTATTCCCAATAATGTTTTCTATGGGGGATATGAATTAGAGGATCCCCTAGGTATTTGGATGGAAGGGATCCTCTTTTATATCCTAGGATCCTGGCGATGTTTTAGTTGGATTGCAATAGAGACATTGACAAAGAACATTTGATATTTTTCATGGTTTATGGAGGTTCCAGAAGCTAACATAAAAGGTGTTCATAATTTGATGAAAGGATTTTGTTTCCTTAATAGAGGGTATTCCCATGAGTAGGATGTATTGTCTACAAATCATAGGTGAGAGGCCTACAAATGTGGCAACTTTAATTGATCTTCAAAGCCCTTCTACCATGAGAATGAAGATAAAGGGAGAAAGAGTGTATCCCTTCCAAATTCCACTGTATAAGATAAAAATAGCTAAAGGAGAGTGTTAATGAGGATTTGAAGAAGGAATATGAGATAAGGGGGAGAACCCAATTGGCCTAGGGGTTCAAGAAACCAAAATTTGGAAGTACAAGTTTGATATAAGACCAACTTATAGTGTCAAAATATTTTGAAAAGTCAAGCTTGAGAATCATATCTAGAGTCTTGGAGACTTTGAGAGAGTGGATCAATTCATGCACAATAATGATCCCAGATGTGATTTGTAATCCTTTGATGTATCCTAATTTCTATTCCAATATAGATGAGGGAGAAGATGATTGATTTGATTGGCCATGACTTTTTCTATGATTTTGTAAATGACATTGCAGAGTGATATAGGTCTGAATATTTTGCGATCATAACATTTTTTCTCCATTGGGATTAGAGCTAAGAACATTGAATAGAAGGATGGCAGGATTTTTCCTATTTGCTTGGATTCTAGGACTACTTATTCTTCTAATTTGACAGTACTCCAGCATGAGTATATGAAATTTGAAGAAAAACCATCCGAGCTTGGGGATTTTTCCTAGGATAATTCACCTCCTTATTAGATTAGCAATATGATCCTCCATGATTATTAAAGGGATGTTTTCAAAAAAATTTCCAATAGCTTTAGTTCAATGAATGCGGGTTTCAACGAGGAGAGAATTGCAATAGTTGGTCAATATAGTTTCCATTTCTTTGTGCTTTTTTCTATTGTTGTTGTAGATGTTTTGATTCACGTATGGTGTTATATGGTGGTGTTGAATCATTCAACTATGAGAAATCGATGTTTCTCTCCCCTTATTTGAGCCAATTAGCTCTTGATTTCTACCTCCATAGTGTTTCCTCATGTTGGGCTTGAGTATCTATTTTCATTTGTAGATTTATTTCTTCTTCTCTAAAGTGTTTTGCATAGCCTTCTAAAATGATTTTTTGTTGAAGATTCCTTATTTTAAGTTCTAATGATTTATTCTACTTGAATATGCTTCTAAAGGATTATTTGTTCCATAAATTAAGTTTGACCTTTATTTGTGTCACGTCCCCTCCCGTCTTCCAGAGAGGGAACACGACTATGATGGTACCTAATTCGGGAATTTTAAATCCCATGAAAATACACATGCTAAAAATGCATTGAACTAACAACATATATAGATGCATAATGAATCTACAATGGAAGCCAAATTCATTCAAGAATTTACATGTTCATCATATTTCATTAGCAAATATAAATGCAGAGATTAACACAAGAGAGACTTATCTTGGAAGAAGCTTGTCCCGCAACTAGATATGTCACTGTAATGTTCCACCCAATCATAGGCCAGTTTGCTGATCATTCTCACAGCAACACTACCACCTCCGAACCGGGCGTTATTCCCACAAGGAATAAGGGAACACTAGCAGATTCACACATAGCCAAGGATATGTCAAAATTCAGCCAAGACAAACTAAATTTGGGTTTATCAAGAAGCTAAGGAGCTGGAAAGGTTGAAATACTAATCTAGTGAGCTCAACCACGGAGCTATGGAAACCTGCACCAGATCAGGCTTGACTCCTAATCCATCTACACACCCAACATAAGGAACCATCCTCTTCTCTGCTACACAGTCCCTTAGGCTATGCCTTCCATTCCAGTGCTATTCAGGGCATTCAAAGAAGAAAACCAGCCCCTCTAGATATGTCTATGAGGTTCCTTCCTACACTAGGTTTATCAATCTAGTGTAGACCCCATATCCACTCCAAACTAGTTCAGACCAAAAGAAAAGAGGAATGCAAAGAAAATACAAGTTCTGGGCTTGATGAAAAATGTCACGGGAGCCAAAATCGGAAAAGGAAATTGGGAAAATGACCTGACCTATGCAATTTGTTNCCCCCCCTTGGATGTGAAACACTGAAACACGAAAATCCCAACCATGGGGATGTGGAACCAACCTAAAACGTGAAGGATAAAAACCTAGGATGGTTTAGCTGCGTGATATCTCCATGTGGATGAAGGATGGACATTGAAAAACGTCCAACAACTTTCCAAAAATGTGAGGAAGATTAGCTGTGTGAGTGCATGAGGAAAATCCATTGCGTGAGTGAGGGATGCAGCTGCCTGAGTGAGTAGTGTCATTTTTCTCCTTCCACGTGAGGGTAATGGGTGAGTGATCTCCCCTTGGGAATGCGTGTGGTCGAAGGCTTATGGCCCTGCCCAGAAATGATGGCTTCCCATACCTCCCAATACCCAAGGAAATAACTTCCCCAACTAACTCCTTGGAGAATTAAGTGGCTGGTGAATAAGACAAGAAAGGTAGTTGACAGCTTGATGGGTTCTCCCTTTGACACTTGGCTTCTCCCCAATGGCTCAAGGTTTTAATATCCCCCCCATTTATCCTTAGGAAATCATGCTTCCATCTCATTAATTGTTGCATTGGCATAGCTAGTTGTGGGTATTCTAATTAAACTGCATATGTACATGATGTCCAAAATTATAATGTGCCTGGCCAGCACAAAATACTATCGGCAACAATTTTAATCGCAGAAACATAAAATGATAAATCGATGGTGGGGATTTTTCCTTTAGCTCCACACCATGATTAAATACAATGTATACATCTTATACATTTTTAATGCAAACGAAGTCAAAACCGAGGTGTTACAATTTGTTTGAGATTTTATTGCAACTAAGTACATTTTTTATCCTTGGATTATGATTATCTCATTCTGCCATAACTATATATTTTGATCAAAGTCTGGGTGTGTTAACCAAACTTTTCAAATCAAAATGGTATGTTCCTAGGTCTATCATCCGATTGAATGGAGATATGGATGGGGAAATGATTTGATCATGTATAGGGTAAAATGCCTGCTTCTATGGAGATATGTTTCCTTACCTTATTAGGTGATAGGAGAAAGCGATATATCTAAGACACTACTTGATTTTTTCCCTCTTGTTTATTATTCTAGGTATAGATGTCTTTATTTGTTTCTATGTATACTAAATTTAGGATGTCTAGAATATCCTTGAAGAGGGTGCATGAGGTATCCATTTTTCTAATTCCCCCTTTCTTCTCTTGTAATTAAGTGTTCTAATCAAAATATTCCCCTACAATCCATTGCTAATATTCTATTATTGTTAGTAGGTCCAATATTGATTGGAGAAATTTTATTTTTTCCTATGCTATAGCTGGGCCATAAACATTGGTGGTGTAGCCCATCTCATCTAAATTCATTACTTGGATTTTTTTTAAATAGTATAAGAAGTATAAAAAATCTCACAATTAGATAAGTCATGGGTTCGATAATACGATTGTTCCCATTGTTGTTCCTTGGGCATCCATTTCTATTATTTGTGATTCTTTCCAACTTTTTAGAACTATTCACTTGAGATATGTTCATAGTGCATTTTGTTTCCTGAATCATCACTATTCTTGGGTGATCCTAGTATGTTTTATTTTTGAGTTCTTGTTTCTTTATTTTCTGATTGAGGTTTTAAATATTCAAATATATTATATTCATTGAGAGGAGGAGGTAGGAGTGATCATGAACCTATTAGTCACTTGTGTGTATTGTCTAGAATCAATTAGTTTTACTCCTAATTCTTTTAGGATCTGATTGTTTGATCATTGAATTTTTTTTTCCTTATAGAGTTTGGAGTATTCTTTGGATTTATTGGTTATGAATCTGAGAGAGGTATGTGCTTGATCTTTTTGAGGTTCCCATTTTTGATATTTTGTTCTTGATTGGTGTAGAACGTATTTTAGGCTTTTCATTGGAATGGCCTCTACTTCTTGTTGTTCATATGCATCCTTTATTCCTTGAAGATATAGTTCTTTTATTTCCACATGTTTAGCCTCATATAATCCCATAGTTTTCATATCTTCCATTATCTCTTCCGTTGAAAATGTATGGTGGATCTAGTTGTTCTCTTTTTTGTTTATATTTCCTATAATCTATTTATTTTCCTTGTGAGCTTGGTGTCTCTTGTTTATTTTTGTTTTCTATTTTCATGGCTATTATCTTGAGGTAATATTTTGTCTGAAAATTCAAATCTATTGTTTGTTTCAATCAGTTCTTCTCCTTTTAGAGTGTGCTCTTTCTACCTCATTTTCTTCTAGAGTTTATTTGAATGAATCATTTTCTATGCCACTTTCTATGTTCTTGGTCTAATGGGTATGGTTTTCTGTGAGGGAAATACTTGAATAGGTTCCCATGTTATTGATATTTGTGGAATCTAAATCGTATTTTCTCGTAGTATAGAGATTGGATCAAACATTTCTTATTGGTAGCTTATATAAATAGATTATGGAAGGGCATCTACAATATTCATATATACAAGATTCTAGCATATGTCATATAGCGACATTGCTTTGTTAATTACCTTAGAAGTTTTAAAAAATGTTCCTAGGGTGTTTCCTACTCTAGAAAAATGTTTCCCCCCCGGTATTCCTATGGGAGAGAGTACTTTCTAATCCAAATTGCTGCAACTAAAAGTATTTTTTGTTCGGTCTAAAGTTTTTGGTCAAGAAACATAGGTACAAGCTTGTTGAGTTATAGAGGTAGGGCCCATTCCCAAATAGTATGTCCATGTATTCTAGGATTGTGAATATAACCATGAAGAATCCTTTGGAGCCTAATTTTAGGTTGATTTGTCCTTTTGGTTTCCATTTTTCCTGGATCCATCTTTGAATATATTTTTCGGTTGGCCATGTTGTTGGGTATATTGTTGATGTATTTGTAACTTCAGAAGATATGCTGATATATATTATCATTTTATGTTGTTGTAACCCCATTGGGGATGTGTGTTACCCTTTACAAGATGTCCAAATTGTGTCTAGACCTTGAGGTACAACCTCCATTGTAATTCGGGGCAATAGTCCCCAGTGTAACATCATGTAATATGTACTTGTAGTATCTCTAGGAGAAGTGGGCCCCATGTGAGATGAAATGTAAGCTTGAATGTTATATTTTGTCAGTGACTTGAAAGGGTATAAATAGGGAGGCTCTCTCCCTCATTTATACACACCTCACACACTCTCAAGTGCACATGAGATAAAGAGACAGTTAGATGAGGAGAGATATATAGCTGTTGAATAGTTCATATTACTGCTTTTGATCATCTTATTATTCTGAAGAAGTTTATGGGGTTTTATCCTTTATGGTTTCGTTAGTGAAAACCTTTGTGTCTTGTGTATCTTTTAGATCTTATGCATCTTTCTGTACTCGTTATTAGTTCACATAAATATCCTAGACAATCTAATAAGATATTAGGAAAAACTAACATGGTATTAAAGCCTCTCTGAAATAAAGCACTGTGCAGCTACGTGAACTAGGGATTCCTAGTTGAAGGTGTTCTCTCCACAGATCATCAAGCAAATAGGGCTAGCCTAACTCGCCTCACTAGGGCACATATTTTGGTGGTAGAAATTTCTGAATCAGAGAAGTTTTAATTTTTAGTTGCAATTGCTACTGAGAGGAACTAGGGAATCAAGTATCAGAGGTTTCCCACCTTAGTTTTTCAGAAAGTGACCTAGCTGAGAAACTCACCTCAAAGAGGTGCATATTTCTTTCCAAACATAATTCCCAACTCCAAGTTTGGAAATTTAGGGTTTCTATGGAAAACCCTAGGTCAGCCTGCTCCGGAACCTGGTCAAATACCTCAAATCGGTAAGATCCAAATATTTACTATTTCCATTTGAGTTTCTCATTTTGAAAAGATGAATCACCATACTTAGCTTGAGGACATGCTTGGAGGGGATGATAACTTTCGGGCATGGAAGTACAGGATCTCCCTAATCCTTGAATATAATGACTTGGATTAGTTTATCTTTGGAGATGTTCCAGAACCAGAGGGAGATGAGGCAAAGGATGCTCATAAGAGAAGCAAGGATAACACTAAGAGAATCATTGTAGATTCTATTAAGGATCACTTCATCCCCCATGTGTCTGCATTAAAGACACCAAATGAAGTATATGATTCCTTGACAAATATGTTCGAAGGAAAGAACATCAATCAAAATATGACTTTGAGGAACCAACTAAAGAATGTGAAGATATAGAACTCCGAGACTATACAGTCCTGCTTCACAAGGGTTGCTGAAATAAAAGAAAAATTGAAGCTGTTGAAGAACATGTCGAAGAAGGAGAAATTGTAATGACTACACTAAATGGTCTCCCTAGATCATGGGACTCATTCATTCAAGGGATTTGTGCAAGAAGGAAGCTGATCTCTTTTAGCAGATTTCAAGAAGAATTTGCAGAAGAAGAAGCTAGACTTGTGACAAGAGAAGAAAAGATGGGAACAAATGATGATCAAGCTCTCACAGTTTACACAAGAAAGAAATTCAAGAATAAGGAGAAGAAGGAGAACTTTCATCATAATAATAAAAAAGACAAGAAATAGAAGAAGACAAAAATAGATCTTCCAAATGTTCAATGCTATACTTGTGATGAAAAGGGACACTTGGAAAGAGATTGCCACTTTCAGAAAAGGAAAAACGACGCTCATATTGCTGAAGATAATGAAACAACAAACAAAAGATTCAAACGTAAGAAGGATGATTCAGATGAAGAGTATGTGTTAATATCAACACTTACTATCACTATCACACATGGAAGCAATGATTGCCTCGTGGATAGTGGAGCTTCCAAACACATGATAGGATACAAGGAATCATTCGTCAATATGTCTGAACATGAGTCACCTCACAAAGTGAAACTTGGGGATGATTATAAATACCCCATAAAAGGGAGCGACGAAGCTTCATATAACCTTAACTCCAGGAAATCCTTAAATATGAATGATGTGCTATATGTTCCGGGATTGAATAAGAGTCTTCTCTCCATATATGCACTAGATGAAAAAGGAATTAGGGTTTTATTTGTCAATGGCCAAGTTCTCATGTGGTTGAGAGGAAATATAATAGAGGAAGCAACAATGATTAGATAAGAAGATGGAGGCTTGTACAAGTTGAAGAGACAACTTGAACAAGCATTGGTTCATGAGTCAATTGAACCAAATGAACAGTGGAACAAAAGGCTTGCACATGTGCACTATAGAGCATTACCAATGGAAAGAAAAGCAGTTTAAGGATTGCCAAAGATCCAAGAAAAGCATGAGAACATTTGCAAAGGATGTGAAAAATGAAAGAATGCAAAGCAGACATTTCCCAGCAGTGAAAGCAAGGATAAAGGAATATTGGAGATAGTACACTTGGATGTATGTGGACCCATTTCTTCTAGCTCATTAAGCGGGTAGGTGTACTATGTTTCCTTTATAGATGAATTCACATGTAAGACTTGGATATATTTATTGAAAGAGAAAAGTGAAGTTTTCAGTAAGTTCAAGGAATATAAATCCTTGGTCAAGAACCAGACATATAGGAATATGAAGATTCTACGGTCAGATAATGGCAGCAATTTCACCTCGAAAGAATTCAAGGAACTTCGTAAAGAATTTGGGATTAAGAGGAAGTTGAGCACTCCATACAATCCTCAGCAGAATGGGGTTGTAGAACGAAAGAACTTGACCATAATGATAGAAACAAAAGAAATGTTTCTTTACCAAGATCTTTCTATGCACTTTTGAGCGGAGGCGGGAAGAACAATTGTGTATGTACAGAACCACATTCCTCATCAAGTAATTTAAAAAACTAATCATGAAGAGGATTTCTCATGAGTGAAACCTGAAGTCATCCATCTGAGAATATTTTGTTTCTTAGTGTACATACATGTACCAAAGGAGAAAAGGACCAAGCTCGATCCTTCTAGGAGGAAGGGTGTATTCATAGGATACAATGATACATCAAAGGCCTATCGAATATACTTCCTAGGATTCAAGAAGATCGACATGAGTAGAGATGTAACCTTTAATGAAGACTCAACATACTTCAGATCCAGGAGGACTCCTATCTAGGAAGTCAAGGAACCTGAAGAAACAAGAGTTCAAGACATAGAAATTGGAGAAGCAATTCTAGAAGACCCTGAAGATCATGAAATGAAAGAACCACAAGAGCCGATAGAGACGTTCCTTGAGAAGGACTCCCACAAGAGGAAACCGGGATGGGCATGGGAGCTCTTATGAGAAGCTAAAAGGTATGGTGCTCCAGAAGAAATACATAGAGAGAGAAAGAGGGAAAATCCCTATAATAGCTATGTGGCCCTGCTATGTGACATCATTGATAAAAAACCTTCCACCTATGAATAGGTTATTGAAAATAAAGAATGGAAGGATGCGATGATAGAGGAATATTAGTCGATCATGAAGAATGACGTTTGGGAGGTTTTTACGTGGCTGGAGAGGAATTTTGTTGTGACTTCAAAGTGGATCTACAAGATCAAGCATGCTACAAATGGAAGCATCAAGAAAAACAAGGAAAGATTTGTAGCACGAGGCCTCTCATAGAAATAAGGAATAGACTGCAAAGAAAAATTTGCACCTGTGTTGAGGTACACTTCCATAAGGACCATACTTTCTTTTGCAGCAGTTGTGAAATGGAAGGTACACTAGATGGTAGTCAAGGAAACATTCTTGAACAGTGTAGTTGAAGAGGAAGTGTACATGGAACAACCATTGGGATTTGAGACACATGATAGGAAGATGCATGTGTTCAAATTGAAGAAGGCCTTGTATGGTTTGAAACAAGCAACGAGTACATTGTACGACAACATGGATAGATTTCTGATGAGCTTGGGATTTGCCAAGACTAAAGAATATTCCAACCTATACTTCAAGGTGGAAGATGGAAGACCAATGATACTCCAGTTATATGTTGATGACTTATTTATAACAGACGATGAGGAAATCATTATAGATACAAGAAGGATACTTGCTACAAAGTTCAATCTGAAATACCTAGGTATGATGCACTACTTCCTAGGCATGTAGGTGTGGCAAAGTGAAGATGGAATCTTCTTTGGGAAAGGGAAGTTTGCAGTGGATATTCTGAAGAGATTCAGAATGTTGGACTGTAAGGATATGGCCACACCTATGGAATCTAACTTGAAGATTTCAAGAGATGCTTCATTTGATAATGTCAATTCCATGATGTATCATCAAATGATTGGTTTATTGATGTATATGATGAATACAAGACCATACATATGATTTGCAGTGAACAACCTGATCCAGCTCCTAATGGATCTGAGATAGGTTCACTTGATAGCGGTAAAGCATGTTCTGAGGTACCTAAAAGGTACAGTGGATTATAGGATAAAATATGATGTGAATCAAAAGATCAACCTACATGGTTATGTTGATTCGAATTGGTTAGGTAGCATCACTAACATGAAGAGCACCTCAAGTTGCTGCTTTAGTTTGGGATCTCACATGATCTACTGGTTCAGCAGGAAGGAATCATGTGTGGTGCTGAGTACAACCAAGGCAGAGTATGTAGTCTCTTTCTTGGCTACTTGTGAGGTAGTGTGGATGAGAAATATACTGTTTAACTTATTTGATCTCCACTTGGATGTGACTTTCATCTTCTACGACAATTAGAGTTGCATGAAGCCGACGGAAAAACCAGTGTTCGATGACAAGTCAAATCACATCGAGATCAAGTTCCACTATATCAGGGATATGGTGCAGAGAGGAGCAATGAATATCCAGTACGTGTCAACAAAGGATCAGATAATCGATGTGTTGACCAAACCTCTTGTGAGAATGAAGTTCGAGTACTTTAGAGAAATACTTGGTGTGATCTAGATCGAGATCCCTCGAAAAAGGGAGTGATGTGTTCTAACATAGCTAGAAAGACAGGTTGTCTGAGCGTAACATCCTAGCAAAGTTTGTAGGTTTATCATACATAATCAGTCCTGTAAGTTATCCTTGGAAGTAGCATCTTGGAAAAGCTCACAGGTTATCCTTGGAAGTAACATCTTAGCGAAGCTCACAGGTTATCCTTGTATGTAATCATTCCTGATGCAAAGCATATTATCTCAGATGGGAAATGAGATGGGTTATCTGAATGTAAATACTGAGCCCTGGTGTGGTACGCAGGTTATTCAGATGTAGTATGTATCGTGGGTTGTATGAGTGTAAATATTGAGCCTTGGAGTTGTACACAGGTTACTCAGACGTAATATGTCTCGAAGCTTATCTGAACAAAAAATATCCTGGACGTAGGTTGTTCATATGTAATTCCTTAAGGTTGACCAGAAGAACGTAAAAGGGTCTTGGTGTAGCAGGTTGTTGGGTGGTAATTATTCCTACCATATATATGAGATATATGAAGTTCCCATGCTGAAATGATAAGGTCATGAAGCACAAGAGGTGCACCTAGGTGATTCTTTTAATGGAACATGGTTCGACCATAGATGCTTTGGTTGTTTGTTGTTTTGTCTTGTGCAAGACAAAAGAGATTATCTGTATACGACAAGATGAAGGTAGAAGACACAATATATTGCAGTGGAAATGTGAAGAAGATCTTGGAAATATTCTATACGAAGGATTGCTCGAGATGAGATGAAGGCTAGGCAGAGGCGTAGGTCTACATCCAACATGAAAAAGGGTTGGAACTGTAGAAATTTATGATGACAGATAGTATGGTACGATGATTGAATTATAAGAATATGATGGCCACAACTATGATGAAGACTCTATGACTCCATGTTGATGATGATGCGATGAATACCTGACCATATGTGTTGATGATTGTGTAGAGAGAGAATACCTTCCTAGTTAAGAGGGAGTGTCGATGTATTTGTAACTTCAGAAGATATTATGATGTATATTATAATTGTATGTTGTTGTACCCCCATTGGGGATGTGTGTTACCCCTTTACGGGATGTCTAAATTGTGTCTAGACCTTGAGGTACAACCTCCATTGTAAGTCGAGGCAATAGTCCCCAGTGTAACATCATGTAATATGTGCTTGTAGTCTCTCTAGGATAAGTGGGCCCCATGTGAGATGACATGTAGGCTCGAATGTTGTATTTGGTCAATGACTTGAAAGGGTATAAATAGGGAGGCTCTCTCCCTCATTTATACACACCTCACACACTCTCAAGTGCACATGCAAGAAAGAGATAGTCAGAGAAGGAGAGATAGATAGATGTTGAATACTTCTTATTACTGCTTTTGATCATCTTACAATTCTGAAGAAATTTGCAGGGTTTTCTCCTTTATGGTTTCCCCGGTCGTGTATCTTTTATATCTTATGCATCTTGATTGTACTTGTTATTCTTTCAGAGAAATATCCTAGATAATCTAATCAGATCTTACGAAAAACTAACATATATGTTATACTATTTGCATGTGCATG
Source organism: Pseudotsuga menziesii (assembly GCA_001517045.1). NCBI lineage: Eukaryota > Viridiplantae > Streptophyta > Pinopsida > Pinales > Pinaceae > Pseudotsuga > Pseudotsuga menziesii. The sequence goes on along the minus strand of LPNX010491234.1, from coordinate 104,914 downwards.
TGGGGGGTAGGTGCACTTGTCGTCAGTGCACCTAACGATCCCTGTGGGCACCTTCATGGAAATAGGCCGCTAGGTTGTTTCCAAGGTGAGCGAAATGAGCCAAATTTTTTGGATGTTTGGCTATTTTTGAGAATTTCTAAAACTATGCAATTTAATCCCGGTTAAGGGATTGGAGTCTATTTTCTAATCCTAGTTAATGGATTAGGGTATTGGGTGCTATTGAATACCTATATTTTTATTATTAGGGATTCATAATGATAATGTGAAAATAAGAGGTGTGGCTGTAAGGTTTGTTGGTTTTCCTGGTTAAGGGTTTCCAGGGCAAATCTCTATGTTTATGTGTGAATGATATGGTGTAATATATGTTTTCCTTAAAATAATTTGTATGATTTTATTCTCTGCACATGTTTAAAACTTACACATATACCAATAAATTTACCTATTATCGCATGTCCATGCATATATTGAATGCAATCTATGACCCAAGGAGAGGTTGTTTCATACTTTGGATTTTTTTCCACTATTGGGATGTATCCTCCTTTCCTTTTATTGGGAATTTCTAGTAGAGGAATTGTATTTATTTGGGTCAACCATGATTGTTTATGTTGCAGTAGGATTTCCTGTCCCTCCCATCCCCAACCTAGTTTTCAGGTTAATTTTAGTGGACTGATTCAAGATTTGCATTTTAGTCTCCTATGACTAGATTAGATTATGTGTTCCAACCATCTCCAACTAGATCGAAATTTACATTTCATATTTTTACCCTCTACCTATGGATTGGATTATATTCCTCACGTCAATATTAGAGAATATCATCTTGAAGGAGGAAGTAGTGCTCCCTCCTTTCAGTTCCCTTGATAAGTTATAAAACCCTTATTTCAAATTCATATTTATAGGGAGATTAGGTTATAGAGAGATGAAATCATATTAATTACTAGGTCTTAATTATTGTTGAAATTTAATGTAATATATTAAAATTAACATTAATATTAGGAAACATTAACATTAACATTAACCTTAACAATTTTTTTTCTATTTACTAGAATCTCCCTAACTTGCCAGAGTGGCCTTTGGTCTAACAAAACATGAAGTTATAGGGGCATTTAAGCCGTCAAAATCAGCATGGGATCACACATGACATGGGCCACACCAACCATCAATTTGTTGGATTTTGGATGTCTCTTCCCAACTATCTCACCCTTAATGGTAATTGAACCCAGGTCGCCTTGCTGACAAGACCCACACCTTAAACGAATGAGCTCAGTGAGAATCGACAACATTCACATTAACATTAATAAAATTAACAATATCATTAATAAAATTAATAATATGACACAATTCAATCTAACCATTGGGGAATGTTGCAATCTATCATAACACTAGAGGAACATTGCAGTGTGATATAACCCTTGAAGGACATGTTAATGCCACACACCCAAAATTGAATATGGTTAACTATGGTAAATATTATTCAAATATAGTCAATCATACTCAACCATGTTTGACTTGAGTGAATTATAGTCAACCATAGTAACACATGATCAACCATGGTCAACCATACCTTCAAACTTAGCCATATATAAACATAATCAACCATGATCAACCATACTCATATATGGTCAATAGTAGTAAACGATGGTTAACTTTTCTCAACCATGGTTCCATGGTCAACAATATTGCTAGAGTCAACCAAAGTTTAACTAAAGTCACCTATAGTCAAACATCATAAGTAATCCATGGTCAAACATCGTAAAATTTAGTTAATCATATTCAACCAAATTCCCCCATAGTCAAACATCACAAGAAACACATGGTTAAACAATGCAAAGTTTAGTCAACCATTTTCAACCATAGTGAAACATAGTCGACCAAATCTAATCATAGAGAACCTTGGTCAAACATGCTAAACCATATTCAAACATGGCCAAACCATGGTCAACCATAGTCAACATGATTGGCCACAGTCTAACATGGTTATCCCTAATCAAACATGGTCAATCAAATTTATCCATAGTTAACCAAAACTAAACATGTTAAATCATAAACAAAAATGACTTACCATGGTCAACCAAGTTTAACTAGTGTCCACCATGTCAAACACGATTAATCATGGTTCAACACATTGAATAATAATCAAACATTCTCAACTATTGTCAATAATGGGAAACTATATTTAACTATTATTATCCATGATTAAACATAGTCAAACATGCTTAACTATATTTAACCATGGTCAACAACATCAACCATAATAAAACATAGCCAACCATAGTCATATTCAAGCAAATTTGACCAAAATAGAACATGTTCAACCATGGCAAATATTATTTAAACATACTCAAACATGGTTGACATATGCTAGTCAAAGTCAACCATAGTAACACATAATCAACCTTGGTCAACCGTACCCAACAAAACTCATCCATGGAAAAACATAATCAAACATAATCAACTAGAGTCAATCATGGTCAATAGTAATAAACCATAGTTAAATGTGCCCAACTATGGTTCCATAGTTAATGATATTATTAGAATCAACCATATTCAACCAAAGTCACCCATAGTTAAAGATCACAAGTAACCAATGGTTAAACATTATGGACTTTAATCAATCACGGTGAAACATAGTCAATCGAAGTGGAACATAGAAAACCATGGTAAAACATGCTCAACCATAGTCATACATGGAGAACTAAGGTCAAACATGGAAATCCATTGTCAAACATGTCCAACCAATGTAACCATAGTCAAACATGGTGTACCATAGTCTAACATGGTTATCCATAATCAAACATGGCCAAACATATTTATACATAGTCAACCACAAATAAACATGGTTAATCATAAATAAACATGGTCAACCAAGTTTAAATAATGTACACCATGTCAAACATGATCAAACATGTCCGAACATGTTGAATCATAATTAAAACATTGTCCAACATTCTCAACTATAGTTAATCATGGTCAACTAAATGTTAACTATAATTAATAATTTTTAACCATAAGAAAACATAGTCATCCATTTTTAACTATAGTTAACCCTGGTTAATTAAACTCACCATAATCAAATATAACCAACCAAATTCAAACATATTGAAGCAAAATTTGACCAAAATCAAACATGTTAAAAAATGGTAAACACTATTCAAACATGGTCAAACATAGTCAAACACGGTGGACCTAATTTTGTCATAATAAGCCATAATAACACATGATCAACCATGGTCAAACATACCCTACCAAACTCAACCATGGAAAAACATAATTGAACATGATTATCCATAGTCAACCATGGTCAATAATAGTAAACCATAAAACTATGGTTAAATGTGCTCAACCATGGTTTCATGGTCAATAATATTATTACTAGAGTCAACAATATTCAACCAAAGATACCCATAGTGAAACATCACAAGTAATCCATGGTTAAACATCATAATATTTAGTTAAACAAATTCAACCAAAGTCACCCATAGTTAAACATCATAACTAATCCTTGATCAAACATTGCAAAATTTAGTCATTGATCTTCAACCATGGTGAAACATTGTCGACCAAAGTTAATCAAGGAGAACCATGGTCCAACATACTAAACCATAGTCAAACATGGAAAACCATGGTCAAACATGGCCAAACCATGGTCAACCAAAGTAAAGAATAGTCAAACATGCTTGACCATAATCTAACATGGTTACCCATAGTGAAATATGGTAAACCATATTTATATTATTCAATCACATACAAACATGGTAAATCATAAAAGAAGGTCAACCATGGTCAACTAAGTTTGAATAATTTCCACCTTATTAAACATTATCAACCATGGTTAAACATGTTGAATCAAAATCAAACATTGCCAAACATTCTCAACTATTATCAATCATGGTAAAATAAATGCCAACTATAGTTAACCATTATTATCCATTGTCAACCAGATTCAACCACGATTAACTATAGTTAAGTATGGTTAACAAAATCAACTATAGTCAAACATAGCCAACCAAATTCAAACATATTTAATGTAACACCTTGGTTTTGACCCCGTTTGCATTAAAAATGTATATGATGTATATATTGTAATTAATCATGGTGAGGAGCTAAAGGAAAAATCCCCACCATCAATTTAGTGTTTTATGTTTCGGCGATTAAAATCGATGCCGATGGTATTTCGTGCTAGCCAGACACGTTATAATTTTGAACATCATGTAAATATGTAATTTAATTAAAATACCCACAACCAGCTATGTCAATGTAACATTAAAGAGACGGGGGCATGATTTCATAAGGATAAGTGGGGGGGATATTCAAACCTTGAGCCAATGGAGAAAATCCAAATGTCAAAGGGAAAACCCATCAAACTGTCAACTTCCTTTCTTGTCTTATTCACCCAATCATTTATTACTGCCAGAAATTAGTTGAGGAAGTTATTTCCTTGCGATGGGAAAGGTATGGAGATCAAAATTGGAATTGGGCAGAGCACCCATTTTTGGAAAAACGTGTTTTGACTTATGAGCCAAGTAAATGCCCAAAATTGCTGCCCATTCCCTCATGCATTCACGTCCTCCATTCCTGACGCAGTTGGAAGCTTGGAGAGCTCTCTTTCCTCACATTTTTGTCTACTGTGTGTTTTCTTCACGTTTGGGGCAATTTTATTCATTTTCCCCATGGCTGGGAAATCCTTTTTGTAATACCCAGTGGTTGGGTTTCCTCCCTCATGCTTTTTTGCATTTCCTCATTGTTTTCCAAGATGGAAATCCGTTTTTGGTAATGCCCAATGAATTGGAGGAGATAACACGATTTCTAGGTGTTTGTTGAGTCCGTTTTTACCCATGTGAAGCCAATAAACATTTTGTGAAATCGATTTTGGTTCCCAGGGTTGTTTTACCCTTTCACCATTATCGAATTTGGCTTCCAAGGCGTTTTTGTCCATGCCCAAGACTTGTATCTTATTGTGGGTGCATATTTTGTTTTTGTTTGAACTGGTTTGGAGTGGAATTGGGTTTGATCTAGCTTGATAAACATAGTGTTGGAAGGAACCTCACAAGAAGATCTAGAGGGGCTGGTTTTCTTCTTTGCCCACCCTGAAGAGAACTGGAAGGGAAGCTATAGCCCGAGGGATTGTGTAGCAGAGAAGGGGATGCTTCCTTGTGTTGGGTGTGTAGATGTTTTAGGAGCCAAGCCTAATTTGGTGTAGGTGTCCATGGCTCTGTGGTTGAGATCACTAGATTAGTAGTTCAAGCTTCCCACTTCCTACAGTAGCCTGATAAACACAAATGTAGTTTTGACTTGGCTGAATTTTGATATTTCTTTGGCTATGTGTAATCTTGTTGTTGTTCCCTTATTCCTTGTGGGAATCATACCCAACTCGGGGGTGGAAGTGTTGTTGAAAGATTGAGGAACACACTGGCCTATGGTTGGGTGGAACGTTGCAGCGGCATAGCTAGTTGCGGGACAAGCTTCTTCTCAAGATAAGTGTTTCTTATGTTTAAATATTTGCAACTGTATTTGTCTTAATGAATTATATGAACATGATGAATTCTTTGATGAATGTATTTTCTTTCGCTGTGTTTTCAATTGTATATTTCACCTGTATAATTTTTTATGTTCAATGCATTTTATTATGTTTATGTTCATGGGGCGAGGTTCCCTGCCTAAATGATAGCACCGGCATTGTAGGTCGCATCCTCTCAAGTGGGAGGGGACGTGACATTTAAGAAAAGTTGACCAAAATTAAACACAATTAATATTATTAAAACATAGTCAACCATATCCAACCATACCCAACCAAAATCAACCATGGATAAACATAATCAAACATGATCATCAATAATCAACCACGGTCAATAATAATAAAGCATGTTTAAACATAGTCAACCAAAGAATACCATAGAAAACCATACTCAAACATACTCACCATTGTCAAACATGGAGAACCTTGGTTAAACATAGTCAAACATGAAAAGACTATGCTCAACCAAATTTAACCATAATCAAACATGGTTGACCATATTCTAAAATGGTCATTCATAGTCAAATATGATCAAACATATTTATCCATACTCAACCACAAATAAACATGGTTAATAATAAAAAAACATAGTTAACCAAGTTTAACTAATGTCTACCATATCAAACATGATCAAGCATGATCATGCATGTTGAATCATAATAAAAAAATGTTCAACATTCTCAACTATAGTCAATCATGGTCAACCAAATTTCAACTATATTTAATCATTATTAACCATGAGAAAGCATAGTCAATCATGGTTAACCATAGTTAATCTTTGTCAGCAAAATCGACCATATTCAAATATAGCGGACCAAAATAAAAAATATTCAATCAAAAGTCATCCAAAAGAAAACATGTTCAACTATGGTCAATATTATTCAAACATAGTCAACCATGTTTGACCTAAGTTAACCATAGTAAAAATGATCAATAGTGGTTAGGCATACAAAACCAAACTCAACCATGGAAAAACATAATCGAAGATGATCTCCCATAAGCAACCATGTTCAATAATAGTAAACCATGGTTAATTATGCTCCAATATGGTTCCGTGATCAATGGTATTACTAGAGTCAACCATGTTCAACCAAAGTCACCAAGAGTAAAATTATTTATTTCTTCTTTAATAAATTTAATATTCAATTTATTTTCCAATTAGAATGTAATCTATTTCTGGTCATTAGATCTTACAATAACTGACCTATTTTTATACTCAATTATTTTTCCCTACTTCTTTTTTTTATGCGAAAAGTTGTTTTAATTAGTAATTTATTTTAAAACCCTTCCTTAGCTGGTGCCTTTCCTCCCTTTTAAACAAAAATAATAAAATTTAACATTATTTTATTACATTTATGTTCTAATTCTATAAACTTACTTTTTTAAAATTTTAAATTTATAAATAAGGAATTCACATCAATAAAAGTATCCTAGAGGTATTCCACATTAAATGCTAATAGAGTTGGTCTCCATAACTCCTCTAGTCAATCAGAGTCCCACCGGTGCTCATGTTGGCCTTTGCCTTTCCTCTATTTTTGGCATATCCTCTACCTTAGTTGCAAATGCCTTTTCCTTGACGTACTATCCTATTTTGAGATCTATCGCCTTCTCTTTGTTTACTGTCTTCTAGTCCCCTCTGTGAAATGTGTCTTATCAATCTCTATGTTAGTTGCTTACTCTACGTCAGACATAAAACCCTAACACATTCCCTCTATGATCCACATCTTGTTTGGTATTGTAGAGTGCATATTACAATGTTTTTTTGGTAATATTTCACACCAAAACCCTAATTTGTTGATACCCTATGCATTTTTTTGTTTTGTTTTTCCATGGGGATATCAACCATAACCCATATTGTAACTCATCACGTAGTCTCACTATGTGGTCTCTTTTTTTAACTATGTATCCCATTTTTCTCTATTGTGTATACATATGTATGATACTTCAAACCCTTTGTTGTCTGCATGATATCCATCTAAGTATAACACTACACTTCTAGTTGGGTACCATTACTATCCAGGGTCCAACTTTGCGAGGGATCCCACTTTTCTATAGACAATGCCAAATCCTCAAAATAAGACTACGTTGATGTAAATTGACCTTAGTTATGCTGCATCCTAAGAGTGATTTGTTTCCATACACTATAGAAAATATTCTTATTTAAACAATCCTCTTTAAACTTTTCTCAAAATATTTAATATTTTCATATAAATGTCTATGAATGACCCAACTCATAGGTCCAACTTTCCCCACTTGAATCACATTGGGATGAGCTAGGCATAGTTTCCTTACACAATTTGTTAGGTTCGTCACTGTAGATCTTTTGTTTCAATTTGAGGGGCAAAGAGAGCAATGTAATGACTCCAATATTGATCCCAATAAAAGGAGGCTATATTGGAGGATATCATAATACAAGTGACCACTCATATTAATCCAAACTCATAGATCATCCATTTACCCCCATGAATACCCATTCTCTATTGACCTACGTAATGATCTCTGCATTTTTGTATCACCGTGTATTCAATATCTCATTTCTACATTTCAATATGTGATTATTGTATAGGAATTAATAGTCCGAGTTTTTGTTGGTGTAGAATAACAATGTTGCAAGGAACCCTAGAGGAAGAGGCATTGATTAAAAAACCTATGATGAATTTGAGCACAAATTTTATATCATAGCATTGAATTGTATTGTATGGAGCCCTCATTTTTAGTTTAAAGATAAAA
>LPNX010491234.1:70733-96581 GCA_001517045.1 Pseudotsuga menziesii | reverse complement strand
TATATATATTATTGTAATAGATTGTAAACAACGTTATACAGTGGAAGAAACTTTGACTTGCACCTTTTGCACTACTTATTTTCGTTGATTGTACAACACCAGGATTCATTCTCTAAGACTTTTGTGGTATCAAGTCAGGACATTGTATTGTATCAAGTCATATCTATGTCCTCATGTATTGAGGTGGTATGCATGTACTGTTATCTTTTGTTGTATAAATATTGGAGTCTTGTGTTGTATCAAGATTGTGGAATTTTGTTGCATCAATTCAATGATTTTCATAGATGACATCCTATGAGAAAGGATCTCCAATTGTGGAGATGATCTTATGTTGTATCAAGATCGAAGTCTTGTGTGGTATCAAGATTGTGGAATTCCATTTGTTGAGGTGGTTATACTATGTGATATATTTCCAGTCATGGTCTCTGAGTGCTATAAGTATCCTTCAAGGCTTAGCTACCCCTAGAGTGAATTAATTTAGCATATGAATACATGGATTGGGGTAATATATATGATCATCAGTATGTATGGAAGAATTATTATGAGTATGATATGTTACAATGGTTAATTAATACACATATGGACCATGCATTAATTAATTAATGATAATGGGATAAAGCATAGAGAAAGAGAATTTGAATTTCCCATGCAAATGTTTGAGTGAACTCAAGTTATAAAGCTTCAGTAAATTATGAATGCCTCAATCAGTGCCTTAGTCAATGCATTAATTGAACTATTAATGAATGCAATCAATTAAGTAAAGAAGAGATTAATGTTCATCAATCGACATGTATCAATTAACTAAAGATATCCATGCAAAATTTAATAATAGAAATTGTGCATGGTTGGCACTAAGAGTGAAGCACTGATGACACTTAAGTTATCCTGTTACCTAAGTGATCAATAGTCAGTTAAATATTGAGTTCAGTTCAAGTCAGTTAACATTCATTTCAATTAATTTAACATTCAGTTCAAGTCAGTTAACATTTAGTTCAAGTAAGTTAACATTTCGTTCAAGTCTGTTAAAATTCAGTTCAAGTAAGTTAGCATTTAGTTCAAGTTAGTTAACATTCAATTAAAGTAAGTTAACATCTAGTTCAAGTCAATTAACATTCAGTTCACTTTTAGTTAAAGACAATGAACAATCAACACAGGGATTTTTGCTTTTCTTCTGAGGTTGATCTTATTGATTATAAGCCCCCGGGCCTTTGCACTATAGAGTGCTCTTTCATTGATTCTGCCTTGACTACACCTTATGTAGAAGATATAAAAGTTGCACGTGTTTCTCCCAAAGTGACCCACATTGGATCTTTCCTTTTGAATACGATCTTGATGTTGTTGTTTCTTGGAGACAGGATTTTTAGTTGGATTCACAATTTTTTACTGACCTCGCCTTAATATCTAACTGCATTTTCATGTACCCTGCTCGTGCTTTTGAGTCTAGTGTCTGCTTCCACACTTTCAGCTCATTGTATAAGCCCTCATCTCTGTTCTCATCATCGCTCAGCCTTGTACCATTTTTCCTTTGCAGCTTGACACCTTTTTCCTTGAGTAGGCATTCCCTGGGTGTATTTATCTTGCTTATGTTCCTTGAATTATGCTAAGGTTTGTTCCTTGTGCTTGGAACTAGTTTCTCCTACCTCTGATACTTGTCTCCTCGCATTTTGAGTATTCTTTCTGCTCTCCTTCTAGCTCGTTAAAAACAATAAGGAGGCTATGAGTTGAATTTTTTGAACTCCTTAAAACTTCACGGGAAAGATATGGAGTTATCTTTAATCCCTTGTCTAACTCCTTAAAATTGACTAGATAGCGGAGTAAACGTGTTTGTTCAGACTCATTAAGGTAAATTGAACAATCATCCACATCAGTGGTAGGTTATCTCTTTTTCGGACCATGTGGATTATTTACGAAAAAAGACTACTCTATTTTCTTAGGAATCTAGAAGAGTATATTCAGGCATAGGTTTATCTCTTTTTCGGACTTGGAGGACTAAACTTACGGAAAATGAACATTTTTGAGCTTAGTTTTCTCTTTTTTGTGCTTTGGACCTAAACATGAAAAATATGTTGAGCGTCCATTACATCATTTGTCATGCTTGTAAACTCCTAGTACAAAAGCATCTAGTTTACTATTGTCTGTACCATTCTCGTAAATAAATGGAACTTTCCGTGTGATCTTGCTTTCCTTCACACTCGTTAAAACTAAAGTGCTTCTGCTTGCTTTTGAAGGAACATCGGTTTAGTGATAGTTTACCCCTTTTTCAGATCTTCTCAACTAACTATGAAAAATGCATACCTTAGTTCACCTGAGCTAAGAGAGTTGTCCTATGGATTGTTTTATACCTTTTCAGACTTAGGACGAAAAAGAATCCCCCCTAGACTCTTATTTGGAGTTTTCAGACTCTCAAAACTATGAAAACACCACCGAGCATCCACTAATTCAGGCTTGTAAAATCCATGAATCAGTGCTTTATCAAGCATTCTTATGTTTTTTCTTCAATCTTATAAAAAATGAAGTCTCGAGTTTTGTTTCTTGGAATCGTTGAACCTTTACAGGAAAGAGGGAAGGGAAGTTCATTCACATGTTTTTTCCATCATGGGAGCAATTCTTGTTTCCTTGAACAAAGCACCAGTTTTGAGTCTATCAATAATTGGGTTCTAGTATTTTGACCTTTATCCCGATTCAGAGTTTTTACTCCTCCAGTTGTCCTCTTTTCCATTTATATGGGGAATCTGTTAATGCCTCCTACAATGTAGAGTTGTATCATTGGTCTTTTTGTATCAAAATATTCCCAAGTCACTTTTGTGTCATGCTCATTGTTCAAGGATAAACCTTTGTCAACCATTCTGCTGTTTTCTTTACCTTTTGTGTCGGTCATTCCCTGATATCAGTTCATTATATTATGTCTTCAGTGATCCTTGTTGCAAAATTTTGTACCAGTTCCAAATCCATTCAGTCTTTAACTTACCTTGTGATGGATGGTGGAGGATGCCTTAATTCCTTCCTTCCAGTAGATCTCTTTCTATAGACATCAACACATCTTTCTCTAGGAATGCTATTTAGAGTTTATGATAGTACCTTAGGGATTGTAGTCATCAGTGGAAATTTCCCTCACTATTAGGTAACGGGAATTCCAGCTTAATGTCTCCTACTTGATGGGCTCTTCAAGTGTTTGACTTCAAGACCTTGTATTCACACTTGTTAGAATATACTAGGTACCTTGGGGAACATTTTCATTAATGGTGGTTTCCCTCGCGTTTGTTAACGGTTCTCATTATTGACCAGTAATTAAATAGTTTCCTCCATGTTTGACTTAAGCTCCTTTATTCGCATGGTTATGATTCGTTCCTTTGGGCAATTTGGATTGAAGACCTTGGGCCGATAGTAGCATCCTTAGTTTTTGCTATTTACTGAGTTGCACAAGACCTTGTCACACTTCATATGTAATTTGCTGAGACATAGATCCACCTTGTATTATTGTGTCTATGATCGACAGGGTATTTTTTAAGGATTCTAATATTATACCTAAGTATAGTATTCTAGACGATTGTTTTGGATTAAAAAAAAAATGTTTATAGATGTCATGTCCCCGACCCTCTAACCGGAAAGAGGATGCTACCAAACTATCAAAAACATCTGGGCAAATAGCCCCATGAACATGAACAGGCATATATTGTTGAAATAAAAATCTTAAACATAAAACATACTAAGATGCATAATCCTTCATATACATAGTGGAAGCAAACATACATTCATTCAAGCATACCACATGTTCATCATATTCATTAATTAGTAAATATAAATGCAGAGATGACATAGTCAAGAATACTCATCTGATAGAACTCGTCCCGCAACCAGCTACATCACTGCAACATTCCACCCAACCATAGGCCAGCGTGCTCATGAATCTCTCAGCAACACTGCCACCCCTGAGCTGGGCATGATTCCTCATGGAATAAGAGTTAAAGCAGGCTTACACATAGCCAAGGTACACAAATCATCCAAGCCCCCACAGTGGGGTTTATCAGGTCGTCAAGGAGCTAGGAAAGGCTAAATGATAAGCTGGTGGCCTCAATGGGGAGCTAAGGACGCCTACACCGGAGTTAACCTGACTTCTAAGGCATCCACACACCTGACACCAGGAATCAGTCATTTCTCTGCTTCATAGTCCCTCAAGCCCTGACTTCCTTTTCCAATACTCTTCAAGGGCTATGGAGAAGAAATCCAACAGTCTAACTCTATCTGAGTGGCTCCAAACACCAGTTTTCTTAAGCATACCTAGCCTCTAATCCTACTCTCAACAGTACAAAGACCAACCACTGCATGCTGCAGTAAAACAAACAGTTCACAGCTCTATGAAGAAGGCAAAGACAACAAGGTGACAACCCCAAACAAAAAAGTGAAACACAGTTCAGGCCAACCAATGCTTCAGATTTGTTCTTGGCCCTAGCGTGGCCAAAACAACTCAGCAATAATACCCAAAGGACGTCTGTAGCCGCAGCAACCAAGAAGCAACCCCAAACCAGGGGAAGACAACAGCCCCAATGAACGATGGCAACAATACATAGTCCGTGAAGGGGAAGGAAGCCAAACTCCCAACATTGACAGGGGAAAACACAAACTTACAGCTCGGATAAGGGAAGACAATTCTTGAGTCATTCTTGGCCCTATCGTGGCCAAAACGGCTCCACCACAACCTGTAGTAACTCAAATCGCACTGGCAACTCAGCCATCAATGTGGGGAAACAACCGTTCTCCTCAACAATGGAGCCACAACACATTTACATAGCCGACAATGGAGAGGGTAAGCACAGACTCTCTCCATTAACAGGAAAGAAAATGTCTCACAAGGGGAATTACAGACACGGTTCACGATCATGGACGGGACAATACAGAGTTCGGTAATACAACAGGAACTCCATGTTATGCATTGGCTAGAGGAAGAACATAATCATGGGATAACAATCCTCAGAGAAGGGAGGATGAACCCCCAAACAAGAAAACGCACCCCCCTCTTAACTTAGCTCTGCGTGAGGAAGACCATCTAAATCCCCCCATGTCCCTGCTTGAGAGTGAACCCCAACAGCCAAGAGAGTGGCGTAGTCGTGGTTCTCTTACCCACGTGAAGGTGGAGAAACGACTGGTGGAGTGAGTTTGTGGCAAAGACTGATAGTCCTTCCACCCACCACTTCCAGCAATAACTGCCCCAGCCAATCGATAAAACACTAAAGAGGTGGTTGGATGAGACAAGGGAAGGTGAGCAAATCAAATAGGGTGGTGACACGTGGATTTTCCCCAAAGGCTCCCACAGGTTAGACAACCCCCCCCCCCCTAACTTTAGGAAATCATGCCCTTTTCATTTAACATTGCACCGTCGTAGATGGCTATGGGTTTATTTTATTTGATGTGCATATTTACATGATGCCAATACTATAGTGTGCCAGGTAGCACGATATACCATCGACAACGATCCTGATTGCCGAACATACACAACCAAATCGATGGTGGGGCTTTTGCCTTTAGCTCCTCACCATGATTAATTACAATATATACATCATGTATCTTTAATGTACCTGGGGACATCACAATAGATAGGTAGGAGAATATTAAATATGAAACATAAAATTAACACTAAAATGTGTAAATTTTGGCGAATATTATGATAATTTTTTTTATTTTATGTAAATATAGACGATATTAAACAATAAAAATGACCAAATAATGAATTTATTTTTTGAAAAAAACCAAAAAGTAGCCAATTGACGAAATTTTTCCACTAAAAATTACTGTGATGATCAACTGTCGAGCATGGATCCACCTTGTTCATTTGTGGCCATGAATCCTTTAGATTTTATATAACGCCTTCTTGCATATTATGCGACCATGATAGTTGCATTAGTTATACACATGTTGGATCCGACTGTATCTTTATAGAGAACATTTGTATATGGATATGTATGTTCCAGAGATCAGTTTTGTCTTACATTTATCTCTCTTTCAGGTACCTCTGTTCGAGCCTTTGGTCTTGGATTCTCTGGTCTCTCCATACTTAGTTGTTTCCTTTATAATTTATTTCAACTATCATATTCCTCTCTAACCTCATACATTAGGGGGAATACGTTATAGCCTAAAATGACACATTCTCTACCTGTGACAACTTTTCCATGTTTTCGTCGCATGTCGACACTTCTTGAAAGTCACTGAAAAAACACTTATATTATAGGAGCCATTTTCAAAGTTTTCTAACTTCATTTTATCTCTTCTCTAGATCGTTGGAAATGTATCTGAGTCAGGAACAACTTTACATGAGACTCCAAATCCTAGAAAGGCCTAGAAGTACCCTAAAAATGAGAATTTGTTTACGTAATAGTGACTTTTATCAAGAAAACCAACGACTTTCACCTTTGTATTCGTGAATTTTCCTTCATGCTACTTGTGGTTACCTTCTGTAGTGGTCAAAAATAATAAAAATATCAAAAATAATTAATTAGGGGTGGGTTGGGAGGTTATGGAACTGGATTGGGAAGTTGTAACTAACCCTTTTTTTACTGTATCTCTTTGAAAATGTATAAATATAAGGATAGAGGTCCATGGGAGAGGACTTGAACCTTTGCATTAGGGAAATTTTGAGGTAAAAAACGAGCCTCCAAACAAAAAATGTACTATCAAAATTCACTTTAAAAGAACCAATCACATTTTAGAGGATGATATCATCTATAATAGTTGAGGTGGCATTGATCGAGTTAATGATGTTTACTTGTCAAATTGTAAATGATGAGTGGAAATCCATAGTTAACTATATCAATGTTGTAAGTAAAGTACTCATCATGAAAATAGTACTCATAGATTATTTTTCAATATAATATAAATATATTAAAGTACTCTTAAAGTAATTAAAAAGAAAAGTACTCTTTATATTTCAATATAAAATAAATTACAAATACAAAAAAACTAAATGTTTATTCAAATATAATTACTTTTTTATATTTCAATATAAAATAAATTACAAATAAAAATAAATAAATGCTCTATTCAAAACTAAAATTATGTAATTAATTTTTCAATATTTAAAATATATATGTCAAATCTTTATTTAAAATCAAAATCACTTACCATCATATAATAAAAACAATTTGATGATTATAGTTTTTGTTTTTTAAATACTTCCTATATAATAATCTATTATAATTATTATTTAAATATAAAAAAATATATATTTATTTATTTTATAAAAATAAAATATTATATTATAATAAATTACTCTATATATATATTCTTATCCGGTTGAATTTTAATATTAATACATTTTTTTTTAAATTATGCATTATTTAAGGTTCATATTTTACTATTACTTTTTAACCTTTGAAACACCTACATCTATACCAACATAAATTAGACATGCACATTCAAGTTACAAAACTAAATACATGCATAAAATCTTAATGTAACAATTTGAATGAGCTATTATATCATAATAAGATATTATATTATTATAATTTTTATTACTTATAATAATGATGTTTCTAACATATAATCTCATTTGCTTAATATTAACTCAACTATTTCATGGTAAAAATTTATGTAATATTCCTTCATCCCAATATTAACACATGTATTTAATGATGTTATTAATTATTACATTAAAAATGATATATAATATACATAATATATATCATAAGAAACTATTAAAAATGAGTTTACACGTGATTTTGAAGGTGTAGTAAAAAGATGAAAAATAAATTTAAAAGATGTTTTTTTTCTTCAATTTATAGTTTTATATTTATATTTTAAAATTAATTTTTATTTTTAATATATATATATATATAAAATGACAATTTATTCATTTAAATTTAACTTTATGTTTAAAATTCAAAATTATAAATATATGATTTATAAACATATTTTGAATATTGAAGAAATAACTTATGTTTCAAATTTCAAAGTTAATATATTTTATTTTATGAGTACATTACTTTATAAGTACATTCATCATATTATATTCAAAAATAATTTATTTCATTTTAGTTATATCAATCATATTATATTTAGAAGTAATTTATGTACTCAAAAGTATTTTACTTTTAGTCATATCAAAGATGTTTTTTTATTGGTGTTATTTTAGACATCTTTTCAATTTAACTTAACCATAGTTGCATTGGCTATAATGTAAGAGTTGAGTTGTAAATATACCTTCCCCACAAAATGATTAACTCATAATATTTTATTATATCTCTTATGAGGCCCATTTTAGACCTCAAAATTCCCCTAATGCATTGTTATGCTAGACGAATTGTGACTCTCTTTCCCCCACATTTTTTCTTGATTGTCATCCTTGTGTTGCAGAGCTTGGAGGCTGAATTCCTTGGAGAAGAGAAGCATAAGAACCAGATCAAGGTTTTGTGAGGTGCCTAGCTTGAGGAGAAGGTAATATTTGTACTTCTTCCATGATTAATAAAGATGTGATGCTCTTCCTCTTCCAATTGTGACTCTCTTTCCCCCACATTTTCCCTTGATTGTCATCCTTGTGTTGCAGAGCTTGGAGGCTGAGTTCCTTGGAGAAGAGAAGCATAAGAACCAGATCAAGGTTTTGTGAGGTGCCTAGCTTGAGGAAAAGGTAATATTTGTACTTCTTCCATGATTAATAAAGATGTGATGCTCTTCCTCTTCCAATTAGTGTATCTTGTATATTGAATCTTTGTTTATGATCAGATGTTTATGTTAATCATATTACGGTTTCATATTGATTTGATTAACATTTCTTTACCTATGGTCATATTGGATTGAGGAAGGTATAATTTGTTTTGCAGGTCTTTTGGAGCAAGAGGAGCAATGAAAGGTCGCTTAGATCAACCTCCATTTGACTAAGGTATGAACCATTCTAATATCTGAATCTTGTTTATATTTACTTGTAGAGCTGTGTGCATCTATGTTTCAATCCAAATACGTTGATGGCCTCTGAACCCCTAGCCATAGGAACACTTTCCTTTACAACAAGGGAGACTCAAAATAGCATTTATATAATATTTTTTATGGGTATTAGCTTGGATTAAAACATAAGGTTTACATTAATTATTTCAATACTTTATCATGACCAAGTACATCAATAACATCTCTTAAAGGAGGTATAACAATAATACAATAAAAGTACAACAAGAATATCTTCTGAAATTACATTCTTCAACACATTAAAGTTTATATGCAAATGATTTTGCATACAATAAAAAAGGAAAGAGATTCTCCCAAGCTAAATTATTCTACTAGCTACAAGAAGCCTTCAATCAACCTAAATATCGACTTACTTAAGTGTCTAGATATTGTTGACGAGCCTCGAACTCACGACGAGGACCTGATCAAAGTGTAAATGAACCTGCATAAAGATGTATGATCATTTTGGAGGACATAATCATATAAACATATAAAAGCGTTATGAATGGTTGTTAAAATACATCACTTACCCATGTTGACAAAAGGTTCCCCATTCGAGAAATACTTGCATGCAATATATAGATATGAATTAGTATTACATACTAATGTAAAAGAAAGTAACTATGAGATAAAAACATTTATGCAAAATATGAGATAAAAACATTTATGCAAAATATCAGTAACAATGCATAATCTCAACAGAAGAGTAGAAGTGTTAAATAGACCACAAACAACAATATGCACTTATGATGGCTAATATTAATTTAATACATCCATGCATGGACCTCTTACTTAGATCTAAAAGGGTATTATTAGTTGTAAATTCAAATCCTATATGCCAACTAGATATTGTCAGTATGAGGACAAAAGTGTTTGTGTGTATGGACACCATTTATGTATTATTAATATGCAATAAAAATATTATTCATGTTTATTGAGAGATTATTGAGAGATTAGTAATAAATAAATAACACCTTTATCTGTAAATTAGTAATACAAAAACGGTAAGTAGGTGGGTATATATATATATAGCACATCCACATAGTTTATGGTTGGATCACGTCGATAGAGATCAAATGGTTGAGAGATACTTATCGAATGGAATACACTTTGGAAATATATTTTTTTCCTCATATTATTATACTTAATGGGGTTCAAGTGTGAGTTATCCATGCCTAGCTATATGCTATCACCGACATTCTTCATGTTATCCATTTATCAACTATAAATTATTTTTTATATTATTTTTCTTTTTATCTCACATTCTTCTAGTTATCTTCCATGAACTATTAGTTATCCATTCATCAACTATGATTTATCCATGCATTGCTACCACTTATTCATTCATTATCTAGCTACTAGTTATTTTTTATATTCCTCTTTTTTAAAATTGTTTATTTCAAATTTTGAACAAATGCCATAGAATCATCGATAGTACACTTGTCTCGTCCTCGTCCGTACATGAAAATGCATAGGCTGTAGTCCACCCAAAATGTCAAATAAAAATGTCTATCGACGTAATTAACTATGACCAAAATGTCAAATAAAAACGTCTATCAACGTAATTAACTATGAACAAATACATGAAACCCAAAGTGAGTTCAAGGTTGAGTAAGAAGACCATAAATCAATACATAAATAACAAGCAAACAACGTACTTCATAATGAGACTCCTCATAAGAGAATCACGTCTCTATTTAACCCATTCAAAATTTCAAGAGAAATTAAATGGGGGACTTTGAATCAAGCTAAGATATGTTTGACGCATGCAATCAAGATTAATTGTTATACAACAGATTGGATGTGGATTTTATCTGAACCCACTCTTCCATGAGAGAATCGAGCTCTTTGTTCGATAGATTATATGTGATTGTGGTTGCTTGGGAAACATAGGTCCTAAGGGAATTACTATGATCTATATATGTATCTATGTTATACATAGCAAAGATAGACCCCAGTAGGGATCGATTACCTACCATTAGTTCTAATCATTAAATTGAAGGCAAGGGAATCTATGTTTAAGCATGATCCATTGACTGTGGATCCATGTTTTTTATTTTTCAATGTGGTTCACGGGCTGGCTTGACCGACGGGCTACATCCACGAAATAATTTCTGGCGGACCCACCCGAAGGGGCCTCACACCCACAGCCTCTACGTGCCTAACCCTAAGGGAGTCGATGAGAATGGATCCCGCGACCTCACATGCTAGGAGGCCTAACTATGAGTACTCGACTGATTGAGCTAACTCTTGGGGCTGACTGTGGATCCATGTTAGCAGAGGAAGTGGATTACAAAATTTGTATCTACCATAAACATTCAAAAAGCACGCAAGCCTAAGTAAAATGATTTAATGTTGTTCAACTAGTTCTTTTCGTGGCAAAGTCACGAGGATTGATTGCATCGAATCCACCCTTGCAGTGATGTGAGGACTCACGCTCCATCATGGATGTCCTCTGCATGTGAACCTACATCCTTCTTGGCAAAGTGGCCATGGGTGAGCTCGTGGTCATTCCCCTATCCCTAACATCGATCTTAAGTAGTGGAAATGGCATAAGATACATGAATAGTGGGGCAAAGCAAACCCTCTCTCTCTACGCTAACATTTGATCGAAAGTTAGGTCGAGCTCACAATCAGACCTAACTTTAAAGTTGTTCCTATGGATAAATTAGGTCTGATTGTGACATTCATGTTGAACAACTTTATGTCAAATTTCTATGTTCCATTGCTCCTTAAGGTTTATGTTGTATGGTTATGTCACATTGTGTCATTCATCCTAACTAATTTTATGTTAAATTTATATGTTCCTCAATGGTTATGTTACAATGTGACATTCATCAAGGTTAGCCTTGTATTTTTACATTTTGCAAGAGTTTTGTTGCATTTGAACATTCCTTTATGGTTATTTCATAATGGTACTTGCGTCTTTGTTAAATTTATGTTAAACTGCTATGTTCCATTATTTATCAAGGGTTATGTTTGATTCGAAAAATTGAGGAATGTCGCAATCCAACATAACTATTGAGAAATGTGACAATAAAACATAACCTAAGAGGAACATTGACAACAATATGTGAAGCACATTAATAATGTGATTGGCTCTAACAAGGGTTACATTTCAATTATTTTGGTTTACTTGGTTGGTCATGTTTGATGAGATGATGCAACATAAATATTAAGGATGTTGGAATGGAATGTCACACTCCAACATAACCCTTGAGAAATGTCGCAATGTGATAACTCTATATGAACATCAATATAGTATATGAAACACAATAATAATATTGTTGAGTTTTGATGACTTTAGTTATCCACGGTTGAAATTGAATGCAACATAAGAGTTTACGAATGTTACAATTCAACATAATAATGAGGAACATGGAAATTCACAAGATGAGTGTCAGAGTGTGACACAACCATTGAGGAATGTTGCAATCAACAAAATCCTTAAGGAACATCGAGCATGATCAAACATGGGAATTTTAAACCATCAAATATAACAAAACACAAGTGACCATGGTAAACCAAACTCATTGCACTATCACCTATGTAGAATATTGTAAAGAAACAATCCAACACATTTGAAAATTTATAAATATTAACCCTAGATGAACCTCAATATTCATATATAAAGCACATTAATAATTTGATTGAGTTTTGTTGAATTCAATTGGCCATATTTGACATTGAAATGCAACATAGGCATTTAGTAATGTTGCAATGCAACACACCATAACATTGAAGAACATGGAGATTCCATGAGCTAGACCAGATGAATGTCAAAATGTGACATAACTATCGAGGAATGTCACAATCAATAAAACCCTTAAGGAACATAGGACATGATCAACCATGGCCATCATTTCAAACCGTTGAGAATAGTAAAACATAATCGACCATGGTTAACCAAACTTGTTGCAATATAACCATTGAATAACATCACAATGCAACATAACCATCAAGGAACCTAAAAATTATACATAAAGTTAGCTAATATGAATGTTACAATGTGACATAATGATTGAGAAACATTGAAACTAAGCATAACGCTTGAATTACGTTACAAGGAAACATAAATATTAATGAATGCATCATGATTATGCATAACATGCTCAACCATAGTAAACCATGGTTGAACTAGAACACAATCAATATGTGTCCACATTCTTAAAATAAATTTTGGGAAGTGTGTAACATTCTAACTTCAAACATACTTTTGTTGCACACTTTTTTATGGAATTGGTGCACCTATATTACTTTGGAACACTGGTGCCTTTTTTACCATATGTACCAATGCACTATATTTTTACACACTACACATGCCAGAATGTGGCATAACCATTGATGCAACACCCCGGTTTTGACCCCGTTGCATTAAATGTACATGATGTATATATTGTAAATGATCATGGTGCGGAGCTAAAGGCCAAGGCCCCACCATTGATCGGTTATGCTATGTTTTGGATTTAAAATTGTCACCGATGGTATATCGGGGCATGCAAAGCATATTAAGTCTTAGCATCATGTAAATATACATAATTAATTAAGCGAACCCGACCAGCTACATTCACGGCAACTAAATTGAGATGGGGGCATGATTTTCACAAGGATAAGGGTGGGGGAATTGTCAAACCTTGGGCCAATGGGGGAAAATACCCATGTGTCTTCTTTCCTTGCCTTACCCAACCACCTTCATTAAGAATTTCTGCTGGTAGTTGGGGGAAGTTATGGCAGTTATTGTTTTTGGGGAGTGGGGTGGGAGGACTGTCAGTCCTAGCCTACGCGCACACTCCACCCGCGGACAGACTATCCTCTCCATGCCTGCGTGGAACCGCTCATGCCATTCATTCATTTTCGTTCTCATCACTCTCATGGACACATTCATTTTCTCTCCACGACAGTGCTGGAACGCTGGTGCACTCCAATCCGCGTCCTCTCCCTTGTCTGTTCATCCACGCACAAGCTCGGAGCTATTCGTCTTCACTGTGGTCTGTTCATTATCCCCACACATAGCTGTGAACTTGGTTTTTCTTCCATCTGTGGACTGTGTAAGCTCCTTGGTGACTTCACTGTTCAGATCGGGTCGCTGATTTTCCCCATGTTGTTGGCTGTGTTTGTTGTGGTCTTCTTTACATTTTGGAGACTGTTGTAAATTCGCTTGAGAGTCATTTTGGCCACGATAGGGCTAAGAATGACTCAGGAATTGGCTTCCTTGTCTTAAGCTGTATCAGTTGATTGATTGCATATGTGCAATGGTTGGTCTTCGAACTGTGTAGGGGGCAGGGATGGGGGCTTGGTTTTTCTTGACAAACCTGGTGGCTGGAAACCACACAAACAGAGCTAGAGGGCTGGCCTTCTTCTTCACCACCCCTGAATAGCACTGGAAGGGAATGCAGGGCCTAAGGGACTGTGTAGCAGAGAAGGGACTAATTCCTTGTGTTGGGTGTGTGTGGGTGTCTTAGAGGTCAGGCTAGTTCTGGTGTAGGTGTTCTTGGCTCTGTAATGAGTTCATTAGCTTAGCATTTAGCCTTTCCCACTCCTGGATGGCCTGATAAACCCACTGTGTTGGCTTGGCTATGCTTTGTGTACCCTTGGCTATGTGTAAGCTTGCTTGTTCCCTTATTCCTTGGGGAATCATGCCCAGCTCGGGGGTGGCAGCGCTGCTGAGAGATTAAGGAGCAAGCTGGCCTATGGTTAGGTGGAACGTTGCAGGGAAGTAGCTGGTTGCGGAACGAATTCTTCATAAGATAAGTGATCTTGTGCATTTTACTTCTGCAACCATAATTTCGGTTAATGATTATGTTGAACATGTTAAATGAATGCTTGTGTGAATGCATGTTGATTTCGCTGTGCAAGATACATAATTGTAGTTGTGTATGTTGAATAATTGCACTTGTGCATGATAAATATTCATGTGTGCATATTCTAGTTCAAAGTATTTGTTTAAGCATTCTGTTTCAGCAATTTTGTGCATGCACATGTTCATGGGGCTCTTAGCCTGGGTGGTTAAAGCTTGGGTCGCGTCCTCTTCACCGGTCGGAGGCACGGGAACGTGACAATTGATAAGCATTGCAATTAAGCATAACACTTGACCAATGTAACAATGTAACATAACAATTCATTAATACATAACAATTAAACATAGCATGGTCAACCATGGTCAAACCATGTCAACATAAAATATCACATTACTTGAGAATTCATTCTAATTGTGTTTAAGCCATGATGAATTCCACAAATTTGAAACATACCCAATGAAGAATGCTGCAAAGAAATCTAAAAATTGCTGAACATATATAAATTTTCCATATGTAAGCTACGATGCAAGACATAATGTGACATAACCATTGAGTAACATACCATGTCGACATAAGGTAGCCAAGATACAATATGGTATAAACATTAACAAATGTAGCACTCCAACATTACCCCTGAGGAATGCCACAATGAGATATAATCCTAAACGATTGTTAATAATAGTATATGAATCACATTAATGATGTCATTGGGTTTAGAGAGGGTTATGCTTCAGTGAGTTTGGTTGGAAATGGTTGACATTGCAATGCAACAAAACATCAAGGAACATGGAAATTCGACAAGTTAGCCAAAATCATATGACAACATGGCATAACCATTGAGAAGTGTCACATTTGATGATAGTGCTTGAGGAATAATGCATTGTAAAAATTCGTGAATACATCAGAATAAAGAATAACATGAGAAAGCATATTTAAATAATGCTTATGTAAAAAATCACATTACTTTCCACTCATGTCAATTATGTTTAACTCTTGATGAATTCCACAATGCCACATAACCATGGTGGAATGTTGCAATTTGACTAGATTAAACATAGGCAATTAGATTCAACCATAGCCAATCATGGATAATCCAAATAGATAAACATAGATAACCATTAAAAAAATGCAATTGTGACATAAACTTTCATGAATATTTTATATGTGGAAAGTACTTACTTTTGTTAGTTATACTTATCAACCGAATTACTTGGGTTTCTATATAGATATCATCTTATTAGATCACGGATTCGACATCCAGTTTACGAGCTTTTGGAGAGCTTATATTTCTTGCTTCAAACGAATAGGTGTATCTAGTAATTTCGATCCATGTGAATAATAAGCATTACATACATAATATTACGTCATCAAAATACACTATATAAATCGTACCATCAAATCTGAGATAATCACTACCAGAATTTACGAATAGACATTTTATACATTTTTCACTGATGGAAATCAACCAAATTTGACCATCAAAAGCCTATTCCTCAATTGTTATGTTGCATTGCTATGTTCATGAAGTTTTATGGTGCATTAGAAAACATACCAACGCCAATCATGGTTGACTTTGACTTATTATGTATATTATAATATAATGTTTGGTTATAATTATAACTATTTTAATTATAAGTATTTATAGTTATTAATAATTTTATAATAATAATTTTATTATTTTAATTAAATATCATTACTTTTATAATAATATATCATTACCAATATATTATTTTTTATTATAATAATATAATTTAAATATAATATTACAATTAAATTATAATATTTGTTTTCAAGAGTTATTCTATGTGTTTATCAATATATTAATTTTCAAAAATAATATATACTAAATATTATAATTACATAATTATAATTATAATTATATTATACATAATAATATAATTACATAGTATTATTTTTAATTAAATAATAATATTTAATTATTACTTTGGATATATTTCTAGGTGCAAAGGAGTTATTAACAACAATTATATTAATATTATTAATGTCTTTGAATACGATACACTTATATTTGACAATTATATTAATATTATTAATGTCTTTGAATACGATACACTTATATTTGACACATAATGTAGGGGGAAAATATTATCAATATGCTAAATATATGTCTATGGATGTATTCAAGCACATTAAGAATATTAATGTAGTTGTTGGTGGTAGTAGGTAAACATTTAGGAATATATCCAAAATATTATTTTTTAATTAAAAATAATATCAGTTAACTATAATATTATATTATAATTAAAAAAATATTGTTGGCATATAGAGATATTAAAAAATATTACAATTTACTTAAAAATACTATAATTTAATTACAATTAAATGTTGTAGTTAATATCTATCTATCTATAAAATGGTTTTGCTAATGTCTGGTAACAATGTTGAGAAAATTCTAATTCAGTTATCTATCGTAAGAAATTGCTGCAACGTAAACCCTAGCCTTCGCCGTTCTCAGCTTGGGGGCCTCTGCCCTGCCGGCGGCCTGAATGGATCCGCCTGACCCAGACGCGTTTGAGGAGCGATTCCAGTCCATCGTTGCCTCTCAGCCTGCCGTTCAACATGCCGCGACTTCTTCCTCTTGATTTGTTAAGCGAGTTGATGTTCCAGAAGTCAAGCTCAGCTCCGCCGCCTCAAAGAGGAAAGTAGTAACCCTGTCGGCGAAAGGCCTCATTGGCCTGTTCACCGGTCTATGGCCATCCCCTCGCTCTGTGGAGGTATGGCTGAACAAAAATTGGAGAACCCTAATCCAGGGGCAAGTTCAACAAATCTTTTGCGGGAAAGGGTATTTCACATTCATTTTTGAAAAGAAGGAGGACCGGGACCCGATCTTCAGGAATGGGCCTTATTTCATGGGCCCTAGAGGTATGTATCTAAACAAATGGGGTTTGTCCTTTAACCCAGAAAAAGACATTCCAAAAGCAGTTCCCGTTTGGGTCAAGCTCCCTCATCTTCCTCTCCACTGCTGGAACGATGAGGATTTTCGAGCAATAGGTAACACTCTAGGCAGGTATATTGATAAATCTGAGCCAAAGGCCCCAATGTTTTCTTGCGCTCGTATATGCGTGGAAGTTGACCTTGAAAAAGGTCTGCCGGAGTCCATAAATCTCTCCATTGACGGCTGGACTCACCTGCAGACAGTGGATTACGAGCAAATCCCCTTTAAGTGTAAGTATTGTCATGAATATGGCCATTTTTCCAAGTCCTATCCAAAGAAACCTGACAAAACTCCTTCAGACAATGCGGCCCATGAGGGTTGGAATACTGCAAGTGGAAAGAAGACCGCCAAGGTTCAAAAACAGCAGAAAGACCCGGCAAAGAGCACTCCCGGAAATAGATTTGAAGTTCTAGAGGAGGAAAACCCAGAGGAGGAATCCCACGAAGCTATCCCTGACATGAACCAGGAGAAGGAAAAAGAAACCTTGGATTCAGCATCGCAGCACCAGGAAAAAGAAGTTATGGAAGAGGGTAATGGGTGCCCGACGGGAGGGAAAGATCCAGCCCAAACATCCGAAGGGTCAATTGAGGGCTCAATAACAAGGTCAAGGGCCAAAGCTAGCTCAGAAGATACTATAGACAACTCAGTAGAAGAACAGGAACCGACTTCCAGGAAGGGGAGGAAATCAAACAAAATCATAAGAGAGCAAGAGGCTGCCAGGGAAAAGGCGGCAGGGAAGCAGACTAATCTAGACTTTCTTGTTAAGACCTCGCAAGCAAGAAAATATCTTCTAAGTCAAGAAGAGGAGAAAAAAGAGCGAGAAAAGGCTCTTAAACAACACAGGAAATAATGAAAGTCGTCTCCTGGAATTGTAGAGGCCTGGGAGGTTATCAAAAGATAGAAGTCATCAAGAGAATAAAATCAATGGAATCAGCCTCCATTCTTCTTAGCCAGGAGACAAAAAAACCTGTCGTAGATAGTATGGAAATATTACAAAAAGTGTGGCCAAAAGGAACAGGCCTGGCCATTGATGCCAATGGTGCCTCTAGGGGACTCCTCTGCTGGTGGAATAAGGATCAGTTCAAAATGCTTTCTGCCATAGAAAATAGAAACTGGATGTTCATTAAGTTGGAGAACGTCAATAGCCAGGAAAATTTTTGGATGGGGAACGTGTATGGTCCAACGCTGAATGCGCAGAAGGACAAATTTTGGGATTCCTTGGAGGAGCAAATTGATGATAAAAAGCTCCTCCCTTGCTACATCGCCAGGGATTTTAATGTCACAATCTCTCCTAAGGAGCGAAGAGGAGGAACGAAAGTCAGAGACCCCTATGGGGAAAGGCTGGAAGATCTAATTTCTCTCTGGAGCCTCACTGATATTAAACCCAAAAATGGAATCTTTACTTGGAGCAATAAACGGATGGAACCCAGCCATATCGCTACTAGATTGGACCGTTTTCTGGTAAGCACCCACCTCCTCCGATCTTATCCGGAGACTAAGCTTTTGTGCTCCTCTGTCTCTGATCACATGCCAATAAGTCTTTTCTTTCCCCCAGCGGAAAATATGGGCCCGCTGCCATTCAAGTTCAACCGGATCTGGATGGAATCTGAAGGCGTTACTGATATCATTTCTCAGGCCTGGCGATGCTTCATCCCAGGCTCTCCAGCGTATGCATGGGAACAAAAGCTAAAGAGGGTCAAGGTGGCTTTAAAACAGTGGGTAAAGAAACATTTTCGTGACCCAGCTCAGCAAAAGGAGCAAATAATCAAAGACATGGAATCCCTTCAAATTGAAATGGAAACCTGTGAAATCACCAAAGAGCACTTCGCCAAGGATATAGAGATGGAATCAACTTTGCAGAAATTATTAAGGCAGGAAGAGGAAGGGTGGAGACTTCGATCCCGCCTTCTTTGGCTCAAAGGGGGAGATCAAAATACTAAATACTTCCAAAACCAATGTAAAGATAGGCAGAGATGGAACACCATGCGGGAACTTAAAGTAGAAGACGGCTCCCTCATTCAAGGACAAGCGGCCATCAGCAATGAGGTAAGAACTTTCTTTGACCAACTGTATACTAATGAAGAACCAGTCCCTCTTCATGTCATGGAGACAATGGTCTTTGATATCCCTCCTCTTATTAGCCAAGAGGATCGGCTTAGGCTTGAGTCCCCCATTTCGGAGGAAGAGGTTAAGAAAGCCATATGGAGCCTTCACCCGGACAAGGCCCCAGGTCCAGACGGTTTCCCCATATGCTTCTATAGAATCTTCTGGTCCTTGGTCAAGAAAGACCTGATGCGACTCATTTCTTGGATGGCAAAAGGCAACATGGGAGGGGCTTCCAACTCCACCTTTCTAGCCTTGATCCCGAAAGAACACAACCCCACCTCCATCAAAAAATTCCGTCCAATCTCTTTATGCAATGCCTCGTACAAAATCTTCTCCAAAGTGCTGTCTATGAGACTCAAAAAGATCATCCCTCGTCTCATCTCCCCAAATCAGGGTGGCTTCATTTCAGGCAGACAAATAAGTGATAATATTCTCCTCGTTCAAGAAGCCATCCACTTTAGTAACAAAAGAGGAGAACTAGGAATGGCCATTAAACTGGACCTGGCCAACACGTTTGACAGATTAAGACATGCCTTCATCATCCTGGTTATTAAAAAACTCGGGTTCCCTGACGCCTTCACTAAGCAAGTTCAAGCCTGTATAACCTCCCCTTGGATAGCTCCTCTCATAAATGGAAGGCCCTCTTCTTTTTTTAAAGCCGTTCGTGGTATTAGGCAAGGATGCCCTCTACCCCCTTTCATCTATCTGTTGGTGGCCGAATCCTTCAGCAGAAAATTGAATAGACTTCAAGCTGAAGGCTCTCTCCCAGTTTTATCCTTCAGAAATGGAGTCCCTCCTATCAACCACGCCCTCTTTGCTGATGACACCATTCTTCTTGGCATTGCCTCCACCCAAATAGCCAGAAATATCCTCTCCCCTCTTGATCTCTTCCTTCAGTCCTCTGGAAGTGCAATCAATCTGAGCAAATGTCAAATCTATGGCTGGAATAGCCCAGCTGCTACCCTCAGCCGTATCTCTCAGACCCTGCAAATTAAAGTCAATCCCTTGTGGACCCATTTCACATATTTAGGCATCCCTATTGCTAAAAATCTTCTGAACTCCTCAATGTGGACCCCTATCATTCAAAAAATCAAATCTAAAACTCAGGCGTTGGGGTCGAAATGGTTAAATCTAGTCGGGAAGACAGTTCTAATTCGATCAATCTTATCCTCTTATCCCATATATACCAGTTCCATGGTTCTTGCCCCCAAAAACGTCATGAATAACATATGTAAAGAAATCAGGAAATTTTTATGGCAGGGAGGCAAAACTCAGACAAAAAAATTCCACTTGGTTAAATGGGATATGGTCAAGCAAGCCAAAAATCAGGGTGGTCTTGGCATCAGAGACCCAGAACAGATGAGCAGAGCTATGGGAGCCAAATTGGTCTGGAGATTAGTCACAGGGAAAAAAGAATGGTGGAAGGAAGTTATTAGGCGAAAGTACACCAGGAAGCCCAGGTCAAAAATGCTGGACAGAGATTGGGAGGGCAATGGAACTACCCTCTGGCAACTTTGCAAATCATCCCTCAGCACTATCAGAGATAACTACTACTGGATCCCTGGGAATGGGAAATTGATTAATATTTGAAAAAGCAATATTCTGGGACACCCTCCGTGCTCTTCTTTGCCTGGACAATCATCTCTTGCTGACTGGGCGAGCGAGCATGGAATCTTCACCCTTCACGACCTCTCCCTTTGGGACACTCAAGGGCTTTGGGCAGGATGGAAAGAGCTTTCCCCCCCATCTCCGTTGAAAGCAGCGACTGACTCTCTTTTATCCTCCCTCCATGGTTTGTCCCCTTCAAGAATAGCAGCGAAGGATCGCATTGGTTGGGGGGATACGGGGAAATATAACGTCAAAGAAGGCTATAAGAGAATCGCCAGGGATCGGGATGGTGCAGACCGAATCTGGAACAAGGTGTGGAGAGCAAATTGCATTCCCAAGGTAAATAGTTTCATTTGGCTCCTCTGCCACAATAAGCTTCTCACAGCAGAAAACTTAAGGAAAAGAGGCATAAATGGGCCCTCTCGATGCCCACTGTGCAATTCAGACGAAGAGACTTCGAATCATCTATTCCTTCAATGCAAAATATCTCTCCTTGTTTGGGGATCAGTCCTCCCTCATGGTATGGATCTGCACTTCCCTGACAACGCCGTTCATCTCTTTAAAGATTGGAACAAATATTATCCAGGTTCGTTAAGCAATAAACCTATACTGGGCCGTTTATGGGCTTCCATCCCAAAGAATCTATGCTGGCAGCTTTGGCTGGCCAGGAACAGGGCCATCTTCAAAGAGCCAAAAACTACTCCAGCTAGAATTGCGGCCAAAACCATTGGGATGACAAAAGAAAAATTTGCTTCAAGCAACATCAGCCTTCCCATTCAGGAATCCATTCCTGAGCCTTATTTTTCCTGCTACAAAGTCTTTTTCTGAGAAAGGAGCTTCCTTCAGTCCAACAACATCATCAACCAACCTGCACAAAAACGCAGATCGTTGTCCTGGGAGATACGTGTAACCAGCAAAGAATTTCAAAGTTGGCTCAAGGAAAATAACATCTTTGCCTTCTTCTTTGACGGCACCTCGAAAGGCAATCCAGGGGTGGCAGGAGTGGGGGGGGTCCTTCTAGACCCTGGTGGAAATATAGAACATTCCTTTGCCTGGGGATTAGGGAATAGGACCAATAACGAAGCAGAATGGCTGGCTCTGCTACAAGGTCTTCAGATCCTTAAGGCTAAAAACTATCGCAAGGTTTTAATATTTGGAGACTCCAAGCATGTCATCTCCAAATTGATTAATGGATACCCCTCGGGAGCAATTAATTGTCGTCACCTTTACAACAAAGTGAAACCTCTTATGCACCATTCTTTTGAGCCCCTGCATATTCTCCGGATAAACAACAGTGCAGCTGACGCTATGGCCAATATTGGGGCTTTACTCCCGCAAGGTGTTTATAAGCAAGATGGGGACCCCCCCTCTCGCAAATTTATCCCGTAATGAAGAAGAAGATCTTTCCATGGCCTAATCTTCTCATAGAGTTTTGGATTGCCCTTATGTTAAGGCATTGCAGGCCTAGTTTCATGAATATATCCTTGGTTTATTTGGGTGTGGTCTTACCCCTTCCCTTTATCTCCCTTCTCCCTTCGCTCCTTGCCCTCCCATGCCATCTCGTCCACCCATTCCCCTTGTCCTTCGCCGACTCCATGCATTTATTGCCCAGCTCTATCCTCCCCACCGCGTGGCCTCCTCCTCGATCCTCCCTTCATCCAGTCGCCTCAGACTTAATGGCCTCAAGGCCTTGGGTAACTTGCATTTACCCCTCACACATATTGTGTCCCGCTTATCTTTGCCCTCCTTATCTCTCCGATACCAGAATGTCGCTCCAGAATTCCTTAGCAAGCTCTGGTTTTCATGAAATTCAGTGATTTCTGGGGCAGGTTGTTTTGGGTGTCAGCGAAGGGTGGCTTCAAGGCCTCCCATGGCAGGTTCTTTCCCTCTCGCGTTCGGTGGTGAAAGAGTGGCTTGTCTTCGCAGCTCTTTCTTCCTGTGCAGGAATAAAACATCCGGTGTTTCGGGTTGCAGATCAAAGCACACCAGGGAGTAATTGGGTCTTGGATTCTGGACAGGGCTGGGTGGTTGGTGCCGTGGGCTCATTGGATACTCTGCAGCAAGGTAAAGCCTCTCTGTTACAAGAATTTGTGGTGCTCAGTTCCTTTTTTCCCTCGGTTGCTCCTCAAAGCAGAGCTCCTGGCAATCCAACCAGCATCCCTCTCAATCTTTTTGATCGTTTGACCATTTCGACTGAGGCCACCAGAATGGCTCAAAATGGAGAATGGGCGGATATTAAGAAGAATATTCGCAGACTCTATGAGCTCCTGGCCATCAACGTCGTGGACACCAAAGAAATGAACAAGGAGATATAGAAAATGGTTGACTCTGTTAGCTATACTTCTCAGCAAATAAGCAACAATGATGCACACATAGATGACAATGAGAGCAGTCTTTGGGAAATACATGGGAAAGTGGACAGGATACAAGAGGATCTCCAGAGATTCATTGAAATGCTCCAGGCCAGCAGAATTAATGGTGAAGTCAATGGCGAAGTTGCAGAAGCTGTTCTCCCCATGGAGGAAGAATCTGTTGTCCAGCCTCGAAACAATAGAAGCATTCAGTAATCAGTCCCCTCTAGTTATGTCTTAATGTATTTTTGCCTCCTTTTATGTAATCAGTTTATTAGGGTTTATCCCTGTAGCACTTTCAGAAGTTTTGAGCAGTTTGTATGTAGGGTTTTTTGGACAGTCCCATGGTTATCTTTCCTATGCAGGTTTTTTGTTGTTCATAAACTTTCGAAGCTATCTTTCTTGTAACGAATGGCTGTGCGCAGTCCCTTTTATATATACCTTTTTCCAGTTTCTGTTAAAAAACTATATATATATCTATCTATCTATATATAGTGGTGGTGGTGGTGATTAATGCACACATATATGATATTTAAATCAAATATTATTATTTAAGTAAAAATAATATTATTGAACAATAGTAGTATATTATGGGTGAGTGCAAGCTAATGAGGGTCACTTTTGGCACGTTAGATGCAATAGAAAACTGAAAAATCAGGCATTGCTCAACTTAATTGTATTTTTTGAGATACTTACACAAATTATCTTGTTTTGAGTAAACAAGATTAAATGCAGGAAATTGAATCACGTTTCCAAATATATAAGGCTTTTGTAGAGATAAAAATCTAGCATTATATGTAATATATCAAATGTATAGATAATAGTTTAGAGGGGGTGTGGAAGGGTCAAGGGCCTAGGAGGATGTTGGAAGTTTAGGTGGGGATGGTTAATAGTTGAGAGGGGGTGGGGAAGGGTCAAGGGCCTTGGAAGATGTTGGAAATTCAAGTGAGGATGGTTAATAGTTGAGAAGGGGTGGGGAAGGGTCAAGGTCCTAGGAGGATGTTGTAAATTCAAGTGGAGAAAGATGAAAGGAATGGGAACATTATGGGTTACAAGGGTGAAGGGGAGTGGGGATTGAGAGAATTATTAGGAGGAGAAGAGGTGTTGAAGACGTATAGTGTTAGAATCAGTACATGAGACTTGAGTGACAAAGGGGGATAAGGTGGAGGGGAGGAAGTGGGTGATGGTTTGATGAGAGAGAAGATTGGTGAATGGAAAGGTGGATATGGAGTATTAGAGGAGTAATAGGATGTGTTGGAGGAGAGATGTGAAGGAGGGGGAAATTGAAGAGATGAGAAAGAGATGTGATAAAACAGAGAATAGGGGTCATAATGAGGTAGGGGGTTGGGGAGAAGGGATAAGTTGAAAACATAGAGAGAGAGAGAGAGAGAGAGAGAATGATGTGGAGAGAGTGTGAGAGAGAATAAGATAGAGAAGGAGGACGGTGGGTGAGGGAGGGATGGAGATAGAGTGAAGGGAGGATATATTGCTGGAGTGATAGAAGGTGTGTGTGTGTGAGGGATGATAGGGGGATAAACACAAGGAGAGAAAGGGCCAGGTTCACACATGTAGAGAGAGAGAGAGAGAGAGAGAGAGAGAGAGAGAGAGATGGTGTCAAAGACAGAGGGTGGAGGGTTGAGAGATGGAGAGAGAGGGAGGATGTGAAAGAGAGAAGCATGTATAGGGAGGGTTAAAAGAGATAAGGAGGGAAGGGCAAAATTTGATATATATATAGAGAGAGGGGGGGATAATGGCATAGAGGGCTGGTAATTAAGGGAGAAGGGAGGGAGATATTGATAGAGGGAGGTAAAAAGAAGGTGGAGAGAGAGGGAGAGACAAAGGGAGTTTGTGAGAGAAGGGAGGACACACACACACACACACACACACACACACAAAGATTATGTGGGAGAGAGGGGGATGGGTGAGCGACGGAGGGAGAGGGGGAGGGTTGAGAAATAGAGAGAGAGTGATGGAGGTATACAGAAGGTGGAGAGAGATTATGAGATATGGGAAGTGAGGAAGGGACACGCACACACACACACACACAGGGAGGGAGGGGTGAGCGACAAAGAGGGAGGGGGTGAATGATATAAAGAGTGATATG
>LPNX010491234.1:48487-70076 GCA_001517045.1 Pseudotsuga menziesii | reverse complement strand
TAATAGAGAGAGAGTGGTGGAGGGAGGGATAGCGAGGAAGATATAGTGAAGGTGGAGATAAGTTATGAGAGAGGGGGAATGAGGGAGGGATACACACACACACACACATATAGAGAGAGAGATATTTTGTGGAAGAGAGAGGGGGTAGGTGTGAGAAACAACTAGAGAGGGGGAGGGGGAGAAATAGAGAGAGAGTGATGTAGGGAGGGATGGTGAGCGAGGTATAAATAAGGTGGGGATAGGGTTTGAGAGATGGGGAGTGAGGGAGGGACGCATAGAGAGAGAGAGAGAGAGAGAGAGAGAAGGGGGAAAGAAACACACACATACACATAGAGATAGTGAGAGATGGAAATACAAAGGCAGGGAGGGCTAGTGAGTAAGGAATAGAGGGATAGTGAGTAAGGAACACATGTATCCATAGATGCAAAAATATTATTTAGGGATCGAGTCTTGGATTTCCTTCCTTTACCTTGTTGAGGCCTTAATACCCATATCTAATGCTCAAAACCTCTTAAAGGCATTTGCATATTTTCTTGGAGAGCAAGCATACCTTGGGTAGGTCATTTGTGGTGCTTCAAGGAATTTTTCATTAACATGGGTGCCTCAAATATTCCATTATGGCCTAAGGAATGAGCATATTCCCTCAATCATATCTCAGAGGTCCTATACCTGCTGCTCAAAACCACCTATTTATACTAACATCCATATTCATAGTCCAAATATATCTATGTGATGCCATGTGTGATTTTTTAAGGCATCCTTCCTACCCTAAATTCCTAGAAGCTTTATTTAGGGCCTAAGGCCATAATTTCCTCCCCTGACCATGTCCATGGCCTTAAGATGCATACCTAGTGCTCAACAAATAATGATGGCATGCATATCCCAATGAAGATTCAAATGATTCACTTTTAATGTCATGTGTAGTGGTTGGAGGCATCAATATTGGCCCTAAATGGTTAATAACTTCCTTTAACACCTAAAGAACAAGTGTTTCCCCCTACCCATGTGAAGGGGCCTAATATGTGTACTTAGTCCTAAAAATGTTCTAATCGAACTAGTATCCCCATTTCAAGGTAAATGAAACCATGGAAGGATCTATTAAGGATGTTCAACACATCATTCTTAGCTCTAGATGGATATAATAATCTTCTAGGGGCTAAGGCCTAGATTTCCACCCTTATTATGTCTAAGGTCCCAAGACACATACATAGTACTTAAAAACCCCTAATGGTTCCCATATCCCCATTCAAAACAAAACTATCAACATGAGAGGTCCTCTATGGTGATTCAAGGTGTTGTTCATGGACCTTGAGCCCTAAAAGTTGGTTTACAACCTAAAATTAAAGCTTTATGCACCAACCATGATTAACACCATATCCTCCATAACTAATGGTAAAAAAGTCCTAATCATGGCCATATCCCAACTTAAAGGTTGAGGATACCCCTAAGAGATCATGTGTGTTTGTTCGAGGTGTTGTTCTTGGACCTATATGTCTATAGGATTCCTTTAGGGCCTAAGGACTATGTTTCCTCCCTCAACCGTGTCTATGAATATGTTTCTAGTGCCAAGAGAATTCTAATGCACTGCATATTCTCTCTTAGATGCAAAATATCACATACGTAGGTCCTATGTGTAGGTTAGATTCCTTGTTCATGGACCTCAAGCCTTAAAAGCTACATTTAGGGCATAATTCTTGAGTTTCCTCCCTCAAGCATGGTCAATGGACTATGGCCCATACTTAGTTTTTAAAATCTCCTAATGGTGTCCATAGTACAACACAAAGAAAAATTATGCTCTTGGGAGGTTAGGCATGGTTGTTTGAGATGTTGTTCTTGATGATGCTAAAATATTACTATAGGTCCTAAGTCTTGATGATGCAAACTATTGTTTTTATTCATTTCCCTGGCCATGCACTAAAACCATTTTTTGTGGTTCTCCATAACGCATGCATGTTTTGCTTCTCTAAAACGCGCACATGTTTTTCTTCTCCAAAACATGTGCGCGTTTTGCTTCTCCATAACATGTGCATGTTTTTCTTCTCCATAACGCGTGCACGTTTTGCTTCTCCATAACGCATACACATTTTGTAACTCTAAATCGCGTGCACGTTTTGTAGCTATAAAATGCGTGCATGTTTTTCCTAGCCTAACCTACGTGTCATATGACATGTCAGGATTGATATTAACCAAACCAAGCATTACATAATGTGAGTGTGTTGTGTTTTTATGTATCATGAACATGTTTCCAAAAATTAGGATTGCATCTAAAATGTCCCTCAACTTCTTGCACAAACCCTTATATAGTAAAAAATTAAGATATTGATGGCACAGAGAGATATTAAACACCATAATACCAAGTTGACATAAGTCAAACATAATTAGAATGAACATGAGTGCAATATAAAACCCTTACAAAATGTCACACTGCTATATAACCTTTATTGAAAGTCATAATATGTTAAAGCCATTGAGGAATGTAACATTAATAGTTATGTCACATTGTGGTTATGTTTGTCATTAAATTTTATCACATTACAATATTCACCAAAGGTTATGTTGTATTGCTACTCTCTTGCAAGGGTTTTTTTTGGGCATTGCAGTGTTCATTGAAGGTTATGTTGGATTATGGCATTCCTCTATGGTTATGTCACATTTTTGGAATTCATATTGGATGACTTATGTAAATTTTCTATGTTCCTCAATGATTATGATGCATCATGACATTCATTTGATTAACTTGTATTATCTTAGTGTGTCAGATTGAGATATAATATGGTTATATCTATTGTGATGTTCACCTTACTAGCTTACATCAACTATATAGTCCATGCATACATGATTTTACCATGGTCGAGAATTTTTAACCATGTTATCTATAGCTTGAACATTATTTAATATAGTTGACAATTTGTCACATTTAGAAATGAAGATGTGACACTAATAGGTTTAAGATATCATATATCTATAGTAATGTTTATATCAGCTGACTTATGTTAACTTTGTATATTCCTCAAATGTCATGTTGCATTGTGGTTACATTTCCTCAATGGCTTTGTTGTATTATGACATTCAAAAAATATTATATTGGATTGTTACATTTTGCAAGGGTTTTATGTTGCACTAATGTTTATTCAAATCGTGTTTGACTTATATCAACTTGGTACATCAATCCACATTGTGGATAATTAGTTGCTCAATGAATTTGTTATCTTATGATGTTTAATATCCCTATGTATGATCGATATATTAAATTTATGCATACATGATTTGAACATGTTTAAGATTTATTGACCATGTTTATCTAGAGTTTGAACATTCTTGACTATAGTTGATAGTTTTATAGTATCTAATCGCATTCAAAAATGAAGAGATTGTGAAACGAATAGATTTATAATATTGTATATTTATTGTCATACATTCTTGGTTGGCTTGTATTGACTTCATACATTCTTCAATGGTCATGTTGCATTTCCATGTTCCTGGATGTTTTGTTAGATATACCATATTATACCATCCCTATTAGTGCCATATCACATCTATTATGAATGGAAACATAATAGATATACCATATTATACATCCCTATTAGTGTCACATCCTCTTCATGTTGAAACGCTATTATATATTGATAGATTATCAACCATGATCAAGAATGTTCAAAAATGTTCAAACTATAGAAAAACAATATGGCCAATATACAATCATGTTCAAATAATGTCTTGACACTAGCACAAAGTTGAGAGACCCTTTGCTTCAATTAATGTAGTTTTACATAACACAGTTATGGATTCCAAAAACAAAACACTTACATGTTCCATGAAGCTAGCATTGGAGGAGCCTAATTTTGAGCAAACAAAAATGAGCATGCATTTTTGGGGTTATAAAACACAAACAACGAATGTTGTAAAAACCACAACAATTTCCATACCTGTCATCCAAATGGAAGTTGCATTCACCATACTGCGCAGTAGCAAAGGGTAAGTAGCAAGCTGTAAAATGACCAAGCCCATTGTGAGCCAAGCCCTCAGTCTGGGCTGCCACACACTCCAATGCACATTAATGGCACCATCTTGTTAGCCATTATCAAAATCCAAACCCACTTCCCTATAGTTCTCATGTGTTGCATTATCAAATTCCTCCATGGTATGCAAAGTTTTAAACCCCTTGCGCATAGTTTACAACTATGATATTTTTCGCCACCCAAAGATTAATACAAGGCATAAGTGCTATATGTATCACATAACCTTAGGCTCCAATCCTCAGTCCATGGCATATGAGGTATGCCATGGTATATTTGTTATTTATAAAACCAAGAATTGGTCTTTAACCCAAGTTATAAACTTGTTAAGAGTAAAAATACATTTTAGTACTTTAAATAAAATAAACATGTAATACGAATAGGTTAAGATATGAACAATTGATAAGTATTACATAATGAATAATAAGTGTCATTTAGAAACAAATCCATGTCATACATTTAATAGGTAGGATAGGGACCTTGCCTCTCACCCAGAGACTATAAGAATGATAATATCAACCAGTACTTGTCACTAGATGCAAGTATGATTACTAATACTCAAACATCCAAGTGATCCATAACAAATTTCCGTCGTTAAGTATAATATGCACATAAATTGGGAGAAGTGCTTTATTTTAATAGAACTAAGTAATCTCGCTAGACAAGTAGAAACTTTACCTCTCAGGAAGTTACATGGGATAACTAGTCCCGCCAATCCACCCACTTTGGTTCCAAGAGCAAAGTTAAGTTAGAACCACGTAAATACAAGTAAACACACGTTGAAATTAATGAAATACATAATCAAGTAAATACACATACACAACAAAGTATAAACATAAGAATAGCTTAGTAATCATCATTATGACATCATAAATAAAAACAATAATAAACATAACTAAAAGTAAGGAAGCAGGGCGTAAGAATAGCTTATGACAAAACAACAGTGCAAATAGAGTACGATACATTCCGCAAGTTAAATAATGTCCAGCTTAAGTAGTTTTGACTAGCCTGATAATTTTTATTTTTATTTTCAATTTTTGGGGACATTACAAGTGGTATGAGAGCCCAATTTCAACACTAAGAGACCAATGGGCATACCAAACACTCGCTACAAATAAAATAAAGTATGTTTGTAAATATGGTTAACTAACATAAATTTTCCCTGTGATTTAAAATTTGCAATTTACAAGAAATTTTTACAGAACAGTTCAGATCATGAACATTGAAGAAGAAGACAACCGACAAGGAAAGATGAACACCCCCACCCTGGAAGCAGAACTAGTGGTGGAATTGAATTCTGATATTTTGAAGACCATACACAGTCTTCAAGCAGAATTGCACAGTTTCAGAGAAGATAGTATAAATGAGAGAAATGATTAGCAAGTCATAAATGAAGCATTACTGAAAAATATGACGGGAGGAAGCCTGCAGGGGAAACCCACTCATTCCATAAACACGTCAAAAATGGAACCTTACCATAAATGGGCCAGTAGCCCAAGAGAAGAAGAAAAATATGAATATACCCCTAAAGCTCAGGAAGGAGATCATCACAGCCCTTCCAGTGATGAATCTCTTTATCCATGCAGGAAGAGACAAAGAAATGATGATAAACTACAAGGGGAGTTCAGAAAAATAAGAGCCCCAACCTATGAAGGTGAAGTAAACATGGGAGAGAAAGCTAAAGAATGTGTGTTGGGTATGAGCAAATATTTTCGAGTTCATAACTACTCAAGAGAGATGAAGGCATGACTTGCCATCTATAACTTAAATGGAAAAGAAACAAGATGGTGGAGATATTTGAAACACACGAAGAACGATGAGCTAAGGGAGATACGTCAGAGTAACTTACGCAAAATCTTTCAAGATAAATATATGTCGAAAAGATTCTTCGATAGAAAAGTAAAAGAGTTTCACGAACTATGTATGGGATCCATGACTATGGATGCTTTTATTAACATATTTCTAGATTTGTTACATTATGTACAATACATCAAGGACAAAAAGGTAAAAATCCAATAGTTTTTAGGATGTATTCCTCCCAAATTTCGGGAAAGGATTGAGTTCTACATGCCTAAAACCTTGGACACCACATTGCACAAAGCTAGGCTCTACTATGAGCATGGACAACTAAGGCAAGAGAAAATGAATAGAAGCAAAGATAGGTCTAAGAACTTCTCTGATAACCACAAACCATGTTTTAACCCACCCCCTTATAGGAAACAAAACAATGATTTTCCAGTGAACAAGAACTTCAACAAATTAGGTATGAAACCATATGTACCAGCTCCAAATGCTAACAAGCTAGTAGCAGCTGGGGGAGCCAATGCTACCCCGACACAGATCAAATCCTGGAAGTGTAGCGAGCCTCATTATGCCCGAGATTGTAATAACAATACCAATGGGGTATTACACAACTTACAAGAAGAATCGACCATAGAGGACATAGCTAAAACCCTGTGGATTTATGCAACTTTGGATGGCCGACAGGAAACCATCAAGCTACCATGGTTAAGATAGAATGTAAGATCTTGAACCCTTCTATTTCAATACTTATTGACCCTAGTGCTTGCTAGAGCTATGCTTCTCCCAAAATTGATGATGAGTGCAAACTAGGAAAAGTAAAACATGATAAACCTTGGCTAGTTCAGTTAGCCACTGGTACAAAATGGAAAGTTTCAGAAATAGTTAAAGATTGTGAAGTAAACCTGAATGGTTTTCCTACAAAGGTAAACTTGAATATCCTACCCTTAGGATCGTGCGATATACTTATCGGCATGGACTAGTTGGAACAACACCATGTCATGCTCGATTGCTTACATAAGTCAATCTTGTGTATAGATAGCCAAGGGAACCAAGTGAAGGTTCAGGGAATTCCAAAGAAAGTTTCT
Source organism: Pseudotsuga menziesii (assembly GCA_001517045.1). Classification (NCBI taxonomy): domain Eukaryota; kingdom Viridiplantae; phylum Streptophyta; class Pinopsida; order Pinales; family Pinaceae; genus Pseudotsuga; species Pseudotsuga menziesii. The sequence goes on along the minus strand of LPNX010491234.1, from coordinate 63,172 downwards.
GTAAGGAAAATATCTTCCTTACCAGCAAAGAAATTCATTAGGAAAGGCTGTAATTTGTTTGCAGTAAACATATGGGACATAGAGTCTGAGAGAGAACAGTGCATAGAGGGATTTATTGTTCTTGAAGAATTCAAGGATGTGATTCCCAAGGAAATCCTAGGATTACCTCCAAAATGATACCTAGAATTTTCCATAGAACTGACACCATGATCAGTTTCGGCTTCCAAATCCCCTTACCACATGAATGCACCAGAATTGGTGGAACACAAACTGCAATTGTAGGAGTTGATAGAGAAAGGGTATATTTGACCCAATGTGTCCCTTTGGGGAGCACCAATACTGTTCGTAAAGAAGAATTATGGTATGATGCGAATGTGCATTGATTACCGTCAGTTGAACAAGATGACTATCAAGAATAGTTACCCACTCCCCAGGATCGATGACTTGTTCAATCAAGTAGGAGGAGCCAAACTATTTTCAAAGATTGACCTGTAATCTAGGTATCATCAAGTATAGATTCATGACAAGGATATTCACAAAAGCACCTTTCGTACAAGGTACAGGAACTACGAGTTTGTAGTGATGCCGTTCAGGTTGACCAATGCACCTGCAAAATTCATGTGCATGATGAACAGTATATTCAGTAGGTATATGGATAAATTTGGTTTGGTCTTTATAGACAACATCCTAGTTTATTCTAAGAATAAAGAGGAACACGACAAACACCTTCACATAGTACTATGAGTGTTAAGAGAACACCAGCTTTACACTAAGTTTAGTAAATGTGATTTTTACAAACCACATATATAGTACTTAGGTCACATTATCTCTAAGACAGGGATAGTTGTGGACCCAAAAAATATTAGAGCCTTAGAGGATTGGCCTACCCCTACTAGTGTCACCGACATTAGGTCCTTTTTGGGATTAGCCGGACATTATCAAAAGTTCATTGAGAAATTCTTGAGAATCGCTTGTCCCATGGCCGCTTTGCAAAAGAAATCAAATAAGTTCTTATGGATGACCAAGTGCGAGGAAATTTTTAAAAATATTAAGCAGCTTTTGATGACCGCACCGATACTATGAATTGCGGATCCCAATGGGGATTTATTTGTTTGAATGAATGCAAGAAAGGAAGGACTCAGAGGATTCCTCTTGCAGAATGATCACGCGGGCTGTTATGAATCATGAAAGTTAAAAGAGCATGAGCAGAAATACCCCATGCACGATCTTGATTTAGCGGCCATCATGCACACTTTGAAAATGTGGAGGCACTACCTCATGGGAAGGATGTTCCTTCTGAAGATAGACAATATGAGTCTAAAGTACTTATTCGATCAACTGGATCCGAATGCAAGGCATGCCAGATGGTTGTCTTTCCTTAGCGAGTACCATTTTGAGCTAAAGCATATTAAGGGAACAAAGAACAAGGTTGCTGATGCTTTGAGCCGATGAACTCATATGATATATGAGGTAACTTTAAGTCAAACCGATGCATATTTGCATGATAGGATTAGAACGGCCAACAGAGTTGACCCTTTCTATGTAGAAATCCTCAAGAAATTCCAAGAGGACATGTTGTTTCAACAAAAAAGAGAGTACAAGGTAGATGAATCAGGATTGCTATGGTCCAAGGAGAGATTGTACGTCCAAGAAAAGGAGACATTCGGTCCAGCATCCTCACGAAATTTCATCAACCACCCTACTTGAGGCATCCGGGATATCAAAAGATGATATCCATTGTCGAGAGACACTTTTTCTGACCTAAGTTAAAGGCCGACATTACGATGTTTATCGCAAAATGTCAGAAATGTCAGTTGGTCAAAGCTGAGCATCAGCGCCCTTCGGGATTGCTGCAGCCATTCCCCATTCCAAAATGGAAGTGGGAGGTCATTAGTATAGATTTTATCACCGGTTTACCAAAAAGTAAAAAGAAAAATGATTCTATTTTTATAGTAATTAACAAGTTGTCAAAAGCAGCACAGTTCATTCCTATGAAGTCGACTTACAAGGTAGTGAACATTGCTGATATCTTCTTAAAGGAGATATTTAGATTACACGGGATACCCAAGGCAATCGTCTCGGATCGAGATGCTAAGTTTATGAGAAAATTTTGTAGATCTTTATTTTCTGGATTAGAAACGCAGTTGAACTTTAGCACTAATTATCATCTGCAGAAAGACGGGAAGATAGAAATAGTAAACCAGATTGTTGAGGACATTCTTAGGATGTATGTCATGAAAAACCCACTAAGTGGGAAGACTACCTACATTTTGTAGAGTTTGCATATAAAAATGGTTATCAGGCTTCCGCCAAGATATGTCCCTTTGAGGTACTCTATGGATGGAAGTGTAGAATATCGGTTACTTGGGATAGCCCGGTGGATTGGCTCATGTTAGCACCTGATTTATTAATGGACTTGGAATAGTTGGTTTCCAAGGTCCAAGAGAACCTTAAAGAAGCACAAGACCACCAGAAAATTTACGTGGATCAGAAAAGGAAAGATAAAGATTATCTACTAGGCGATCATGTCTACTTGAAAGTAAAAGCAAAACGAAGCTCGTTGAGCTTGGGAAGGTGCAGTAAGTTAGAACCTAGGTTTTGTGGACCTTTTGAAATATTAGCCAAGAGAGGACTAGCGGCATATGAACTAGCATTACCCGCACACATAAGAGTTCATAATGTTTTCCATGCATCATTATTAAAGAAATATGTTTATGATACTAAACATGTAGTTGATTGGTCCTTATTACAGGTGGAACATGAAGGAGAGTTTTCCTTTGAACCTATTCATATATTGGATAAGAGAGAGGTGCAGCTCAGGAAGCACACCGTAGTCCAGTTGAAAGTGCAATGGAATCACTTCGAAGTCGATGAGGCTACTTGGGAGAATGAAGCCACCATAAGAAAGGCTTACCCCACCTTTTTTTATGATGCCATTTCAAGTCCGTAGAACACCAGGGACGGTGTTGTTCTAAGCGGGGAGGGATGTAATATCTCAAATTTTGGACCTAAAACTTATAGGCATGAGCCTATTGATTATGATGTTATCTCGATGTTTTATTTTGATATATTGGGTCAAAGATGTCACTGCATATGAACATGATGATTTTTTTTATAGATTGGGCATAAGCCAATTGTTGACAATATATATATGCTTGTTTGTGTTGGGTGGGGACCCTGAAGCACATGATTGATGAGATGTTTTGTGTTGAGCGAGGAGCTCTTGAGCACATGAGTAGTTAATATTGTGTTGAGTGAGAAGCTCTGGAGCACATGAGTATTATATTTGTGTTGAGCATGAAGCTCTGGAACACATGAAAATATAAGCTGGAAGTGTTGGGCATAAGCACTGGAGCCTTCCATGTTGATGTTGAGCATAAGCTCTTGAACATTGGATCCTTGGCCATTGTATCCCTAGGTGTATCGTACAAGTACATCCTAGCATTAGTGTAGAGCGAAGAGCTCTGGAATTGCACTAAGTTTGTAACTCCATGTTTTTAGTGTTGAGTATGGGCTCTAGTAAGCACTAGGAGTTACTGAAAAGAATTAATGACTCCCGAGTGAAAACGACTCGAGAAAAATATTGATCTCAGCAGACTTATTTATAACTGATTAAATAAAATTTCAAATTCCTGTATTCTCATCAAGTACTGAAGAAAAACCATGTTATACGAGGGAATCCAACATGCAATGATGTTTAGAGTTGGCTAGCCTAGTAGACCTAACCATCTACTAGATGACCTTAATGAAGAAAGTGTCGTAAGTCTAAGGATCACAATATGTGATGCCCCAAGACAAATGCTATATTATTATGTATTTTATACATGGTATGTATAAAGCTTAAATATAGTAATAATATTAATAATACGAGAAAGAAGGAAAAGTTCCATCTATTACTATTATTACAAAGATAAAAATTAAATAGTATAATACCTATAAAAGTCAAATTAGGAACTAGCTAAAAGTTTCTAAGTTAAATATTAAAAGTACTAAATTAAATGAAAAGGGTTAAATCAAGAAATGAAGCAATTCTTGATTTAACTGCCCCCTTGACTAAAAATTATGTCTATAAAGTCTCAAGCCAAGGAAAGGCTTGGGACCTGATCTATCTTTTTGGATTCATGATTCTGCGTGCTAATTTCTCAAGAGAGAATTCTTGGAGAACATTTCCCTAAGAGAAAGAAGGAGAATTGATCCAGACCTGATATATGAAACTATGACAGCCTCACCTTAGGTGCTCTAAGCTACTTGTATGTTGGAACCAGCTCAAGGGGATTCAGATTGAAACAAGGAATGGTTCCGGGTCATGGTTGAGTGGAACGTGGTAGTTCGCAAGTGATTCGGTTATCCAATACAGAGGTCATATCTTCCTATGAATTGTTAATACTGGTTATTTGAGTGTGCAGGTTTCAGCCATTAAAGGGGCTTAAATTTACATGTATGAGGTCCTAGACTGCCTATTTCATTTTCTTCAATAAATGTTGGATAAATTAGGAAAATGATTACATGGTATATTATGACCCTATGTGTTTGTTTTCTGTTTTAAATATTCTAGGGTTTACATTTTAAATTATAACCCTAGGCTGTAATTTATTTCCTATGCTAGATTTATCCAGGTTTGTTCATCTAGTTCACTTCTATAAATTTAATTCATGTATAAATATCCATCAAGGGTTTTGCACTTTAGTTTTACTTCTATATTATATTTTACTATTTCAAAATGTGCTTCCTACAAACTATGTTTTAATTCAGATCTATTACATAGCTGATCTTGGGCCTACATACTCTACTAACAAATTTCATTTGTCNTATATATATATATATATATATATATATATATATATATTAACAGTTATAAGATAGAAATATAAAACCAAGCTACCAACACAATAATTACGGCTTAATACAAATTATGAATATTCCATACTAAATCTATGTTAAGAATCAGCGAAGACCTTTCAAGGTATGTACAAATAAACCTCCCGCCATTAACCAAATCTTTTCCATTAACTAAGTACTACCTTAAAACTAATTAACATATCAAGTAAATCGAAACCCTATATGGTCCACGATTTATAAATAATTATACTAGTACTTTTTACAAAATCATAAATAGTAATACCATTGCCAATGTTATAAACCTTGGCATAAATTTACAAATTCAATCCATCTAAAAAATTATAATTATGCATAATAAGAATCACACCCATAAGTTACAAGGCCCAAATAAAAACCACATTATTATTTCATACACATAAATCATATGATAACCAAGCATTTGCATCGAGGTCACAGGAACGAATCATGTAGACACCCATTTACCAATTCATATACATAAAATACGATGCCCTTTACATTAAAAACCACCATAACATTAATACACAGTAATCAATTTACAACAACCATATAAGAAAAAACCAACGCATAATTACCATATTAAATTAAGAATTACATAAGTGTAACGAGGTCACAGGATCGAATCTCGTGGACACTCGGAATGCCCAAATCGCAACCATTGCAAATAATAAACCCTTAATACCATCAATGACCCAGGGTCAACTCCTGTAGGATCCTAAATATTTTATAAAGCCATGGTGTATCAACTACACACAGGATGTAAACTCCACTTAAAATCATTACAAAGTGGTTGTACGACCTTTACAAATTTTTACGCTATAAATCCATGGCCATGGCGCATAAATAAACTTTGCAGTAAATAAAATCAACTATTTTATGCCCTGTCAAAGAATCACTCACAACAACGAGTTACCACACAGGGTTTACACCCATGACCTTCCTTAACATTTCATTTACACATTAAAAACACCAATTGTAAGTTTGAATCTATTCATTATCGTAGCCACAATGGTGGGTTCCAACGCCATTCATGGTGTGGCCCCAAAAGCCATCAACGCTGACTGTTTAAGTCATCCAAGTAACTAATACAACCAACGAAGGAAAATGCCACAATAAAAACATAAATAGTAACCATAGAATGAAATGATGCAGTAAAATAAACATCAACGCATCACAATTTTTTATACACAGTAGTTTGAAACCAAAATCAAGATACGTAGTCGTTCCTCTGGCGATTGCACCATTAGAAGCAATGGTGCTCCCACTATTTACATAATATAAATCAAAACCACAAATTTACAAATTACACACATCTCCTATCAAAGGCACAGAGTTTTCTCTTCAGAACTAAAACCCATCATTTAAATTACATTCCATTACATTTAAACTCAGGCTTGAAAGCCATCGAAAACCCCACCGCCAAACCCCAAAACAAAACGCATCCATTGGAACAAGAACTCAAGCAAACCCCAACTAGAGATGAGATAGATTTGAGTCTCAACCATGAAAGCCAAGAGAGGACAAGTGTAAACTTGTTAACAGGCTTCCTGTAAAGGAATGGCCTTGCCACGACTTGTATACAAAGCTACAAACCATGCCTCTCCTCATCATCCCTGTAACCTACAACCACATCAAGACAAAGATATTGAGAAGTATGAATTCGTGGAGTAATCTACCAACAAACAAATAATGTTGTAAAAACCATGACGATTGCCATACCTATGATCCAAATGGAAGTCACATTCACCATACTTCGCAAGAGAAAAGGGTAAGCAGTGGGATGGAAAATGACCAAGCCCATTGTGAGCCAAGCCCTAAGTCTGGGCTGCCACACAATCCAATGCACATTAATGGCGCCAACATGTTGGCCATTATCAAAACCCAAACCCACTTCCCCATAGTTCTCATGCATTGCATTATCGAATGCCTCCATGGTATGCAAAGTCTTAAACCCCTTGCGCATAGTTTAAAACTATGATATTTTTCGCCACTCAAAGATTAATACAAGGCATAAGTGCTATATGTATCGCATAACCTTAGGCTCCAAGCTTAGGTCCATGGCATATGAGGTATGCCATGGTAGATTTGTTATTTATAAAACCAAGAATTGGTCTTTAACCCAAGTTATAAACCTATTAAGAGTAAAAATACATGTTAATACTTTAAATAAATTAAACATGTAATACAAATAGGTTAAGATATGAACAATTGATAAGTATTGCATAATGAATAATAAGTGTCATTTAGAAACAAATCCATGTCATACATTTAATAGGTAGGATAGGGACCTTGCCTCTCACGCAGAAACTATAAGAATGATAATATCAACCAGTACTTGTCACTAGCTACAAGTACGACTACTAATACTCAAACATCTAAGTGCTCTGTAACAAGTTTCCTTCGTTAAGTATAATCTGCACATAAATTGGGAGAAGTGCTTTAGTTCAACATAGCTAAGCAAGCTCGCTAGACAAGTAGAAACTTTACCTTTCAGGCAGTTACATGGGAGAACTAGTCCCACCACTCCACCCACTTTGGTTTCAAGAACAAATTTAAGTTAGAACCACGTAAATAACAAGCAAACACATGTTGAAATTAATGAAGTACATAATCAAGTAACTACACATACACGACAAAGTATAAACATAAGAATAGCTTAGTAATCAACATTACAACATCAGAAGTAAAAACAATAATAAACATATTTGAAAGTAAGGAAGCGGGGCGTAAGAACAACTTACAACAAAACAATAGTACAAATAGAGTACGATACGTTCTATATGTTAAATAATGTCTAGCTTAGGTAGTTTTGACTAGCCTAATAATTTTTTTTCTCAATTTTTGGGGACATTACATAGGCAATCTTATATAAACCATCAAATTGAGCAGGAGGCTCACCACTCATTCTGATTTCTTAGAGAATGAACTTTATGATTGTTGCAAAATGAAAAATTCAGGCACAAAAATAATTTGATGAGGGGAGCGGCTAAAGTGTTTTGCTGAGTTAAGTCTGTGGTTGAGTGTTGAGTTGCAGAAGTTTGTTGTGTAGTATCGATTTTCGTCCTAGTGGTGCAATGAACAAGCTTGGGGGTCCTAAGCAAGTGATTTGGCTGCTTTAGGAAAATGTTGGGTGGAACAGTCTCCCTTGGGTGTTGATCCCATTTCTCTATAATACTTCCAGGTTCTAACTCTAATCTGTTTATGATACTGATTATTTCTGTTTAAGAGAATTATAGGGTGTTAAAATAAATTTGTAGTTAAAAGTTTTCTTTGAATAAAGGCTGACTCATTTAGAAATGGAAAAAAATTATCCCTTGTATTTTTCCTTTCACCGAAGTGACGTACTCTAGTACAGGAGATATGAATTATGTTAAATAGTAATATAGGCTACGCAACAGTACATATTTATGACTGAATGTTATTTACAGTAAATAAGATGTATTTTACTTTTATAATGTGTATAATCTACAAACCGTTAGAATTCACTAGTTTGCTCCACATCCTCTTGCAAAACGTTTAATAATTTAAGTGAAATAATATCCCTTTTTTAGTATAACTATTGAAGTTAAAATAGATTACGGAGTCCTTCTTTTCTTTACAACATAGTTATGTACTATTTTTCTTTTATCTCTTAGTAATCCAATAGTCAGATATAAATTTATTACCAATTCGTTGTTTATATTAATATTTTGTTTCTTCCCCAGTTCTTTTTGAAAATCAATGTAGATTAATCAGATTTCACCTAAATCAAGTTAGGACTGAGCTAATTTATTAATAAAATACCAGGTCGAGATCATCAGCGAATCTTAACACTAGTGATAGGCTTTTGTTTTTTTTCACTGGCACTATCTCTCTAGTGGTTATCTACAAAATAAAGGCTCAGGCAGCCTTCGGGATTACCTTTTTTAAATCTAAGCCATAGTGGCTAGCTAAATAGAACAAAATCCTTTTTCATTTATAACTGAAAATTAACTACAGACTGTGGTCTAGTAAACAATTAAAAATACAGGTAAGAAATTAAGTATTAACTCTCGCAAAAACCACAGTTAAACATTTATAAAAGAGCTTGATAGAGTTGAGAATATTATTAAGATAAATAGGAGTTCAACATGCGAATGGTAAGCTAAACTAAGTCATATTATAAGACTGACATAAGTGTTGTTCTCCACGAAGTTTTGTTTACGCACAAGGTACTAGGATAAATAAGTAAACAAGGCCTTACAACAATTGTTATGAATTTATTGAAAATAGTTGGATCCCAAAGCATAGGTCGACTTCAAAAATATTAAAAACTTTAAGATATCTTTATAATATGTTCTTTTAAACGCAACATTTTTATCTTAAAGTTTATCCAAAGAAGCCCACATGGTTTTCACTCCTAGGTACTTTCCAAATGCAACTGACAATAAGGAGATTTTCAACAATGGCGTTTTCAACCCAAGTTTATAGTAAGAACCTCATGGCGTCCTTATTTCCAAATAATACGCTAACTAATAAGCCAGGTTAAAAAATTCTTAGAGCTTGTCCTTATTCCAGAAATGAAGCTGTAATAACAGCCTTCCTTTTCAAACATAACAAATCAATCCTGTAGAGGCTCACGACCTTAAATAAAAAGCCATCACAAAGTAAGAACAACTCAGAACTTGTACACATTTTAAAGAAGAAAATAACAGATTTAAATAGAAGAGTTTACAATAATATAACCGAAATAAAGTGGCATAGTTGCACAGTATTTCTTCACATCCTCGACGTTACACAGTCGTTTAAAAAAAATCATAGTTATAGTGGGAAAACCCTCACGGGTACTTATAAATTTTAAAACAAGATTGTAACCCAAGAAGTTTACATAATGGATAAATCAACTACGACTCCACGGTTTTGGGGATGAACATCTTTAAAAAAAACAACTGTCTAAACTACTGAAGAAATTCATCATTTCCATTTTGAACAGAGAGTCTAGAAAAACCCAACACCAGGGATTTGTCATCGCATAATCAGATTTCCCCTCAAGAGCCGCATGGTGGAGTAACAGAGGTATTACTCATGTTTAAGGAGGATTCACTGCCAGTAATCTTCTCCATCTCATCCCAAAGTTGCTCTGCACACAAGCATGATAACGTGGAGGTTAAAAACGATTCAGCATATGAAGGAATCCTGGTGTACAATAACTTAAAAAAACAATTTAAATCTTATAATTACCTTTCGAGGTTTTCTCCAACCCACGGTCCACACTAAAGTGACCTTCCTTAACGCTTGAGCCGAGTATGAACTGGGGCAGATAATGACAAGGGCCGAGATGTTAGTTTTTCCATTTTTGTTTATAACTAGAGGAGTATCCAAAACAAGGAGCCAAAGGCCTGAAAGGAAATGTCGAAGTTTCCAGTAAAACCTTGACACAATAACCCGCACAGTAACCAAGACCCAATAAAACTCCGAGGGTTTTACATCTTGAATGTGATCGACAACTGGTGGATGGATCATCTTTCCATAGTCTGAAAAGAGATGAGTTTAATACTTGTACACCATCTATCACTATCACATTAAGTCAACAGAGTGATCGTTTTTACAAAGGACAAACAATTGTTAAAGCTCCCAGAATGCCTTTACATAAGGTTTTATTATCCATAATTGCTTAGTTCAACTCAACATGTTTATAATTGTTAATTAATGTAAATGTGAGTTTATTAAACCCTTGTTTTTGCAACCTCGAACTGGTAAATAAAAAAATTGGGATTATGTTAGCATGTATCTAGTTTAATCCTTTGAGAATAAGACAAAGCAATGTCTAAGTAGGATGGCATAAGAACATCCGACTGGGGTAGGGTTTAGAACCTTGTCTAAAACAAAAACTGGCCTTCTACTTCTAGCTAAATGGCTCTTCGACTGCAATGTTAGTATAACCCCACCTGCATATGAGTAAAAAAACAATTCATACGTTAGTCATAACGACTAAGTAAGATCTTGAGTTATCCACATGCTTCTCACTTAGTAAAATTCAAGAAGAATATAATGACAACTGTGTTATGGCAATAAGTAAATAAAGACAGTTCTCTAGTGTCACAAAGTGTTGTCATGTTTGTATATAATCAAATAAATAAGCTATTAATGTTCTATTACACGATGACAATATTACATGATGAAGGTAGAGTGAATAATAACATCTCTCATAATATTGTACTAGATATTTTCTAATGTTATATACATTGAATAATTTTTTTTAATTTACGAATTTTAGAGAGATTTTACAAGTGGAATCAGAGTGAGATTCCAACACTAGGCCTGATAGGCTCACTCGCATATAAGGAAAAGTGGTTTTTGTGCTGCTACGGACGTTCAGGCATTCACCTCCGAGTTGAAAAATAAGCTGTCAGCCAAATGTCGAGGAAAGGCTGAAACTGACTTTACGCTAGCAGTGAAAGAGATATGTGAGGTGGATGATGATAAAGGTACAAAGAAAAAGGATTTTATGCCAGAGATTGATGATGGGAAATCCAAATCATGTATTGATGCATGCTTAAAGGATTCTATGAACAAGTAGAGCATTCCCTTCTTTTTCTGAAGAGGACTAAGTGTGGGAAATGGATCATAAGAAGAAATGATAGCAAGGTTCATTGGATTTGAATTTGTATGATGCAAACAAAATAGGTAGCTCACTTTTCACTTGGCAGATCTAGTAATATACACCATTCTAAGTTCATGGGTTTATTCTAAATTTGCATATCTACAGTGGTAATTGTAGGGTAAGTGTGATATCCTATCTGTGTTCTTTTGAGAGATGGAACACGTTGTAGGATAAGGTAATCGATATAGTAACAATTGAGTAGTAGCAAATATATTATGGTGTATGTAGTTTATGCTTAGTTTCCTCATCAATTGATGTGGGTGCTTATTTTGTTATAGGAAATGGTACTCTTAAAATACAATGAGTAAGTAATGGAATGGGAAGGCATATATATTAGAACTGAAAAAACCATTTAAGAGTACAAAGATAATGTTGAAATAGGTAACATTGAGCCCTAGTGATCCAAAAGGATAAAATGGACAAGTTTTTGATAGGTTCCAAGATAAGTTAGGATAATATAATTTTATTGGTGTATGTCAAATGACAACAAATAGGTCAATGGGACTACTAGATAAAGCCAAGGAAGAAAAAAAATGGTGCAGTCAACTATTAGTTCTTATAATATTCAAAGCTAAGAAGAAATGTGTAATGAGATTCCTATTGTTCATGATTTGTACTGTTGCATGGAAGATCTAGAGGTATGTGGTTGGGGACTGAGCTTTCTGTCATCTGATTAGGAAAAAGTTGTGTGGGTCTAATTTGAATATGCTACAAAACATGATTTTTTGTAAGTGGACAATGTGATAGGACATCGTGTAGGTATATTTTGGTACACAACCTATGTTCCTTGAAACAATTTTCAGATTGGTCTCTTTTGTCTATAGGATACGATCCATAGGTGATAAAATTTTGAGTTGAGAGTGATACCCTTTCGAACTTGTCATATTCTCCTTGGTTTTTAATGTTCTTGCTCCATAGGAAAACCATATATCCATCTTACAACTTGTTATATTTGAATTTTTTGGTCAAACAATTGATTCACATGGTCCTGGTAATCCACAAAGTGACTACTATAGAACAAAGGATGGATATTATGGTGTTGGTGAAAACAATTATGATTTGCTAACTAGTATATGTGAAATCATTTTATCATGACACATTTATTGGTTTTGGCATTCTTGTCATTATAGTTTCAATCCAAAAAAAGGTTGTGACATATAGGATACTGCTACAGGAAACCTCCATATCTGTTTCTCATAGTATGCCCATATTTGGAAACAGTTATATTTATACTTGTAAGGTCAAAAACAAGGAAGTATGTTACAATTTTTCAATGGTATGAGGACTGCATGAATAATGAATCTGAAATGTTCTTCATATCCTCAACTTCTGGGTGATAATATGATGGAGAAGTTTTATAGGTATATGAATATTTATCCCAAATTTTCCATGGAAATATTAGAGGAATGTTTTGTAGGAAAAGGTTTCAAAATACCATTTTGTGGGAAAAGTTTACACTAAGTATCGTACTCCATGGGTTGAAAAATTGTTTGAACATCCAAACAATGATAGAATTTAGAAAGTGGACTTATATATTGGACAATGGGATGGTGAATCAAAGGATCCTGCGTCTAAGATAGTTTTTGTACAAATTTTGAGGTTCTAGATTAGTGCCTGAAAGTGAGTTCCTAGATAGTAGAAAAGTAGTGACAGATAACATTGTCAGCAATTTTGAATATTTTAAACATGTGCTACTAGGACATGGCATCCAACGAAGTCCCATCGACGACAAAAAAAAGTTGTCGTTGAATAACAGACACGTGTTTGTCGAATTTCAGACATCAAAGCTGTCGGATTTCAGGTTCAAATTTACTTGTGTCACTTAATAGGTAAAATATTTCTGCTAATGTCTAATAACATAAGTCTAAAATATATGTTTGATCAACAAAACCTAAATGCAAGGAAATCTAGATGGCTATCTTTCCTTAGCAAATATGATTTTGAGATCAAACATATTAAAGGAAAAGAAAATAAGGTGGCTGATGCTTTGAGCAGGAATGCTGTAACAAATTTTATAGCTTCCATAAGTAGCTACAAAACTAATTTGGAAGATTAGAGAAAATTTCAACTCAAAATGGGCATCCTAAGGAAAATAATAAAATAATATTTATTAATTTTGGAGGAAGAAAAGAAAAAAACTACTTTTTTGTTTGTATTTTTGACATATCTCCTTGTGTTTCTACTTAAATTTCGATCAGGAGAGCTCATTGGATGCGGAATTAAATTCCACGTCCAACGAGTATCCACTCGGTATAGTTTTGACGAACCCCGCTGCCCCCAAAACAAGAAATACCGAAAAAAATGCGATGATGATGTGATCAAAATTTGAGTAAAAACATAGGGAGATATGTCAAAAATACCAACAATTTTTTTTTTTTTTAATGATACCTATCCCCAAATTGATATTAATAAATTGTTTAAGACCTATACAGTATTTCAAATTTAAAGCAATTTCATTGGCTAACACATGATGACATCGAATTTGAATTAGAGTTAAAAGGCCCATTTTGAGTTGAAATTCCCTCTAATGATAAATTGAAATAAGGAAGAAGGAGGGATCGAGAATACTAGATTTTAAACAAACTTGATAACTCAAAATACATTTGAAAATGGGTTTGTGCAAGAAATTTAAGGTCTCTTTTGGCGCATTAGATGCAATACAAAACTGACAAAACTGACATCTATCAACTTGCAAGGATATTTTGAGACACTTATACAATGAATCTTGCTATTAGTAAAAAATGAGAAATGTAGGAAATTGAATGACCTTTCCAAATATATATTTTTATTCTATTGAAAATGTTGTTAACTATCTAAAGTCAGATATTTTTTAACGGGCACTTTTTATTTTTGGGACAAATTATAAGGTATATGTTTTTGTGGGTGCAACATCTGAGTGTCTAAATGATGGAATAAACTTACGAAAACCGGTATACATATAGAGAACATATAGGACTAGTGCACGACTATTTTTTCAATAATAAAAATAATATTTTTAATTTTTTTTTAATTATCTAAGAGATCAAACCTTGAAAATGGCACGTCAATTGTGGGTGCAATGTTTTAATGTCTTAATGCAATTATTTGGAAATGGGGTTTTTATAGCATGTAGAGGTTGGTGTTCTTTAGTGCACCATACAATTTTTTTTTTAAATGGTTGAGAAACGAAAGAGATATGGACGAAACACTAACATTGTGTTTTTTCA
>LPNX010491234.1:23084-39167 GCA_001517045.1 Pseudotsuga menziesii | reverse complement strand
TGTATCAGACCTTGTACAACCTGGTATGATGCATTTCCTTAACATTTTTTTGTAAAATTTACGTAGTCTTGAAACTCACATTAATGGCCTTGTATCAAAATAGACAACAATAACACACTATGTCTAGATCATGTTCAAATAATTGTACCTCTGTGTGGCTTCTTGTTATTGCAGATACCACATTGACTGCTGCATTAATAACTCCTACTGTTGGTGGCTACAATCACCAAATGTTGAAATAGTTAGACATGCATGAATAAACATACGCTAACAATAATAAACTATGTAACGATCATGTTGAAATAGTTGTACCTCTGTGTGACTTGTTGCCATTGTAGATGCAGCACTGACTGCTGCATCAACCATCCCTACAAGGTTTTCAATAGTAAACTCTGGATCCTGATGCAGCAAACATGCAAATCAAACATTAACAAAACATTTTATGCACTGGATTTCAAGTTAACCAAGAAATATCATTGAAGGATATACAAATTACCATGGTATCAGTATCTCCATGGTCGTAGACAACTTGACTCTTTCTAGGAGTAGGCTGCCTCATATACACATAACGCTTGTTCACATATGGCCTATGAGGAGATACAACTCCAGGAAATGGTCCAGGTGTTTCGGTTGGTGCCTATAGTCAACAAGAGTTCATGTAGTTAGACATGCATGATTCAACGAACATACATGTATTTAAAAAATGACATTTTTTAAATGTTTAAAATGTTTACGTCCATAACTGCTTTCCTCCGTGAAGGATCTGGCATCTGCCAGTTTAATAATTATAAATATTAGACCGTAGATAGCATTAGTGAACTAACATGTACAATGTGTGGAAATTAACAAATTAATAAGTATTAAAAAACTGACATTTTTAAAATGTTTACCTCGGTGTGAGATACGACAATGGGTGCTATATGAATCTCTCCACCAACCAAGGGATCAGTGGATGGAATTTCATGCCCCTCTATAGAGTGTGGAACAATGAAACTCTGGGGCGTCGCTGCCAGCATAAAGCATCAACTGCAAGTTCACAAAATTAATATATTAGCTCAAACTATACATATGTGTACAAAGAGGAAAATAAATAAATAATTTATTACAATTAACCATATACATACATCACTCAAAAACCCACTGAAGACAACATCTGATGAAAGACCATAGCAGGGACGACCACACGATGTGCACTCGTGAGGCTCAAAAGTAGGCTAGGAATGTGCTGATGGTGCTGCACTAGTAGATGGTCCTGCAGTAGATGGGGGTACTGCACTAGTGGGTGGTACTGCACTAGAAGATGGTCCTGCACCATGACGACTTGGTGTATGTACCACACCAGGGATAGATGTCCCTTCCTCACCCATATGTTGAAACATAGTGCTATGGCGAACAACGGCTCGTGCCAAACTCAAAAATGCACCACGTGTCTGTGGAATAACACGATGTACAGGTGGGACATCTGGCCCAGGAAACTTCCTGTGAGGTGCAGGGATAGGGCGATCAACGTCTCGAAGCTTGGCATTGGGTCAGTTTTGGGGCATCCCCCCACCGATCCCCTGAAACGCCAATATATCAAAATAGTTTACGTGTTTACCCAAAACGAACTCTACATACATCTTCCGAAGGAAATACAAGGGGATTTCCCTGTTGTTGTGTGGTGGCATATCAAAAACCATATACCATTTGTCCATCCAGTTATCAACAAATGGCTGATATGTGCACCACTCGATAGAGATATGTGGCCTATTTTCATTTGGGATTTCTCCTGTGCGAGGGTCCCTAAACAATGAAAATATATGCTCTTTGGTAATTTTCAACTTTTTAATTGCACTGTAGCCAAGCCCATCAACGTACTCTTGTCTTTTTCTTTTTCTATATGATGTAATATCATATAGTATGTTGCTTGACAATGTAATAGTCTCAACAATTGCATTCAAAGTGGATGCAAGTGAACGTTGAATCCTATCACCACTACTAAAAGCAGTACTGAGACCTCTCAACTGGGCAAGCTCAATCAGTATTTCAGCATTGGTGTCCATAGCCGCAACTACAATAAAAAAATCAATAAGGAAATCATTAGAAATGTATACATGGTATATAATGACATCTCTTCAAAATTGAAAATGTAAATTAAGGAAAACTAAAGTAAACAATTTAATGGCATTCACTTACATACATTTAAAACTTAAAATTAAACATTTAACAATTAAATAGTGAGTTTCGTTCAACTTCTTTCTAGAAGTTAAGGCACTTCTTCACCTTCATTGGTGACTTTTCCATGCACACTTGGCTTTAAACTTCTTTGGATTTAGGAGTGCTATTTTGACATGTTTTGGCCTTTACATCCATTTGATATGTAAAAGAAAGGGGCAAGGGACTATTAGGACATGTGAGGCAAGAAAATGGGTGATACAGGGCTGCCACCATATACTCTAAATATAATTGACTCGATCATGGTTGGGAACACTCTCATGACGCACTCTAGGTAGTTCATGGGTATTCACCATTTTCATTGTTGTATAACCATGGAAACCAACCAAAAGTTACATGGAAAATGGAGAATTTGTGGACTGGACTACAATTGGTTGTAGATGAGCTTAGAGACTCGACATGTAGAAATATATTACCCATTTTTTTTGCTATTTTAAAAAATGGTTGGTAAACCTAGCGATGCAGGGGCATAGACTGTTTGAGTAAAGTCATTTATGTCTTTGCTAGATCTAGGGATCTTAGGGAGACCTAGGCTCTCGCATGTTTCTATTTTATTTATTATGTTTATAGGATAAAAGAAGCAGAATTCGTGTTCTTGTGTTTGCTAACATGGGTTTCTTACACCTTGTTCCTCATACCGTATTTTTATGTTAGTTCTACCAATTGGTGTGTAATATCTAGGGCTTCTATTGTAATTGGAACATAAGCTAGCTTGTCCATTACTCTCTCTTGCATATTGTGGAGAATTATGAGATATGTGTTGTTTAGAACCCTACTCAGTAGTAATTTTGTGTCTTTCTTATAGTATTTTTGTTCCTTTTTGTTTATGCCTCTCAATCTCATTATGATGTGGGCTTTCTATCTTTCTTTGTTTTTAATTTGAATGTAGATATATATTGTTTTTTCAATTGTTAAAACCCTTGGCTTATAATTTTAGCCTCCTTCCACACACACTCTATACTTGTGTTTGTTTTATATATTTCTAGCCTTTTGGAACATTGAATATCTATTAGACATGATGTTTTTTATTCTTATAGCCTCTTTTAGTTTGAATCCATCAAACATTAGCTTGGGAGTTGTTGGGTTGATTATTCTATTAAAAAACACAATTATAGGTTAAAAATTGACAAAAAAGAATGCTTTGGATGATTGAATTACCTTGTTGGATAATAATTCACCAGTGGAATCTCCTCCCCTCCAACTAAATCAGCCCCTCCAACAATCCCAAGCACTTAACTTGCTCCAAAACGCTCCAAATGGCCGTCGTTTTCGTGTTCCTGATAGGTAAAATAGGCCCGGGTTTCGGGCCTGTGTATATAATTTTTTTTTTCTTTTCCAAATCGTGTACGCTTTTTATAACTATAGATCGCGAGTGTGTTTTGTGGTTATATAACACGTACGCGATATGGTTTTCTATCCTACATGTCCCATGACATGTCAGGCTCGGGTTGAACCATAGCAAGTGCTATGTAGCAGAAACGCGTTGTATTTTTTGGTAACGTGATCGTGTTTTTGAAAACTAGGATTGCATCTAAACGATCCCTCATCTTCTTGCACTGACCCATATGTAATTACAGATTTCAGTTTTAATGAACAAGGATTAATATTGTTTAAAAAAAACTTTATGTATCAACTGTATCAGAAGTTAAGATGCCGATTTTGAATGAAATTTATAAAAGTCCTTACTCTCGACATCCAAGGTATCAGAAACTGATAACTATGTTAAGAAAATAGTACTTTTGGCCTAACATGAAGAATGAGGTTGTTGAATTTCTAGCTAGGTGTATTGAGTGTCAGCAAGTTAAGGCTGAACATCAACACTCGGCGGGCCGCTACAACCATGACCAATCCCAAGCTGGAAATGGGAAGTCATTAGTCTTGACTTTGTAACTGGTTTACCTAAAAACCAGAAACAAAATGATTCCATAATGGTGGTTGTAGATAAGTTAAGTAAAGCAACGCACCTTATTCATTTTAAAAAAACTCATAGAGCTGCAAATATTGTTGATATTTTTATGAAAGAAATCTTTCGTCTGCATGGAATTCCAAAGGTAATTATTTTTGACCGAGATCCTAAACATACTAGTAATTTTTGGAAAATTTTATTTAAAAGATTATATACTAAATTAAAATTTAGTATTGCTTATCATCTGCAAACAGATGGACAAACTGAAAGAGTTAATAAGGTGTTAGCGGATATGCTGTGAATGTATGTTAGTGATTATCCTAAGAAGTGGGATGACTATTTGCATTTAGTTGAATTTGCTTACAATAACCATTATCGGGCCTCATCAAATCTTATTTCTTTTGAAATATTATATGGTAGAAAGTGTAATACTTCTATTGCATGAAGTAATCCAGTAGATTGATTGATGTTAGGACTTGACATGTTAAAATCATTGGAACTAACAGTGAAACAGGTACAAGGAAACTTGAAAACTGCTCAAGATAGGAAAAAGAGTCATGCTGATCTTAAAAGAACACTGAAGGAGTTCCAAGTTGGTGAGCATGTGTTTGTTAAGGTTAAACCAAGAAATAACTCCTTTAAATTAGGGACCTGTGTTAAATTAGCACCCAGGCATTGCGAACCATTCGAGATATTGGCAAGAGTGGGTCCGATGGATTATCAACTAGCTTTACCACCTAATCTTATGATACACAATGTTTTTCATATTTCTATTTTGAAAAAGTATATACATGATGCTACTCATGTGATTGACTGGAATATGATTAAGGTAGAACTAGAAGGATATTTTCTTGTGGAACCGAATTGTATTCTCGACAAGAAGAAAATTTTTCTTTGGAATCGCACTGTTGGACAGGTAAAGTTGGAGTGGAAACATCTCAGTCCAGATGAAGCGACTTTGGAACTCGATAGCGATATGCAAGTAGCATATCCAGCTCTGTTCAAAGAAGAATCAAAATAACTTAAGCAACATCGAGGATGATATTGAGCGTAGGGGGGGGGGGGTGGTTGTAACATACCCAAACTGGAAAATAAATATTTATTATTTATTTTAGCAAAAAATTATGTTAAATTTTATTGTAAAGTTTATGACCAAATGGGTCAAGGATGACTGTAATTGAAGAAATATTTATTTTATTAATTAATAAAAGGAGACACCTATTCAAGGGAGACTGTTAATGAGTGTTCACTGCCACTAGGAGGAAGGAGCTGTTGTAGAAGGCTAGTTGGCAAGTGGCAGCACTTGCATTCACTTTCTAGTTGTTGCAGGAGCATAATCCCTAAAAAAGTGGTCATGTTCCCTGAGAGGGGGAACTAAGCTGGGTGGCTCATTATATTCTAAAACTAACCCTAAGACCTAGGAAATCTTATATAAACCATCAAATTGTGCAGGAGGCTCACCACTCATTTTGATTTATGAGAAAATGAACTTTGTGATTGCTACAAACTGAAAAGTTAGGCACACAAAGAATTTGATGAGGGGATAGCTAAAGTGATTTCCTGAGTTAAGTCTGCTTTTGAGTGTGGAGTTGCAGAAGTCTGTTATGCAGTAGATATATTCGTCCTGGTTGTGCAGTGAACAAGCTCGTGCGTCCTAAGCAAGTGATTTGCTTGCTTTAGGAAAAGGTTGAGTGGAACGGTATCCCTTGGGTGTTGGTCTCATTTCTGTGTAATACTTCCAAGTTCTAACTCTAATATGTTTATGATAATGATTATTTCTGTTTAAGAGAATTATAGGATATTAAAATAAATTTGTAGTTAAAAGTTTTCTTTGAATAAATGATGATTGATTTAAAAATGGAAAATAATTATCCCTTGTATTTTTCCTCACTGAAGTGACGTACTATAGTACATGAGATATGAATTATGTTAAATAGCAAGATAGGCTGAGCAATAGTACAGATTTATGATTGAATGTTATTTACATTCAATAAGATGTATTTTACTTTTATGCTCTATATAATCCACAAACTATTAGAATTCACAAGTTTGCTCCACATCCTCTTGCAAAGACTTTAATAGTTTACGTGAAGTAATCTCTTTTTTTCATATGATACTATTGAAGTTAAAATAGATTACAGAGTCCTTATTTTCTTTATAACATAGTTACATACTAATTTTCTTTTATATCTTAGTAATCCAATAATCAGATATAAATTTATTATCAATTCTTTGTTTATATTAATCTTTTCTTTCTTCCCCAATTCTTTTTGAAAACCAATCTAGATTAATTCGAGTTCACCTAAATCAAGTTAGTACTCAGCTAATTTATTAATAAAATACCAGGTCCTAGTGACAGGCTTTCCATTTTTCTTTATTTTTACTCGCATTGTCTTTGCGGTGGTTATTTATAGAATAAAGGTTCACGAAGGCTTAGGGATTGCCCTTTTATAAATCTAATCCATAGCAGCTAGCTAAATAGAACAAAATCTTTTTTCATTTGTAACTGAAAATTAGCTTTACCACCTAATCTTATGATACACAATGTTTTTCACATTTTTATTTTGAAAAAATATATATATGATGCTACTCATGTGATTGATTGAAATATGATTCAGGTAGAACCAGAAGGATATTTTCTCGTGGAACCGGATTGTATTCTAGATAGGAGGGAAATTTTTCTCTGGAATCGCACCGTTGGACAAGTAAAGTTGCAGTGGAAATACCTTAGTCCAGATGAAGCGACTTTGGAACTGGATAGCGATATGTGAATAGTATATCTAGCTTTGTTCAAAGAAGAATCAAAATAACTTACGCAACATCGAGGACGATGTTGAGCGTAGGGGGGGGTGGTTCTCACATACCCAAACTGGAAAATAAATATTTATTATTTATTTTAGCAAAACATTATGTTAAATTTTATTGTAAAGTTTATGACCAAATGGTGAAGGATGACTCTAATTGAAGAATTATTTATTTTATTAATTAATAAAAGGAGACACCTATTCAAGGAAGACTGTTAAATGAGTGTTCACTGCCACTAGGAGAAGGGAGAATGCTAGTTGACAAGTGACAGCACTTGCATTCACTTTCTAGTTTTTGCACGAGCATAATCCCTAAAAAAGTGGTCATGTTCGCTCAGAGGGAGAACTAAGCTAGGTGGCTCATTATATTCTAAAACTAACCCTAAGACCTAGGCAATCTTATATAAACCATCAAAATTGAGCATGAGGCTCACCACTCATTCTGATTTATGAGAGAATGAACTTTGTGATTGCTACAAACTGAAAAGTTAGGCACACAAAGAATTTGATGAGGGGATAGCTAAAGTGAGAGTTAAGTCTGTTGTTGAGTGTGTTGAGTTACAGAAGTCTGTTGTTGAGTGTGTTGAGTTGCAAGTCTGTTGTGTAGTAGATATATTCATAGTAGTTGTGCAGTGAACAAGCTCGTGGGTCCTAAGCAAGTGATTTGACTGCTTCAGAAAAATGTTGAGTGGAATGGTCTCCCTTGGGTGTTGGTCTCATTCTGTGTAATACTTCCAAGTTCTAACTCTAATTTGTTTATGATAATGATTATTTTTGTTTAAGAGAATTATAGGATATTAAAATGAATTTGTAGTTAAAAGTTTTCTTTGAATAAATGATGATTGATTTAGAAATCGAAAACAATTATCTCTTGTATTTTTCCTCTCACTAAAGTGGCATACTATAGTATAGGAGATATGAATTATGTTAAATAACAAGATAGGCTCAGCAATAGTACAGATTTATGATTGAATGTTATTTACATTCAATAAGATGTATTTTACTTTTATACTGTGTATAATCTGTTAGAGTTCACCAGTTTGGTCCACATCCTCTTGCAAAACCTTTAATAGTTTATCTGAAATAATCTCCCTTTTTCAGTATCATACTATTGAAGTTAAAATCCAACAATCAGATCTAAATTTATTATCAATTCTCTGCTTATATTAATCTTTTCTTTCTTCCAATCTTTTCTTTCTTCCCCAATTCTTTTTGAAAACCAATCTAGATTAATCAAAGTTCACCTCAATCAAGTTAGTATTGAGCTAATTTATTAATAAAATACCAGGTCCTAGTGACAGGCTTCCAATTTTTATTTTTATTTTTACTGGCATTGTGTGGCATTGTCTTTGCGGTGGTTATCTACAGAATAAAGGTCCTAAGCACCCTTTTATAAATCTAAACCATAGCAGCTAGCTAAATAGAACGAAATCCTTTTTCATTTGTAACTGAAAATTAGCTACAGACTGAAGTTTAGTAAACATTAAAAAATACAGGTAAGTAATTAAGTATTAACTCTCTCAAAAACCAGAGTTAAACATTTATAAAAGAGAGGGATAGAGCCGAGAATATTGTTCAGATAAATAGGAGTTCAGCATGCTAAGAGTGACATAAGTGATGTTCCCACAAAGTTTTGTCTACACACAAGGTACTAGGATAAATAACTAAACAGAGGCCTTACGACCATTGTTATAAATTTATTGAAAACAGTTGGCTCCCAAAGTTATAGGTCGACTTCAAAACTATTAAAAAATTTACGATATCTTTATAATATGTTCTTTTAAACACAACATTTTTATCTTAAAGTTTATCCAGAAAAACCCCACAGGTTTTTTACTCCCAGGTACTTTCCAAATGCAATTGACAGTAAGAATATTTTCAACAATGGCGTTTTCAGCCCAAGTTTACATTAAGAGACTCACGACGTCTTTATTTCCAAATAATACCCTAACTCATAAGCTAGGTTAAAATTTTCTCAGCTTGTCCTTATTCCAGAAACGAAGCTGTAATAACAGTATTCCTTTTCAAACACAACAAATCATTTCAAACACAACAAATAAATCGTGTAGAGGCTCACGGCCTTAAATAAAAATCCATCACAGAGTAAGAACAACTCAGAACCTGTACAAATTTTAAAGAAGAAAATGACAAAACATCTTTAAAAAAACAACTGTCTAAACTAATGAAGAAATTCATCATTTCCATTTTGAACAGAGAGTCTAGAAAAACCCAACACCAGGGATTTGTCATCCCATAATCAGATTTCCCCTCAAGAGCCGCATGGTGGAGTAACAGAGGTCTTACTTGTTTAAGGAGGATTCACTGCTAGTAATCTTTTCCACCTCGTCCCGAAGTTGCTCTGCACAAAAGCATGATAATGTGGAGGTTAAAAATGATTCAACGTATGAAGGAATCCTGGTGTACAAGAACTTACAAAAAAAACAATTTAAATCTTACAGTTACATTCCGTGGTTTTCTCCAACCCACGGTCCACACTAAAGCGACCTTCCTTAATGCTTGAGCCGAGTATGAACTGGGGCAGATAGTGACAAGGGCCGAGATGGTAGTTTTTCCATTTCTGTTTATAACTAGAGG
The DNA here is from genome assembly GCA_001517045.1 of Pseudotsuga menziesii. Lineage (NCBI taxonomy): Eukaryota > Viridiplantae > Streptophyta > Pinopsida > Pinales > Pinaceae > Pseudotsuga > Pseudotsuga menziesii. The sequence goes on along the minus strand of LPNX010491234.1, from coordinate 29,648 downwards.
AGTATCCAAAACAAGCAGCCGAAGGCTTGAAAGGAAATGGCGAAGTTCCCAGTAAAACCTTGACACAATAACCAGTAACCAAAACCCAATAGGGTTTGACAACTTGAATGTGATCGACAGCTGGTGGATAGATCATCGACAATTTTATAATTTTTATCATAGAAATAATTGGTAAATAATTTTTGTTTCATTAACAAATGTTCATATATACTATAAAATTAAGATATAAATATTTTTTAATATTATAATTTAATAAGAAATAATTAGTTTTTAAATTTATTTTTATTGTTTTTTACTTAGATTTTTTTGTTTTCAATTTTGTTTTTATGGTTGTGTAAACTATAAGTTAAATAATTTTGTTATTTTAAATTTATTAAAAATTATTTAATAACGAGAATAATAATTATTTTTCATTAAAATTAACTTTATTTAATTTAATTTTAATAACAATATCTAATTTTAATTATCATAACTGACTTTCATCATTAATCATAACTATTACCTGTTATGTAAAATAAAATGTAAAACACATTATTTTATTTTATTTATAATTAAGGTTAATGTTTTATTTTACCGTTAATGTTTTGGTTTTGATTGACGTTTAAATATTTGTCATGCTTAAAAAAAATAAAAAAAAAGGTCCTAGTTTACTAAAGACAACAAGAAGATTTTGTACTTTATATTGTATACTTTGATGTGATTTAAAAAAACTATTTTTATAATTGTCTAAACAATTTTAATGTAATTTTTTTTAAGTTTTTCATTTTCCCATTAAAACGTAACAAAATATAAAGAAAAATATAAAGAAAACCACTCTAGGTATCTTATGAGGGCCTTACACTATTTAGCCAGATGCTTAGTTTAAGAAAACTAAATTTATATTCAAAACTATCACCAAACCTCTCAAGAATTAACATATTACAATTTTGACAAATTAAACTACTAACTAAATAAAATCAAATCTCAATAAAATCAATATACAGCAGTAAACTTTCTACAAGAATGCGTGATGTGAAAGCTCACTCGAGCCAGGTCGTCCCATGCAAATGATAGGGTAGAAAGTTTACTCCTACCAAAAAAACCTAAAAATAATAAAGAAAACAAAGAGCCACCTTGGGTGGTTGAGTGAGCATGCATAGATGCCCCTCTACCTTGGCATGTCGCAATGAGTAATCCAGACCCAAATCACCAGCCAAGATAGTTGTACGTACCTTAACTATTTGGCTACTACATAACATATGGTTAAAATAAGGGGATTTCATATATTTTTCCAAGTATGTAGATGCGAGAGGGCAGAACCGTTTCTTTATTCTTCCAATCAGCGGCACAACGGTTTCCTAAAGAAATAGTTTAAGATGGATCACGCAAGCGTTGTACAACCAGGGGTGCAGCCATACTAAACTCAAGAAAAGCTCACGAGGGGTAAGGCCTTACTAAACTCAGGACTAAGGCGTTACTTCCCTCGACTGATACGAATACTTTATATTCTAGGGATTTACAACTATTTACCCTAATGTTTCTATCATAGAATGCATTGCGACTATTGACAGAATCTGAGTCTTTGTTTTCATTACAGAGATTTCTTGAATCCATCCCTTCGTGAATTTATCTTTTTTCTTGCAAATCTGATCCATGGCCAAATGTAGAGGACTGGTAGTTATCGGTTTATTTCTTGCAGCATTGAACGCTTTTTTTATGCAACCTGCCCACTGCAATATTGGTAGGATATCTCAACGTCATGCAAACAGTTACAGCAGTTGGGTGAAAGATTCCATAAAATTGAAGGGCAGACTGATGGGAATTACTGCTAACTTTAACAAAGACCTTGTGCTGACAGTAGCGAAGGAGAGAGGCCAGGGCGATTTCACTTCGGTCCAGGATGCCATTAATGCAGTTCCAGTGAATAACAAGAACCCGGTCATGATTAGGGTCAAACCAGGCATTTATAGGTCAGTAATTAATGATCCAAAATAACAACCCGCCATTTAGTTAATGTGAATTTCATAAAAGAAAATAGTTCCAACTCCTATAGAATTCTGGCAGGCTTCACCGGCTTCATCTTAGCGATGAAGGAGAGACAGATTTCTGGCAGGCTTTACCCGCTTTCATTAGCGATGGAGAGACAAATTGCAGTTTTTTTTAGTGTTTATATTTTTAATTTTTTAGTGTTTATATTTTTAAGTTAAATTGATTCAAATCTGAGTTATGTATTTAAATCTGAGTTATCAATACATGTATGTTATCAGTGACATTCTTTTTGTTTTTTTGGTAAGTGGAAGAACCCCTGACTACCAGGTTTGTCATTGGCTAAGTTACCACTAACTAGAGACATCTAAGCCATCAAAACCTTTTGGCTTAAGGGGCTTTCTACATCTCATGACATTCTTTTTGTTATCCATTTATCAATTATCAACTATCAATTATTTTATATATATATATTTGTTTATCTTATATTTTTTTAATAATTTGCCATGAACTTTTAGTTATTCATGCATCTTCCATGAACTATTGGTTAGTCATTCATCATTTATGAGTTATTCATGCATCTGTCATGAACTGTTAGTTATTCATTCATCATTTATATACTAATTATCCATTTCTCACATATTATATTTTATTTTGAATTTTAAATTACTACCATAAAATCAAGGAGTTGGCTAATCTTTAGACCATTTACACTTTTCCAGGTAAGTTTGACAGGATTTTTAATGTTAAAATTGCAATTTTTATTGAAAAATGGATTCATACCTTCAAAACATCTCTTTGAACAATTTAGACAGAATTTTAAAATTTAACTTACTGCTAAAATCAACATCAACAATACAGTTTTCTCATCACTCTCTATTACGATCAGAAATTGAAACCCCTAATCCATTCTTGTTTGTCCTGTGCAGGGAGAAGGTGACAATTCCCGCAGAGAAGCCATTCATAACTCTGAGTGGTTCAGACACTATCAACACCATCATCACTTGGAATGATACTGCAAAATCGAGCGGTGGGACATATAACTCCGCAACAGTGTCTGTGTATGCTTCAGATTTCACAGCCAAAAATATCACAGTCGAGGTAAGGTATTTAAATTTGCTATTATTAATATCATGGTATAAAGATACGAGATGAGATAATCGAAAGAATAGCGTTATGCAGAATTCATACGGTGCGGGAGAACAAGCTGTGGCGCTGAAGATTTCAGGCGATCGTTGTAGGTTTTATGATTGCAGATTTCTGGGGTATCAGGACACTGTGTTAGATGATAGTGGGAGGCATTACTTTCGAAATTGTTTCATTGAAGGTGCCGTCGATTTCATATGCGGCAATGGAAAATCTGTGTATGAGGTACTCAAATACAAATCAGCAACAGTACTTTGATTGTTTTTCTATTTCAAAGTTGGGACCTGATAAACAACAGAGTTTTTGGGTTTGTTGATTGCAGTACTGCGAATTACATGCCATCCCTGTTAAGAGTGGCGCATTTACAGCACAGAGAAGGTCCTCTCCCTTGGAAGACACCGGCTTCATCTTTCTGCACTGCAACTTGACAGGTAATGGATTAATGCTTCTGGGCAGGGCATGGGGACCTTACTCCACAGTAGTGTATGCTTACACTTACATGGCTGACATTATCATCCCCGAAGGATGGTACAACTGGAATGATACCACAAGAGAAAAGTAAGCAACTGCTTATATCCCTATATCCCTGGGGCCTGCATTAGCTAAGCAAAAAAACTGCATGCCAAAATTCATTCTGATATTTTACTATTTTTCATCTCCTTTGTATGTGCAGGACTGTGCATTATGGGCAGTATCAATGTTACGGACCTGGAGCAACAGAAAACAAAAGAGTTGCGTGGTCACATGAAATCAGCTCAAGCGAGGTCGCCTCTTTCTTGAGTATCAGTTACATTGATGGGGAGAGCTGGATCAAATAGATACATCATAGGGCTACAGACAATCTCGTGCCAGACTTATCAATGAGAAGTTGATATATTCTCTTTCTGGTTCTTTGTAAAATTAGTTATTTATGCATTGTAATTTCATGGACGTAGCAACAAGAATCGGAAAGGTTTCGCTTTATTTTCCCTATCTAGGTATTGCTGGTCCGCCATGAATTTAAAAAAATAAAAAGCAATTTTCGCTATACTGTATTGAAAAAATAACTAATCGAAGAACTGAGGGATATTGGCAACCTATGTCACCAGAAACGAGAAATTAAACGAGGAGAGGGAAAAAATAAATAACATTGAAATAAAAGATATTTTTTAAAATGCTAAATAATTTTTAGAGTAATTTTCTATGTTAGATATCTAAAAAGACTAAAAAGAGATAGCAATTTTAATAGTGAAATATTATTCAACTTCAAAGTTTTTTCCAAAACTAATAAAATTAATTGTCAATTGTCAATAATCTGAATTTTTGAATTTATTTTTCATTCTATATTGTAACTCCACTTTTTTTTACTAAGATAAATTAAGAATAAAATCAAAATTTACTATATAAAGATATATATACATAAGTGAACAACCTTTAACGGTATCATACTCACAATCTCATCACCATTGGAGCTCGAAAATTAAAGTCCTTTTTTTAAGGAAATTAGTACTGCCGTCCCATTTCGTCTTGTTTCTCGAGATTCTCCTCCGAGCTACCGCACCTTTGCAAGATTCTCCTCCGAGCTACTAGGTTCTAGTTGGTTCTACGGAGCACTTCGTTGCTCCAAACTAGAATTTGTTATCACTATTTTTCACTCCGTGGGCGATGGCGAGAAGGTGGGCCAGAGTGACCACAGCAATATTTCCCTTTGCATTTTTGCGAAATGACACTAAAGCGACCGCAAGTTCCAAGGGCCACGATCGACAGGAGACAGATCAATGGGCAAGATCGATTTCATTGGATCAAAGTGCTCATTGGGTTTTCTGTTTTCCAATTCGCAAAATAGGTTAAATAACACAACATTCGATGGTCCGGATCTCGTCGAGGCAAGATCTACGATGGGTAGCGGCTTCGTTGATGGGACTAGCATGAGATAAGTGGCCCCATAAAGTGACGAAATATTACGGTTCAGTACGCGTGGATGATGGATATGGAGGGTGTTCAGATCGAACGATTGAGAATATTTCAGATCCATAAAGATCGTGTTAAGGTCGGTATGAAGGAGGAAAGGACGCCCTCACATGTGATATGCCTTCTTGACAAGTAATTGAGTTCCCCTACACCATTTGCAACATGCCTACAAGTAAAAATCCCACAGCAGCGCCAACTCTCCCAAAACCAAAGGTTCGTCGTATGGCTTGTGTGTGAAATCAGAAGGATATCATGAAGGTCTAAGATATGGAGCAGCGGATATGATCTCCACATGAAGCACGGGAGACATGGTAGAAAGGAAATGTTTTGGTATTGTCGTGAGTAGGAACAAAAGGGAAAGAAAACATCAAGTCCATATTCCTTGAAACGTATGGTTGACAAGGCGGGATAACGCGAGAAGTATTTTTTGTAGCCAATAATGAAATGTTGCAGCAGATAAGGCGACGTGACTAGATCTACAGCAGGAAATAAAGATCCAAATCCCAAGTGCCCGCTTGTGCTATCATCATGATAATCAATGCTGAGGTGTGCAAAAATGTTGACGCGTCATCCCCATGTTCGTTTTCTAATCTTATATAAACGCCACACTTCTGAGCCATGGAGGTGCAGAGGATGAGCAAAGGTGGAAAGAAAATTTGAAGTGGGTGTTCTCAGAATTCTAGAAGAGATCTGTGATGGTCATCTGGTTTGAAAAACTTGTCTGCCAAGGTGTGCTATTGATTGGCAAACATAGCTCCGCATTACTGCATTCCCATGATCATTTCAGCAAGGATGCTTCAACCATCACGGAAGAGACATTCATTGTATTAGAGGATCCATCCGGTCTCAGCAAGGTCATGATAAATACGTTCATCGTATTAGATGAACCTCGTGAGGTCAGTGAAGGAATTACTATATTAACATAAGACCATACCTTTGACAATGTTGTGCCTGGGATTTCATATCTTGTGGGTGTCCCTCCAGAAACCCCGGATGTAGTCGCTGCCTCCAAAGCCTCGACACATGATGATAGTCGCTAGCAGCGCTCTATTGGAGTGAATGCTCATACTATAGAGTCAGGGGTCCATAGTCTTCATCATCGATTTCATGCATCCCATCCGCAAAATTTTTCTAAGGTGGTGATGGTGAAGAGATCGAAGACACACCTCACCATATTGCTTGCAGGAGAACCCTTCTCATGGTAGGTGAGGAGTACAAGAATGACAAGCCATTGCAGAGGCTTGTTACTGCCAAAAGCAATGCGACCCTTCTTCAAGTCCCCTCATATAACAATGTTACCAGGAGAGGGGGGAGATGTGAGGAAGGTTGAACACGAAAGGGACACAAAATCCGTTGCCAGCTTTGAGCTCATGCAAAAAGGTGGCTTTGAGCATGAAATGAACACAAAGGGAAAGGAGGAAAATGGGCCTCCTAAAATGAATGACAAGCCATTTCAACTCAAAATGGGCCTCCTAAAATGAACTAATAAAATAATAGTTAAAC
>LPNX010491234.1:12419-23030 GCA_001517045.1 Pseudotsuga menziesii | reverse complement strand
AAAACTACTTTTTTGTTTGTATTTTTGACATATCTCCCTGTGTTTTTACTCAAATTTCGATCGGGAGAGCTTGTTGGATGTGGAATTAAATTCTGCATCCAACGAGTACTCACTCAGCATACTTTTGACGAACCCCGCTACCCCAAAAACAAGAAATACCTGGAAAAATGGAATGATGACATCATCATTCTGTTTTTTCAGGTATTTCTTGTTTTTGGGGTAGCGGGGTCCATCAAAATTATGCCAAGTGGGTACTCGTTGGATGCAAAATTTAATTCCGCATCCAACGAGCTCTCCCGATCGAAATTTAAGTAAAAACATAGGGAGATATGTCAAAAATACAAAAAAAAATAGTTTTTTTTATGATACCTATCCCCAAATTTATATTAAAAAAGTGTTTAAGACCTATACGGTATTTCAAATTTAAAGCAATTTCATTGGCTAACACATAATGACATGGAATTTGAATAAAAGTTAAAAGGCCCATTTTGAGTTGAAATTTCCTCTAATGTGAATCGACAAAAAGGTAAATGGTTTGGGCCCAATCAGTAATGAGCCACCCAAAAACATCTTGAGACGTCGTTTTCAAGGCCAACAAGCTCAGCACTAGAAGCGTTGTGTTGTCCTCTAGACCAAGCACGCGCATTTGTTCCATGATGTTTGTTTAATATATGTAAATTGTGGCATAGGTGCCCGTTTCTAGTTAGTTAGTATTTTGATTATGACTGTAAACAATTTCTCGCTCTGTTTCGAGGATTAGCCTCAAGGGACTGAAACGCTATAAAAATATCCCCACCGAGGGAGGAAGGGGTTGGTTGATCAATTTTCAAACTTGTAAGACTATCGTGCCTACAATACCTTGATTAATATACAGAGCCGAATGTTGGTTATATGCATTTTATAGGAATTCTTGTGTGTTTCCAAAATTACAATCTATGATTCTTTTCTTATGTGCATGTGTTTCTAGTAATATTTTTTACATTCTGTCTTCTTCATGTTTTAGACTTAGTGTATAATGACAAAGAATTCATTTTCATATGCTCTTGCCATTATCTGCGATATCCACCAAATTATTTCCTTCAAAAATGGCGTGGAATTCATCCCAGCGGTGCTCCATGCTAGCAAACTATCATCATTCTACTTTTTCACCAGACCCTAAATACAATGATAGTAATCGAGGCACTATCTCTCTCTTGTAAGAATTTTCCTATGCAAACTGCTCTGTCTCCTTGAATTTTTTACTCCATAGCCCGATATCTCTTTCTTTTGTTTCCAACCTCCAAAGTTTAACATTTGATATCTATTTTGTGACAACATAAATATGGCCTTGTTATGTATGTGTGAGAGATCCCTCTCGAGAATTAGAGGAGACATCTCCCTTTCCTAAAGTTGTTCTGTTGTTACCTTAGGATCTACCTTCCTGCAACCTTGGGTGCGATTTTGGGTGCTAACAAACTAGCGTCATTGCTGGGGACGAGATTGAAGACCATCCCTGGGTAGAACGACAAAGATTCAAAGGATAAAGGGTTTCTGCATGTGAAAAGGTTGCTTCATTTTCCCTGGCGACTCCACGTTAAAAGTTCAGAAGGACGAATCCACTAGGGAGATCGGTGGCTGAAAATACCAGTACGAGGAGGAAGTCTCAAATCCTCCTGAAACTATGGCCTTATACTAGACTGTCGAAGGTGAACGATAGTCAAGCATCAAGAAGAAAATGAATCTTTCACCCGACGACTTTCATAAACCCATGTTTCCAATACTGCGACAGCTCCACCAATGCTGTGGTACTGAAAGTTAAGTTTCCAAGGAGGTGTTGGTAGCTTCCGCGACATGCGTAAATTCACTATAAAGGAATGAGTAGGCTTGAAGAAAAGACAAGTTACTTGAGACCCGACTTTATCCAGAATGTCTTGAATTTTCTTGTAAATATTTCTTTCTCTTTGCATATGTTTATTAGAATAATCTGCTATGGCTTATGTTTCCCCAAGCAAAGTCATGAGTTCACTCCTGTATATCCTTCCCTAATAACAAAGAATATCTCTCCATCATGTACATCTGATTTGGGCTTTGATCCTCCACCTGATACCAAGAGGTCTCCAGATGAACCTCATGATGCAGTTTTCGAGAGTGATATTTTTCAACAAGATCTCGTTGTGTTCAATACCCAAAGTCGATACATGCCTCTTCACCTGCCTCAGATCCTTCTTGACTTCCTTGCAAAACATTATAAATACCTTCCTTAGTTTGATGGAGAATTTGAAAATTGTACAGCTAAAAAACATTTACAGGTTTTTGAGTATTTTCTTGATCTTTTTGAGATAGAGCATGATGATGTTTGTATGATATATTTTTCCCAATATTTGCAAGGTCGTGTCAAAAGGTGGGAAGAGTTTTCTGATGTGTTCCTGGTTTTTAGGGGTGAAAAGAGATATGTAAACTGGGTGCTCTCAGAGTTTTATTCTATGAGGAAACATGAGAGCGAAGCTATGTCAAGTTTCAATGGACGGTTTGTGAGTTTCTATTACGGCATGTCCAGGGAAATTCCTCCCTTAGAAGGCGTCGTGAAAATGCATTATGCATCTATTTTTCCTCCCAATTTCTATCTATTTCTATTGGCAAGAAAATCATATTCATTACAGAAGATGTTTGTTGATGCGTTGGAGGTCGAAGAAAATCTTAGGCTATTGGGAAGGTTTCCAGACTAGCGCGGTAATATTGAAAACGATGAAGATTTGAAATGGGTAGAGCTGCATGAGATAGAAGAAGAATTCCCTTGGAAACTTGCACCTTTCTCAAATATAGAAAAATAAAATCACCACAGAGGAGGAAAGGTGGGAAATTTTACCATTTCGTCCCTACAGGATTGCAACCAGCTTATTGCATATTGCACACACAATAGCCCCACACAAGATTTTGGCACACCCATATATGATGAATATGAATATGACTATTGGGGTGGCGTGCCCAAAAGGAATAATTCATACCTTGTAAATATTGGGCCCGACAGGGAAAGAGACATGGTTCCTGAAATCAAAGCGTCTTCGGATATTTCAGGGCCAAACACCTCATGTCAAAGTGAGAGGTTTTCTATTTTTGTTGAAGAAGGTGAATGCACCGTTACTGGAGCGAGTCCAAAAGATGAAAGTCTTGTTCCTGACGCCAAAATCCAAGAACACTTTGCATCGTTCAAAGGCTACTTACGAGGCTCTATGCATGTTTCCTTTGAAAACTAGCCAGATCACGGGCCCTAGGGGTTGGCTTTCAAACAATTCTCCCAAAATAATTGGATAGGAGACTCCTCTGGGCAATGCAACAAGCTCAATGGTTGCATCCTCAATTCTATGGAAGGGTTTCTTGACCTGGATGACCACCAAAGAGCGGATGAAGACCACAGAGAATAAGCTTCTCCATGGATCCCAAGCTAGAGGACGGAGCTGCCCAGTTTTATAGAAGAGTGCAATGTCGCTTTCTTTTCGACACTTGTAAGGAATCAAGACTTGAGCCCTGAAGGTCCGTACATAAAATTTGAAGCTGCAAGTACTGAGGAACCAAAGGACATCTCCTAATGCCTTTTGATATGTCACCTTCGAAAGATGTTAGAAGAGTGCCAGTTGGAACATTTGTGTCACATTAGGTATACAGCTGAGAGAGTGGGCAGTGATCAGCGTTTCTATGATATGGTAGAAGAATACATGGAGCAGCTGAAAATTTGTAATGTATGGTTAGATATTTATTGTAAATACTAATTTCTTTGTTATAACTCAATGTCACTAGGTCCTCTAGTAGGGTTCTCCGTACTACATGAGAAGAAGTGGGATTTATGGGACCATTTGCTTGGTTGGCTTCATTGGAAGTCGGATATTACTTAGAACGAAGAATGAGATCCAATAATTAGATAGGTAGAGATGAATAAGCTCCGTATGATGAGCATTTCTTTTTACACTAGTTTTATAAATAGCCGCATAATTTTTTTTTTGTTAGTTAGTCTCGTTGTTTGGATTAATTTGGGTCTCTGGAGCAATTTTTGAAGTTTGCAGCGAAGTTAATGGAATCGCCCAATGGATTTGGCACTTGGTCTACATTGTTCTTTGCTACCTTGAAGGGAGGATAGCATCCCTAGTTGTAGCCACTTGATATCATAGATTTTCACTCAAGGGGCGATGGCAAGAAGGTAGGGCAAAGCGACCGCAGCCTCAAAACATGCATAAAATTCTAGTCTCAGGGTTGCCAAAAAATCATGTTAAAGAGGAGAGCATTTCTATGGTGAGGATTTAAAGGTGAGTTAGATTGATGGATGAAATGATTTTTGCGAATACCACATGCACAATCAAAATTTCCATTTGCATTTCGCAAAATGACACTAAAGCGACCACAAGTTCCAAGGGACACAATTGACAGGAGATAGATGAAAGGGCGAGATAGATTTCACTGGATCAAAGTGCTCGTTGGGTTTTCTGTTTTCCAATCAGCGAAATAGGTTAAATAATGCAGCATTCGACGGTCCGTATCATGTTGAGGTAAGATCTACGGTGGGTAGCACCTTCGTCGATGGGACTAATACGAGATAAGTGGCCCCATAAACTGACGAAATATTATGGTTCTGTATACGTGGATGATGGATATGGAGGGTGTTCAGATTGAATGGTTGAGAATATTTCAGATCTGTAAAGATCGTGTTAAGGTTGGATTGAAGGTGGAAAGGACACCCTCACGTGCGATTTTCCTTCCCAATCGGTAATTGAGTTCCCCTACGCCATTTGCGGCATTCCTACAAGTAAAAATAATCCCCACGGCAGCGCAAGATCTCCCAAAACCAAAGGTCCCTCGTATGAATTGTGTGTGAAATTAGAAGGATTCATGAAGGTCTAATATATGGAGCAGCGAATCTTATCTCCACACAAAGAAGGGGAGATGCGGTAGAAAGGAATGGTTCTGATATCGTCTTTAGCAGGAATGAAAGGGAAAGGAAACGTGAAGTCCATATGCCTTGAAATGTATGGTTGACAAGGCAGGATAATGCCAGAAGTCTTTTTCGCATCCAATAATGAAATGCCACAGCAGATAAGGCGTCATGACTAGATCTCCAGCAAGAAATATAGATCCAAAGCCAACGTGCTCGCTTGTGCTATCATCATGATAATAAACAGTGAGGTGTGTGAAAATGCTAACGCGTCCTCCTCATGTATATTTTCTAATCCTATATAAATGCCACACTTCTGAGCCACGGAGGTATAGAGGATGAGAAAAGGTGGAAGGAAAATTCGAAGTGTTAGTTTGCTAGGAGTTTTGAGAATTCTAGAAGAGATCTGTGATGGCCGTCTGGTTTTAAAAGCTTGTCTTCCAAGGTGTGCTATTGATTGGAAAACATAGCTCCGCATTCCTGCATTCCCATGATCATTTCACAAAGGATGCTTCAACCATTGGGGAAGAGACATTCATTGTATTAGAGGAACCATCTGGTCTCAATGAAGTCATGATAAAGATATTCATCATATTAGATGAGCTTCCTGAGGCCAACAAAGGAATTACTGTCTTAGTAGAAGACCATACCTTTGACAATGTTGTGCCTGGGATTTCATGTCCCGTGGGTTTCCCTCCAAAACCACTGGATGCACTTGCTACCTCCAAAGCCTTGACACATGATGATAGTTGCTAGCAGCACTTTGTTGGAGCAAATTTTCATACTGGAGCATTAGGGGTCCAAAGTCTTCATCATTGCTTTCATGCATCCCATCCGTAAAAATTTTCTGAGGTGGTGATTAGGTCGAAGACACTCCCCACCGTATTTCCTCCAGGAGGATACTCCTCATGGGAGGTGAGGAGTACAAGACTGACAAGCCATTGCAAAGGCTTGTTACTACCAAAAGCAATGCGTCCCTTCTTCAAGTCCTCTCATATAATAGTGTTACTCGGAGAGGGGGGAGCTATGAGGAAGGTTGAGCACGGAAGGGACACAAACTCCCTTGCTAGCTTTGAGACCATGCAGAAAGGTTCCTTTGAGCATGGAATGAACACAAAGGGAAAGGAGGAAAACATGTTGCTGACTCAACAGACAGGAAAATGGTTTAGGCCCAGTTAGTAATGAGCCAACCAAAAACATCCTAAGATGTTGTTTTCAAGGCCAGCAAGGTCAGAACCAAAAGCGTCGCGTTGTCGTTTAGACCAAGCATGCGCATTTTCTCCATGATGTTTGTTTAATATACGTAAATTGTGGCAGAGGTGCCACTTTCTAGTTGGTTAGTATTTTGATTATGACTGTAAAAATTTTCTCGCCCTGTTTCAAGGATTAGCCTCAGGGGTCTGAAATGCTATAAAAACTCCCCGTTGAGGGAGGAAGGGGTTGGTTGATCAATTTTCAAACTTTTAAGACTATTGTGCCTATGCTACCTTGATTAATATACAGAGTCGAATGCTGGTTATATGCATTTTACAGGAATTCTTATGTGTTTCCAAAATTACAGTCCGTGATTCGTTTCTTATGTGCATGTGTTTGCAGTAATCTTTTTTACATTCTATCTTCTTCATGTTGTAGACTTAGAGTATAATGACTAGGAATTTATATCCATATGCTCCTTCCATTGTCTGCGATACCCACCAAATTATTTCCTCCAAAACTGGCATGGAATTCATCTGAGCGGTGCTCCATGCTAGGAGACTGTCATTGTTCTACTTATTCACCAGACCCTAAATACAACGATAGTAATCAAAGCACTATCTCACTCTTGTAAGTGTTTTCCTATGCAAACTGCTATGTCTCTTTGAATTTTTGACTCGATAGCCCGACAGCTCTTTCTTTTGTTCCCAACCTCCAATGTTTAACATTTGATATCTATTTTGTGACAACATAAATCTAGCCTTTTTATGTATGTGTGAGAGATCCCTCTCCAGAATCGGTGGAGCCAACTCCCTTTCCTACAGTGGTTCTGCTGTTATCTCAGGATCCGCCTTCTTGCAACCTTGGGTGTGATTCTGGGTGCTAACAGAATCCATTGATCTTTGACATTCTTGAAAAATATGTGGAAACTTTTGAATTATGTAGAGAAGGACTTTCAAGTTTTTGACTATTTACATAGTTTCAAAATCTAGCATTTATCTTAGGAAAAGTAATTATGATTGCATAATTACACTGAGCTATAATTTTTTAGCCAGATTTTAACCATATTTCAATAAAAAAGTACACCAAAACGTTTGATTGGTGTTTATGTTACTCGTTTATGGATCGTCGTTTGACATTTCACTCTGCTTTGAGTTTATGATACAATATATATGTGTTTTGTATATAATAAATGAAAAAAAAAATTAGTTAAAATTTAAATCATAATAGTGTACAATTTTTTTTGAGTTTAAGGTACAATATATATGTGTCTTGTATATAGTAAATGGAAAAACAAAATTGAACATTGAAATTTAAATGTTAAGAGTGTATAATTTTACATCATTGGAGATATGCAACATTTTGTACATTTTAACCCCTTAAAAAGAGGCGACGCTTATAACCACTTGAACTTCTATGCTTACTTTGTGTAACTTATCCTATATATTGTTATCTTTAATTAAAAAATCAATAATGTTATGCGCTATAATTATGTTTACTGAACTTTTTGTTTGTTCAATTGATGTTTTAAATTCATTTTTAAGACCAGGTGCAATTTATCCTTTATATATATATATATATTGCTATCTTTAATTGTACCATATTTAATTAAAAAATCGATAATGTTATGCACTATAATTATGTTTACTAAACTTTTTGTGTGTTCAATTGATGTTTTCAATTCATTTTTAAGCCACTCTTAATCATACTATATGATTTCAAATTAGATTCTTTAATATAGGTGGGTGGGTTATTCAGTCAACAGACAATAAACACTTGATGGGATCATAAGTAGATGGTCGACGAGACCATGGTCAACTCGATTACAACATCGACTAACAAAGATTTTGAGATCAGAAAATGGCGGTGAATATGTGAATTGAAATTTTTAAGGATATCTCCTGTAAAATGGTATTTCTTAGCAGATATTTATCCCTCACACCCCTCAGCAGAGACAAAAAATTAGACCTTGGGAGAAATGGCCAGGTGCCTACTATAAACAAAAGATCTTCTGACTAAATTTTGGGTAGAAGATGTATAGTGTTCAAATTATCTCATGAACCTTGTTCCAGCTAGAGTAGTCACTCACATGACTCTCGATGAAAAGTGGAATGGTAGGAAACCTTTTGTTTGATACCTTAGAACATTTGGATGTGTTTCTTGGGCACATATTAGTGATAATGGGATACTCTAATGAGATGATTTGAAATCCTATAGACTGTTTGATCCTCCCAAACAATAGATCATATTAAGAATAAGTATGAGCTTTGATGAAATTGTTTTAGGTAATATATTGTTGAATTCATATTCTATTCTATCGTACAATGTTCCATTTGACATTGTTTGTAACGTCCCTGACCCTTCGACCGGCGAAGAGCACGCTACCATGGCGTTAACCATCCGGGCTACATGCCCCATGAACATGTGCATTCATAAAATGTTGAAATATTGAAATGAAATGCTTTGAACTAGAACATGTATACATGATCATTTATCATACAATGGAAGCAAACATCCATTCATACAAGCATTCAACATGTTCATCACATTCATTAACAAAAAATATGATTGCAGAAGTAAAATAGACAAGATTACTTATCTTATGAAGAACTCATTCGCCAACCAACTACATCGCTACAACGTTCCACCCAACCATAGGCCAGCGTGCTCCTTAAGCTCTCAGCAACGCTGCCACCCCTGAGCTGGGCATGATTCTCCAAGGAATAAGGAACAAGCAGGCTTATACATAGCCAAGGATACACAAAACACAGCCAAGCCAACACAGTTGGGTTTATCAGGCCATCAACCAAACAACCAAGCCAACATGGTCAGGTTTATCAGGCCATCCAGGAGTTGGGAAAGGCTAAATGCTAAGATATTGTGCTAATTACCAAGCTAGGAACACCTACACCAGAACTAGCATGACTTCTAGTACACCCACACACACCCAACACAAGGAATTAGTCCCTTCTCTGCTACACAGTCCCTCAGGCCCTGACTTCCCTTCCAGTGCTATTCAGGGGTTGTGGAGAAGAAAGCCAACCTTCTAGCTTTTTCTGTGTGGTTTCCAAACACACTAGGTTTATCAAGCAAACCAAGCCCCCATCCCTACTCCAACACAGTCCGAAGACCAACCACTGCATACACGCAGTCACACAAGCAATCCACAGCTTGGCTAAGGAAAAAAACCCCTGAGTCATTCTTGGCCCTATCGTGGCCAAAATGACTCCACAAAAACACTACAGCAGTCCCAAAACGTAGCAGCGAACACAATTCACAAATGTGAGGAAAACAATAGTCCCTCCAGGACAATGACGAAATCATAAAACTTACACAGACCACACTGGGGAAGAAAATACAGTCTCCCAACATGTGCATGAGGGAAACTTGCACCAAACCCCAAAATACAGAGGGAAAACACACCAGATTCCACTATGTGGAAAAATGTGAATGACAACCGATAGGCGGCTCCCCTCCTGGCTACGTGAGATCAAACAAAATAGATGCTTGTGCATGAAAATGAATAGACTCCTGTCCCCAAAATGTAAAGAAGACCCCAACGAAACACACTGTAATGTAAGGAAGACCACAACAACCCACGAATCAGTCTATGAGGAAAGTATACACCCACTCCATCCACAAAATCCATAGAGGAAAAATGCGTGAGTAAAACCAGGAAAATCTTGTGCATGAGAATGAACAAGACTCCCGCTCCTGCGCGTGAGAATGAACAACCAAGGGAAGAATGGCGTAGTGGAGTGTGTGGAATGAGAGGCGTAGTCATTCCTTTTCCCATCATGAGGTTCAATCTGCTAGTGGAGTGTGTGTGTGGGAAAGGATTGACAGTCTTGCCACACTCCACTCCTAGCCATAACTGCCTCAGCTAACAGTAGGAGATTTTAATGGTGGTAGTTGGGTAAGACAAGGGAAGGTGACACATGGCTTTTCCCCCCTTGCCTAAGGTTTGACATCCCCCACCCTTATCCTTGTGAAAATCATGCCACTTCTCAATTTAGTTGCCATGAACGTAGCTGTTTGGGGTTCATTTTAACTAAAGATGCATATTTACATGATGACAAAACTCAATAAGTATGCCACATGCCCCGATATACCATCGGTGATGATTTCAATCCGAAACATAGAATAACCAATCGATGGTGGGGCCTTGGCCTTTAGCTACACACCGTGATTACTTATAATATATAAATCATATACATCTAATGCCACAGGTTCAAAACTGGGGTGTTACATTCCCCTCTCCCTTCAATAGCACTGTCCTTAGTGCTTTACAAAATTTGAACAAAATGCTACACTGGTGCTGCCTCAGTGTTCCGCAGAATTGAACAAAAATGGATGTGCCAATCGCATTGCATCCTCCAGCTCCCATGTAGCCTCTTCAGGTCCGTAGTGCTCCCATTGCACCTTTACCTGACCTATGGCCCGATTCCGAAGCATTGTGACCTTCCTATCGAGGATGCGCATTGGCTCGATTCAGAACTCTCCCTCGGGTTCCACCC
>LPNX010491204.1:68965-100065 GCA_001517045.1 Pseudotsuga menziesii | reverse complement strand
ATCTAATACACTTTGAAGCTCTTGTGAGTGGAATAGGAAAGAAATATTATTATACCTTCCAATATTTCTGCTGGTGCAAAAGTTTCATCAAAATCTTGTCCCTAAACATCGGCATACCCTTTACAGACCAATCAAGATTTATTTCTCACAATTTGTCCTTGAGTGTATTCCATTTCCATGTCTTCAACCTTTTTCTTGTTTTTTCATTGATCATGTACTCCATGTCATCACTTCATCCTTTGTCATAAATGTGTTGTCATCAATTTTTCTTCACCAGACCTATCTTCAATCTATCCACAAACTTGTCTTCAATTTGTCACATTCAGGTCATCTTCCTGCCCATGGTCATCATCAATCTGCTACTCCAGAAAAATAGAAGTCACCACAACAAAAAATCCTCAATTATATGTAGATCTAGGATCCGCTTTCTTCATATTTTCAAAAAGCATACATGTCTTCAAAATCCTTCACAAGATTTGACCTTCAAGAGTCTTGTCAAAATACTTGATTTCTAAACTTTTGAGTGAAACAAGTAAAATCATATGTCTTTACTATGATTGCATGCAAAAATCAGAATTTCTCCAAATAGTTTCGGAGGTCTCATTCTTTTCATACAATTCCTCAGTTTATTTCCTCAATCATGTGGCAGTCATCTTCAATTTATGTTTACACACAGTTCTTCTATATACGTTAGCTACCTTGTATATTTTCAACAAATATTATCATGAAAGTACTGGCAGCTACTCTTAAGGAATGAATCAAACATCTAGTAACTTCATCAAAGGTATGCATGCATCAAAATCATCACTTCAATTTATTTGCTTCAACTAGAGAGAGTTCATGAGATCACATGAAATTACTCTTGCTCCCCCTACCAATCAACACTCTTAATCTGGGTTCCTTTATCTTGTGCTTCTATCAAATACATCATCTGATCTGAATCTTGTCTCAATGATTTTAACCAATGTGCAATGCCTTCATACAAGCTTTTTACTTCTTTTGTTGACGTGGAAATGACTTCTACACTTATTCAGGTCATATAAGGTCCATTTTCATCATTGTCATCAATATATTTTTTTGTACTTCTTAAGGAAATTCTCAAGTGTTTAATTGAATGCTTAAAAAATGTGCATCATCGATCATGGACCTCATGCTCAATGCTTTATCTAGATTCAAAGATATATTTACAAATTTAAAAGGCAAGATTTTGGCCACTTGACAATGCTACTGAACTTACTATATATCGAGTTCACCTCAGTCATCCTTCAGTTGTTATTAACAACAGTTGTGTCTTGTTCCTAAGTCTTCTTCTCCAATCATCATATTGTTCAATTATAATATTATCCTTTCTTTATATAAAAAAACCTTCACAAACTACATACAAATGATTTTAGACTTCATCCTTCTTCTGCTAATTTTCATTCTTGCTGCTACTGAGATTCGCTTCTACTCTCAAACTTCATACCTGTCTTCCTTCCTTCCTTCTATCAATGTTTGAAATTTGATCCTAGGACCTTTTATTTTACTTGGAGTATTCATCCATTTTCCTTGAGTCCATCTTCCAATTTCATGGACTTGGGATGTATCAAGATATTTGAAGGACCTCAAACATGGCTTTCCATATGGAAACCATCTTCTATGCAATGAACAACTTTATTTACATTCAAAAAACATTCTTTCTCATCCATTCCCAAGAATGTCTTTAGCTATGATCATTAGTCCTTTGGTCTTCAAATATTTTTGCATTATCCTTCTTCCAAGATTCATCTACTTTCCTTGTTGATGGATATGAAAGACTCCTCATTGATTGTGTTCTTGGACTTGCACATACTTGGGATTTATGACCAAAGCCACCATAGGTGAAGCATCTCAATGTGTGACAGTTAGTATCAAAATGTCCAATTTGGTCACATGTCCAGCATCTAATAGCATTACTTCTACTTCCAACACTTCTTTTTCCATGGAATGTGTAGTCCATAGCCCTATGACCAAAACCACTACATGCATAGAAAAAACCATTAAAAATATTTTCATACCTGGAATTAAATCGTCCCTTCTATAACATAGACCTTTTTGTTGATTGTGTCCTTCTTGATCTTTGTTAATCATGAAACTTTTCTTTACTATCCTTTTGACTTCAATTTTTACTATCTAGATTTCTCTTCAATTTTTTATTGAGATGGTTGGGGACTTTCTCCTTCTTTAGAATCCTTCTATGACTTGTAAAATCCTATCTGAGTCCTATCATGTGGATATCTATGATGATTGAGAATGTGATCCAAGATCATAGAACCTTTTCCAAACTCTGACTTGGCTATTAATTCATCATTTTCCTTTACCAAACCTTTTAAAGAAAGAATTTACTGTTCATGTCTTTGGTATATTTCACTTTTCATCTTGAGTTTCCTTCTTATATCTTCTTCAAGGTTGTTTTCAATTTGTCTTATCAAACATTGACATTCCTCTTGAAATTTTTGCAGTTGATTCTTTAGAGAATGGCTTTCTACTCTGAGTTCTGAGAGCTCTTTCTTATTTTGTTCAAGACTTCCTTCATATTTAACTACTAGAGTTTGACACATGCTTAATATTTCTATTTCTTCTTTAAGGGAATCAATTTCATATTTTTGAGTATTACATACCTTTTCTTTGTCATTTAATTGTCTTGACATGGATTCCTCAAGTAGCTATGTTGCTTTTCATTCTTGATAGTTTTCTTCAGCTTTATTTTTTATCATCTTTCTTAATTCATTAATCTCTTCTAGTGCAGCTACAAGTTCTGCCTCACAATTCACAATACCTTCATCAAATTCTTCACTTGTATGAGAGAAATCATCACATCCTGAGTTATCACAGACAGATTGTTTAGGAGAACCTTTACCTTCATGGTTGATTGAGTTCATCAAGATCGTACTAACTTCAGTTTCCTATCCTTCGGCTGAATATAGATCCCTTATTTTGTCCCAATCTGTTTAGTTGAGACACAATGTCCTACCCTTCCTTTGACATGAATAAGTAATCCATCTATTATAATATCCTTGCCTTTTGAGTTGTAACTTCTAGCTTCTTTCTGAGTTGTCGATTTCACTTTCTTTGGAGGGATATAACCATTTACAATTGAACTCCATAAATCATACCTAGCTGATTGCAAGTACCACTTCATCTTTACACTCCATATTGCATATATGTTCTCATCAAGGAGACGTACTCCATTTTCTGAATAATCCATGTCTCTAAGGATATCCTTCAAGCTAGTTAGGATTGTGATGAAGGATTGGATCTGATACCAATTGTTAGACAGAATGGTACATTGAAAGGGGGGGGTGAATCAGTGTGTTCTAAAGCTTAAACAATTTTCAATATTTAAAGTATTATTACTGATTAGAGATTTACAGTTCTGATAATGCATAAAGTATAACAAAAGGAATGATGATCATTAATCAGATACACATGATAGAGATAGACAAATATTCATATTTATTTGAACAACTACTCAAATGAGGATGCAACCGCTGTTTACAATTTATTTCTTGTGGAGAGCACCAACCCTCATGTTTTTGTTATCACCTACTATATAACCTTCTCCAGTTGCTACTGGATGGAAGCACCAACTTCCACTTGTATAGGGTTTGACTTGTACAAAGAAAACAACATGTTTTTCCCTAGCACCACCCTACCACCCTTATTTCTTAGATTAAACATGTTCAGTACAGTATGTAGAAAAACATATATAACAACGTATACCAAATCTATTATGATATGCTTCTGGATTTTCTTATGCACCTTAGTTCCCCTCATTGTCTTTGTTCTAGATATTCTTGAAAGAACTCGAAGTCCTCTATCATTTTGCAATCCCCACTTTGTTGACGATCCATGCACCAGCTCCCTGTCTGCATATAGATATTTACTCCATTCATCACGCACATCATTTTATAGATATATTTCCTTAAGCATTTTTAAGGCATTTAAATGAAGGTTTTATTTAAAATTACAGGATGTGCTAACTTGCCGTAATTTCTCCTACGTTGGATACTTGCAGGCCAGCTAGGTGTAAATTGAGATATGGGAGAAAGATCCTCAATGTCCAAGGATGGTTAAACTTCCAACGAACAAATGATATGGTTCTCACAGGTGTCAAGTCAATGCCGGTCAAAGATGACCACCTGTGCTACCACTTAGCATAAAAGCAGGACAATTCTGATTTTGTCTATTTTGATGGATATGATGGAGGATATCGAGGGTTGCATTTCATTATTAGTCTTCCATATTTGTAGCATTTCTAGTTTTTTTTAAAACATTGTATAAGTATTTGATTTTGCATATGAAAAAGACCCTGCTGGATTATAAACATATCGTTCTAGAATCAAAGCTGTGGATTAGATTACTATGTATGCTCAATTCAATATGGTGAATACAATCGAAGTTTAGAGCTCTGTGATTTTTCTCTGCATGTGTAAATGAATCATTGGAGGGCCCCCTTTTCCAAGTTTGCACACCTCTTTTTATATCGTTTCCAGTGGTATGTTTTATTAAATGTTGTAGAATTCGATTTCTTCATTTAACTACTCATACATTGCAAAATGAGTTGGATTGTTTGAACAAGGTTAGAAAATCTGTTATTTAATCATTCACATGCTATAGGAATGGTTCAGACTACTTATTCAATATCAAATCGTTGTACATTGCTTATTCAATGATGAATTATTAAGGATAGTTATACATTGTGAATGTCTTCCTGTAAGGGAAATTAATGTTTGACTGCTTTCAATATTGAGATAATAGGCAGAGTATCGTGATGTATGTTTTAGGGTTAGTTTTAATTTGTTTTTTTTATCTCAAAACATTTCACATATGAATTGTTGTTTAACTCGGAGACCAAATGAAGTTACTTCTGTAAAGGAGTTTTTGTATTTCAAGTCACAGCATTCTAGCTTTCAATAGGTTTGTTTCATAGGTAAACTAGATTTCCAGTTAGGTCTAGCTTCGAGTCTCTATATTTGGGATATGCCTCTAAGCCTACAAGATTTGGATTGACATAAACTCAAGGTCTAATCTACACTAGTGTATTGGAGCCCAACATTTGGCACCGTTGCCGGGGAGGCATTTTAGAAGCAGACTTAAGAACTTTAGTTCTCTGACAAAAAGAAAATTTAAAAACACAAAGTAGATTTTAGTTTTATGTCAAGAAAAAGAGACGAGAAAGGAAGATTTATCAAAAACCCCCCAAAAATAGAAGTAACAAGAACTTCTTTATCTGATAAAAAAGGATTCATTACAATAGTTAATACTTTTAAAATGGTTGAGGAAGAAACATCAAAAGGGCCAACTATAGAACAGAGAAGGGAGTATGAGAGAAGGTTAGAAATGGAAAATAAACTAAGACAAGAGAGAAGGGAAGAAGAGAGGAAACATGATAGGGAAGAAGAGAGGAGACATGAGAGGGATGAAAGAATAGAAGAAGATCAGGAAGCCACCTTTAAATTCCCCATCTTGGACACTAGCATCATCCTAGGGGAAGAGGTAAAGATGAAGAATATTCCTCCATCTGTCCTACCAAATTTCTATGGTATGACTTTTGAAGATCTGGATTCTTTCCTATTCGAGTTTGATATCTTGTGTCAAACTTATGGATATACTGATGACACTCACAAACTTCGTCTTTTCCTTGCTACTATTAAAGCAACTACCTTGAAATGGTTCATGGGATTAGGAGAACATTCTATAACTAGCTGGGATGAGATGAGGAAAAATTTTCTTAGAAAATATCAGGCATATTGTAGATCAAAGGATTTAAAAGATGACATTTTCATAATGTCTCAATAGGAAGATGAAAGCTTAGAAGAGTATTTAGAAAGATTCTCATACAACCTGCAGAAATCCAAATACAATTCTTTGACACTTGAGATCATTCGGACGATATTTTTAAAAGGAATAAGAGAAGAATATCTGGATATTTTGAATGTTATGGGCAAATGTGACATCTCCTACTTACCCTTTGATGAGATACAAGACTTATGTCAGAAGTATTCAAGAGGAAAGGCTAGAAATGGGAAAAGGGATGTAACTTTCAAAGTAACTAAATATGCAACCAGTGGTATCTCCAGAGCTGAGCTTGGGAACCTATTAGAAGATTTTAAGACTGATCTATTGAGTACCTTAGGAACCCAAGTCGAAACATCAAAGACCAAGAAAATACAAGAATAACAAGATCAACAAGATCAAGCCCTGTCTATATTTTGCCCTAAATGTAGAAAGAAACACCCATTAAAAGAATTTCCTTTAAATATTGTTCAAATTTGTGGCTTATGTACTTCAAATCACAAAACTGATGATTGCCCCAGATTGAAAGAATTGCAGGCAGCTCGAATGGAGGAGAATCAAAGCATGGATTCTCTCTATTTTATGGGACAATGAAGACCTTGGCAGCCATGATTTTCAAGTATGTCTCAAGATCCTATGCAGCAGTTTCATTCAAATTATCAAACTCCTGTTTAGAATTCATGGAGTGCACCCATGCCCTAGAAAACTTGGTCTCCTCAATTAGCCCAATCTGCTCCAAATTGGAGAGGGTATACTCATGGTAACCAGACATATTAACAGGCCTATTTATAGCCCTATCAACAACCTTTTGCATATCCCCAATACCAGTAGAATCAAGCCCCATTTTTCCAACAACCTAAGCTTGCTCCTCAACTAGGACAACAACCTCAACAGCTTCAATTTCCATCCAATCAGCCTTCACCTTAGCCAACACAATTTCCAACCCAGCCAATCCCAAATCCGAATAATAAAATGGATAAACCCATGTATAATGTTGATGATGGAATGGCACTTCCCTGCTCAATCCTCCCACTTCAAAATATCAACTTAAGATCTGGAAAAACTCTACAAAAAGAATCTCCTGTTATTTTAGAAGAACAAGCAGAAAATGAGAAAACTCCAAAAAAATTAAATATAGAAAAATCACAGTCAGAAAATCACAATCAAAAAGGGAAATCATTAGTACCTTATATACCTCCCTTTCCAGAAAGGTTGGTCAAAGAAAAACTTTCAATCTCCCTACCTGATTTTGATGTTTTCAATGAGTTAACCAATGTATGTGTCAAAATTCCCCTACTGCAGGCTATAAAGGATATTCCAATATATACTAAAGTAGTTAGGGAATTATGTCTTAATAAAATAAGGAAGGATCCATCAAAAATTCATGTGGTAGGCAATTTAGCAGGATTAATGTCTAACATTGTTTTTATTGAAAAGTATGTATATCCTGGAATCCCAATGGTCACAATTACTGTTAACAATTTTTCAATTCCAAAAACACTGATTGATCTAGGTGCTGCCATTAATGTCATGACACTAGAGATAATGGAATACCTTCACTTGAAAAATCTCAGACCAACCACTATAGTTTTGGAACTCGCTGACAGGTCTAAAATTACACCTGAAGGGATCTTAGAAGATATCATTGTTTCTTTAGACTCTTGGGAGTATCCTGTAGATTTTATAGTGCTGCAACCAAAGTCTAATCTAGGAGGGCATCCATTGATTCTTGGCAGGCCCTGGTTGGCAACAGCTGATGCTTTTATAGGGTGTAGATCAGGAAGTATGCTCATTTAACATGGGATAGAGAGAAAACAAATTACACTTTATCCTTCTGCCCAACAACCTTCTGCATTAGATCAATTATCATGGATTAATGAGACCAAAGAACAGGAAGAAGAAGTGATTCAGCCTGTCCTAAGTATCAATCAGTTCTTTGATTTTCAAGAAGAAAACAATGAAGATTTGCTAGATTACTTCATTGTTGAACCTGATATTTCTGAAGAATTAAGAGACATGTAGTATGCTATAGTAGATCAAGTTTTGGGACAGAATTTTCAGGAAAATTGCACAGTACATTCTCTAGCATTGGAACTTCATGATATTTTTAATATTCATTCAATCATTGATGTCCAAAGCAAAACAGTTGAAATCAGTCCAGGAAAACATTTGAATATAAGTGCACATATTACTACATCACAGGAAGAACAGTTGATTGCCTTGCTAAATAAACATTCCCATGCATTTGCTTGGGAATACATTGACATGTCAGGCATTCATCATGAAACATGCACTCACCGCATTTACACAGATGATAAAATCAGACCTCTCAGACAACCACAACATAGAATGAACCCCATTCTAAAAGAGATATTCAAGGAAGAATTGCAGAAGTTATTAAAAGTAGGATTTATTTACCCTATCTCTGACAGCCAATGGGTTTCTCCCTTGGTTGTTGTTCCTAAAAAAAATGGTAAATGGCGGATATGTGTAGATTACAGGGATTTAAATAAGGCAACATTAAAATATTATTTTCCATTGCCCTTTATTGATCAAGTGTTAGATTCCTTAGTTGGAAAGGAATATTTTTCATTTCTAGATGGTTTCAGTGGATATAATCAAATTAGAATTGCAAAAGAGGACCAGGACAAAACCACCTTTACATGTCCCTGGGGAACATATGCCTACAAGGTTTTACCTTTTGGATTATGTATTGCCCCAGCTACCTTTCAGAGAGCAGTCTTGGCCATTTTTGCAGATCTAATTCATGAATGTGTTGAAGTCTATATGGGCGATTTTTTTGTGCATGGAAGTGCCTTTGAGGATTCCTTAGCAAACCTGGAGAAAATTTTAAAATGGTGTGTTGACTCAAATATTTCCCTTAGTAATGAAAAGTTTTTAATGATGATGACTGAAGGGATAGTTTTAGGACATCACATTTCTTCATCTAGAATAAAAGTAGATCTTGATAAAATTCAAATCATTGAAAATCTATCTAAACCAACAACTCAGACAGATGTAAGAAGTTTTTTAGGGTATGCAGGCTATTATCGTAGATTTATTGCAAATTTTAGTAAGATAGCTCTGCCATTGTTTAAATTACTTTCAAAGGATGTACATTTCAAATGGGATACTAACTGTCAATCTGCATTTCAGACACTTAAAGAGAAGCTCTCAACTACTCCCATTTTAAGGGGACCAAATTGGACATTGCCCTTCCATATTTCTATTGATGCATCTGATACTGCAATAAGGGCCTCTTTGGGACAAAAAGAGCATACCATGACTTATGCTATCTATTTTATCAGTAAAAATCTGACACCTACAGAATTGAATTATACAGTCATTGAAAAGGAGATGTTGGCAGTACTTCATGCTATGAACAAATTCCGTCATTACATTACTGGCTACGAAATTTTTATCCACATAGATCATTCAACTTTACAATATTTAATGAATAAATCTATCACTAATGGTCAGATAACTAGATGGTTAATATTAATGCAGGAATTCAATATCACTGTTTTAGATCGGCCTGGACGAGAAAATCAAGTGGCAGATTTCCTGTCTCGCTTACATAATACTGGTGAGGTTGTTCCTATTTTAGATAGTTTTCTTGATGAACACTTGTTTGCAATTTCTATTATCACTCCTTGGTATGATGATATTGCCAACTATTTATCCTCAGGATAGCTACTTCTATCTATGTCATCTGAAGAAAAGAAAAATATTATTAAACAAAGTGCTAGGCATATATGGGTCAATGGTGATCTCTTTTACACAAGATATGATCTAATTATTAGGAGATGTGTACGACAAGATGAAGTTTTAGATATTTTGAAAGCATGTCATGATGAACCATGTGGTGGCCATTTTGCAGAGAAAAGAACAACATACAAGATACTCAATTTTGGGTATTACTGGCCTTCTATTTTCAATGATTCTAAGAAGTATGTTAGGAGCTGTGATACTTGTCAACGGATGGGACGATGAGTCCGATTTGATGAAATTCCACTCCAACCATAAATCCTCATAGAACCATTTAAAAAGTGGGCTCTTGATTTCATTGGTCCGATTCATCCTCCATCACAAGGGAAGAAGTACATTCCAGTATGTACAGACTATGTTACAAAGTGGGTGGAAGCCAAACCATTACCAAGAGCCACAGAACAAACCGTGGTAAACTTTCTTTTTGAGGAGATATTTGTTAGATTTGGGGTTCCTATAGAGATTGTCACTGATCAGGGTGCCCAGTTTACTTCCAAACTAGTGTAGGAGATAGTAGCAAAGTACAAGATTAAGCACAGAAAATCCACACCTTACCATCCACAAGCCAATGGCCAGGTGGAATCTACAAACAAGACTTCGGAAGGAATCATCACCAAAACTGTCCAAATGCATAGGAAGGATTGGTTAGCTAATCTTACTGAAGCTTTATGGGCATACTGAATCACTTGGAAAAACAGAACTAGTTTTTCTCCTTATCAACTCGTTTAGGGTAAGCAAGTCCTCCTACCTATAGAATTTCAAATTCATACCTTCAAGTTAGCAGCAAATTTGGGGATGAATCTTTCTGAAGCACAACAAGAAAGAATACTTCAATTGAATCAACTAGATGAGATGAGACAACCTTCAATAGAACACAATATTTTGATACAACAACAGAGAGCCCAATGGCATGACAAGTTTATCAAAAAGAAACAATTTCACATCGGTGATTGGGCACTATTGTTTGATTCGAAGTTCAAAGACTTCAAGGCCAAATTCACAACTCATTGGCTTGGTCCATATGAGATTGCAGAGGTATATGACAATGGCTTAGTCAAAATCCAAACAATCGACGATGAAGCAAGTACATTTGTGGTCAATGGCCATCAGCTCAAACTTTATACCAAGCCTATCAACAAAGAAGATTTCATAAAGCAGATTTCACAGCAACGGGAGATGGAAGTGCTGGATAAACACACTAGTGTTTCTCCTTCACTTTCTTCTTAGCTATTTTCTGATTTGAAATAAAAAAAAAAAATATAAAAAAAAAGAAAAAAAAAACATAAAAAAAAAACAAGAAAAAAAAGGGAGTTTAGTTGTGAAAACCAGGCCACTGGCACAAAATAAACTTGAATTTTCCTTGGAAAACCAGGTTCACTTGGCCATTGAAAATTCATAAAAATATTTTCAAAATTTCATGCTTCTTAGGCAGTTTTTTTTTGCATAATAAACTTATTGTTTGACTTGAGGAAAAGTCAATAAGTAGGCCTGTGAGGGGGATAAGCATTTTATGCTTTCTATTTTTCTTCTTTCTTGGAACCCTCCAAGTATTTTTCAAATGCAGAGGGACTTGACTTCCAGCAAAGCAAAAGGAATCTGAGATAGTTCCAAGTCTTTTTCAAATGCAGAGGGACCTGACTTCCAGCAAAGCAGAAGGGACCTGAGATGGTAGACATCTTTAAAAGTAGACATCAGAAGGACATATGTGAATTAGAAACAAATTGCAAACTAGCTACATCAAGAAGCAAGCTCAGTATAAAGGGATATCAAGCAAAGTATGTAAGGATTTTAATTTTTGTGCTTTAAAAAGTTGCATGATTCTTTGTTTCTAAGTAATGACATATCTACCTATCCTCATAAGCTTGATTGTCTATTCCATCACCCTCACAATCCATGCCAGCATTCCATTTAATTCTCATCATCCTACCTTGGGTGTCAAAATGGTGGTCAGAATCAATCCCAGAAGCAAATTTTCAATGGCCAAAACATACACTGCATTCTACAGGTAGGTTTTCCTTCTCAACAGGAAGTGAAATGTTTAAAAAAAAATGGAATTCAAATGTTTTTTATATATATTCATACTCTAGATATTAGTGCATTATGTATTAAGTTAAAATATATATGGAATATAGAACATTGATATAAATATGGTTGTGTGTATTTCCAAAAGGTGAAAAGAGTCCACTCCAAGTGAAGAAAGCCCTTCATTACAGCTCATTAATCAAACATTGGGGTATGCAAAGGAACTGAAGGGCATTGTATGGAGATGAATTAGTTCTAACCTTACCTTTAATCTTTCTCCTTGAGAATTTGTATTTGAACTAGTGATTGGATAAAAAGTGGCATGTTTAGATAATGATTATAAAGGATGTGGTTATATGCCCCCACGAAAATATATAAATGTGCCTTGGAAAATCGCATTATGAACTGATGATATCGGGATTGCATATTGAAATGGTCATTCTTCTTAGAACCAAACTTCACTCTTTCATCTGCAAGACCCGATTGCTGTGTAATGCAAAGGCATATAGGGGTAATCTTTTACAGTGAAAAGAAGGTGTGTATCACAGGAAGGATACGGGCACTAGTTTACTGAAAAATGCATTTGCGCAGGAGGAATTGAAAAGCAATAACGCCAGAGGGAAGGTAAACCTTAAATATTTTGCCAAAGAATTTGCTAGATGAATAGCAATTCTAATTTTAGAGTATATTTTGGAATAAGAAAACGTTTACAGAGCTAAAAGTTGCAAGGTTGAAGTTTTCTGTTGCATATTTCTTTTCCTATTAAAGTTGCGAAATGGTATCTAGACTAAAACTAGAGAAATTTGATCCCACTGATATTCATGAGAAATGTATGGAAATTTTTGAAAAGAAATAGTGGGTGACTTTTTTTGAAAATTTTGATGGGCACAATGATAATGTTAGCCTAGCCTTTGCTGATTCATTTGATGGAGAAAGGGATACAGTGGGAAATTTGAACTTCAGACTGTCTGAAGACATTTTGGCACAAAGCATTGGCTTACCACATCAAGGGGAGAGATTCTTCAAAACCAAACAATTCAAGGAGAAGGCATGGATACCCTTTCTATGTAGGTCAAGGGCAGGATCAGTGAACTGGAAGAAGGGAATACCAAAGAGCTGGTTGGTTCATCCCTGGGATGAAATAGTCTATATCATCCAAAAATTCATCACCTGTGAAGGCCGATTTAGTATTGTATATCTTTGCCATATCAAGCTATTACAGCATTTAAGAGGTGATTGTGAGATTAATATGCCCCATTTCTTATTACAGAGTCTTTCCAAGATGGCTAAGGCTATTCAAAAGCGTGCAGAAGATAAAATGACAAGCCTTTTCCACTGTGGACTCATCAAAATAATCATTACATATGAGTTACAGAAGCAAAATATGACATGGAAAGAATTTTTAATTCATAATCAGTTTGAAGAACAAGAAGAGCTTCTTGAAGAAGGTTTAAAGGAAGAAAAATTATTGATGATAACATACCCCAAGTATGGAGAACAAAACCCTGAAGCAATAAGCTCAAAACTACCAAAGGGGAAAAAAAAAGAAAGAGAGGTATTGTTGATCACAGATGATGAAGACAACTCTGAGGTAGCAAGCTCAAAACAGCCTCAGAGAAGGATACAAACCAGGAGTGTGATGAAAGAAGAAAGACAGTTTCAAAAGCAAGATCAAATTTTCACCACTTATAAGAAAAATCCAAGGAAGTATCAGCAAGCTCGAAATAAGTCAGCACTAGAAGAGGATGATGAAAGCCAGCAGAAACAGTATGAATACATACAAACCTTGGAAAGTCAAGAAGAAAATCTAACAGGTCAGATAGGGTAGGTCCATGAAGAAAAAGATATCCAAGAAACTGAAAAGATTTTAGATGAAGTGATAAAGCAGACAAAAAAAATCAATATCTTCTTGGATCAGCAAGAAAAAGAAAAGAAAAAGCATCCAAGACAGGAAATATTAAATGATCCAGATTCTCCTTTCTTAGAGCAACAAACTACGGAAGAAGAAAAGAAGGGAGATTCAGTACAAGAGAATGAAGAATTGGGGATGGACACCAATTCTGTGCAACCTCCAATGAAGATGGAAAAGAAGAAAACTTCCAAAATAGTAAAAAGATTAAGAGATTGAAACTGGAAGTAAAGGAATTAGAACTGAGGAATGAAAAGTTAAAGGAAAGGAACTGGAAGCTTAAAGTTCAAAGGACACGAATCTCCAAGCATGCATATAGATGGTATAAACAAAATAAGATTTACAAAACCAAGTATGAGAAACTAAAAGTCCTTTATGCATCTCGAGCTTCTACAAATGCATCATCTCAGACAAGTGATTAAAAGTAGAGGGTCAGCAACAAAATTTTGGTCATGATATAAGCAAGGTCAAATTTTTTGGGATACTTTTTATGCGTGAGGACATGCAACAGCTTCCTCTTGGGGGAGATGTTGGGCACCATTTTGACCTATTTTTGTCATCTAAATACCTTCCAGTTTCCTCCATAAACCTTCATACTGATCCATAAAACCTTAATTTCATTCACAAAACTTTGGTCAAAGGTATAAATGTTGTTGCTTCTTAACAAATTGAATTATGAGATTTTTAAGGCATTTAAATTAAGGTTTTATTTAAAATTACAGGATGTGCTAACTTCCCGTAATTTCTCCTAGGTTGGATACTTGCAGGATAGCTAGGCGTAAACTGAGAGATGGGAGAAATATCCTTGATGTCCAAGGATAGTTAAACTTCCAACGAATAGATGATATGGTTCTCACAGGTGTCGAGTTAATGCTGGTCAAAGATGACCACATGTGCTACCACTTAGCATAAAAGCAGGACAGTTTTAATTTTGTCTATTTTGATGGATCTGATGGAGGATCTCGAGGGTTGCATGTCATTATTAGTCTTCCATATTTGTAGCATTTCTAGTTTTTTTAAAAACATTGTATAAGTATTTGGTTTTACATATGAAAAAGGCCCTACTGGATTATAAACATATCATTCTGGAATCAAGACCTTGGATTAGATTACTGTGTATGCTCAATTCAATATGGTGAATACAATTGAAGTTTAGAGCTTTGTGATTTTTCTCTGCGTGTGTAAATGAAGCATTGGAGGGCCCCCTTTTCCAAGTCTGCACACCTCTTTTTATATCGTTGCCAGTGGTATGTTTTATTAAATGTTGTAGAATTCGATTTCTTCATTTAACTACTCATACATTGCAGAACGA
Organism: Pseudotsuga menziesii; assembly: GCA_001517045.1. Lineage (NCBI taxonomy): Eukaryota > Viridiplantae > Streptophyta > Pinopsida > Pinales > Pinaceae > Pseudotsuga > Pseudotsuga menziesii. The sequence goes on along the minus strand of LPNX010491204.1, from coordinate 85,237 downwards.
GTTGGATTGTTTGAACAAGGTTAGAAACTATGTTATTTAATCATTCACATGCTATAGGAATGGTTAAAACTCATGGGGACTTCACTTAGTGAACATCTCACATAGCACGAGCGATTGTGGGATATTAAAGAATACCCTTAATTTCGAGAGCAATTTACCCAAACAATTTTTGTTGAAACCCCCTCGTAATACTTAAAACCTCCTCCCCACCCCTTTTTATACCTCAATCCTTATAAACCACCCTACCCACCCACACCTTAAACCCCTCATCCCCCCAATACCTGCAATTTATTGGTTCGATTTTTTATAATTTTAAAACCCACAATATGAACTAACATGATAGGATATTGGTCAACAAGTGAAGACCCCGTGTTCAGATTGCTTATTCAATATCAAATCATTGTACATTGCTTATTCAATGACGAATTATTGAGGACAGTTATACATTGTGAATGTCTTCCTGTAAGGGAAATTAATGTTTGACTGCTTTCAATATTGAGATAATAGGCAAAGTATTGTGATCTATGTTATAGGGTTAGGTTTAATTTGTTTTTTATATATCTCAGAACATTTCACATATGAATTGCTGTTTAACTCAGAGATCAAATGAAGTTACTTCTGTAAAGGATTTTTTGTATTTCAAGTCACAGCATTCTAGTTTTCAATAGGTTTGTTTCATAGGTAAACTAGATTTCCAGTTAGGTCTAGCTTCGAGTCTCTATATTTGGGATATGCCTCTAAGTCTACAAACTCTGGATTGACATAAAATCAAGACCACTATCGATCTTCTCTAAGATTCTTCTGACTGCTTATCCGAATCATATACTTGGAACTATGTTGCCATTAATGACATCTAAATCATGCTCTGATATGTTTCCATATGTGATCCAGGAGGATCCAGGAAGGCCAAATTTTCAAAGTCCGCCAATCTCATCAAAACTAGTGCCATATTGAAGTGCTCATCCAGACGATTCCAACGGCATTCATTTCACCTCAAACGGACTCCGTATGAGAAAGTTATCGCGTTCTGTTTAATGAGGTCAACATGCAAAATTAGCAAAAAGAGGTGCCACGTGGCACCACTGACAAGGTGACATGTGGAATCCGTACTGTACGGACATGATGATGTGGCATGTGTACGAACCAATGAAAGGATGAAACGTGGCATGTACGGATGGATGACGTGTCAACCCATTCAATTGTACAGTCCAATCTAGAGGGAACATGTGTTTGTACAGAAGGTGTGTTGGCCCAGTAATATTTCGCCACATGTCACTTGTTTATTGGTTAAAAGTTTAGTAGGAATACTGGCCTCCATGGGGTTCGACCCTGTGACCTCTCCTGCATAGTGCTCCACCTTACCGTTAGCCCACAAGGTGTTCCTTGTATAAGGTATGGAAATCAATTCATTTAAAGTATGCAGTGGCATTTCGAGCCCCGGCCCTGGTTCTTCCTCCAGTGTGACTGGGAGCTCCGACCAGCACGGGAGCCCGCGTTCTATTTCAACACATGTATTTTAACTACACTATATAAAATGGGTTATAAGTGGGTCTAAAAACAAGTTACGTTATAACAAATTTGTTTAAAAAAAAAACCATATTGTGGGTTCAACGAATGATGTGGTTTTGGGGGAAAAGAAATTTATTGTAATATTCTAAAAATATAAAATGTGGTTGGCATAGTTGTAACAATGTCAACTACATATTTTAAGAAGAGCCTAACCAAGTGTGGGGAGTTGGAACCATATGCCTTCTTGGGAAAAATTTGTTGTAACTGAAGAATCATGAGGAGAATGTGGAGTGGGGCAAGCCAAGCCTATATAAACCCACTTAGTTTCCATTTACCGGGGATGCTTTGGAGTGGAGAATTTTGTAGCTACAGGAGAGAAGGGATATTGCGTAGCTCTGTAGGAGGAAGGTACGAGTGTTTATACTCGTTTTACACCGTCTTCAGGCTTCGGAGCTACTGGAAGCAGTCTTATTGTGTCTTTGAGTAGTAGTTCTCTTCTTGACTATTGTCGCCAAGGTATCATTGTATCATTGCCATGTATTTTTCCTTTATGCTGAGATTATAGATCAGCTCTCCTATTGAGAAGCAGGCTCGGAGATGTAGTCCATCCTAGACGAACTCTGTTATCAATTTGTTGTCTTTATGTGTGTATTGTCTATGTTGTTTGGTTCTCTTCTTATGGGTTTGTGAGATTCGTTCATGCTCTTTATGCAATTCATGTTAACGTCATAGAGTAGCAAAGATCTTGTTTTCATATCATGTGGTATCAGAGCAGGTTTATTTGACGTTGGATTGTGAGTGTGGATGCTCACGAGGGCTGAATTGCAAGCTGGTGAGGGTACATTAGAGCCTTACAATTCCGAGATCAGACGTGCACACCAAAGGAGGAATATGGATGCTAATGATGCCCGCATCGAGATGGAGGAAAACTTTCGCAAGGTCTTCTACATGATGGCCGACAAGGTAGACCAGTTGTTTGCAAACTATCAAGAACGCACAGCAAAATAAGCAAAAGGAAGTGGAGTAAAGAAGGAAGACAAAGAAGTGAAGGATGAAGGCAATGCTTCAATCAACCAAGGATTAGGTGGTGAAGAGCCTCCTGAGCCTCCCTCTCCACCTTCAGCTTCAAGCATAAGTTCAAGTGCTTCTTCCTCATCTCATTCTCAACACTCCAATATTCCTCACAAAGAGCCTCAAAAGAAGCCCTTATTGAAGCTCGATGTGAAGTTTGATTTGCCTATGTTCAATGGGGAATCGAATGTGGAGAAGTTGAATAATTGGATAAGGAAAACGAAGGTCTATTGCCGAGTCTAGCAGCTCGAAGAAGAAGATGTGAATATTCAGTTGGCTTCACTTTAGCTGACAGGCACCACACTTGTATGGTGGGAAAGCAAGCTTCAGCAAGGTAGCAAACAAATGGGTAATCTTCTCTCATCGTGGTCTACTTTTATTTCTACTTTACGTAAGCAATTTTATCCGTTGGGTTATGTTCAGAAGGCAATGATAGATTGGAAAAGTTTTAGATAAGGCAAGGGTTAGAGTGTTTAGAGTTTTACTAAAGAATTTAGAAAGAAAGCTTTAGAATTGAATATTGCTTTAGATTCTCCTGACACTCTTTTGAAGTACATTGGTGCTCTTCATCATTATCTATGCCATACTTTGTTGTTGTTGAATCCTACTAGTGTGGATGAAGCAAGTGTTTATGCTACTCATCTTGAGAGCAGGGGGAAGCATTTGCAAGAAGACCATCAGAATAAGCCTTTCAAGCCCAACAACAACCACAAGTTCAAGAAAAAATACAAGAGCAAGAAGACAACTACTTCCAAGAAGGAAGGAGGAAAGCCCCATTGCAAACATTGCGATACTGATGGGCATGATGAAGAAATTTGTTGGAAGTTGCATCCTGAATAGAGGCCAAAGCATTATGGAGGAAAAAAGAAGAAAAATACCATTGCAACAACGCAACGAGATTTGGGTTCTGACTTAGGTGATGAAACCAGGATTATAGCCGTGGGAATGCAAGGTAACAAAACTCCTCATACTGGTTCAAGTTCTACTCATGTTTCTAAAGAAAATGATAAAAGAATAAGTGAGTTGTTTCACATCAGAGTTGTATCTAAGCATACAAAGATTGAAACATTATTTGATCCGGGTTCTCAAGTAAATTTGATCTCAGAATCAGTTGTTAAGAAGTTGGGCATACAAACTAAACCTCACCCCAAGCCTTTTCCTCTTGGATGGGTATGTGACAATGCTAAGCTACATGTGACTAAGAAATGTAGGTTAAGGTTTTCTATTACTTCAAAGTTGATCGATGAGGTGGACTTAGATGTTGTTCCTCTTGACATCTGTGATATCGTATTGGGAATCCCATACTTGTATGATCGAAAAGCAGTCTTCTTTCGTCATGAGAACAAGTACCATCTCACCAAAAATTGGGTGGAGTACATTGTGAGAGCTCATAGTATGAAAGCTAACACCACTCTTGTTAGTGCAGGACAGATGAAGCGGCTCATCAACACTAATAAGAGATAAATGATCATGGTTGTGAGAGAAAAAGATGTTGAGGCATCCGATGCTTTCAAAGGTTGTGATCCTTCTCACAAAAAGGCTATGATTGATATTGTGGCTAACTATGATGAAATATTTCAGGAACTGACCGGTTTACCTCCCAAAAGGGAGATTTAGCATGATATCCATCTCTAGTAGGATGCCCCTCTTCCTAATGTGAGCATGTACAGGTTTTCCATAGTCGAGATGGCAGAGATTAAGAAGCAGGTTCAAGACTTGTTGGACCAAGGAGTGATCAGACCCAACTCCTCTCCATGTGGTTCACTGATTGTGTTGGTGATGAAGAAAGATGGCACATGGAGAATGTGCATTGACTATCGGGCTCTCAACAAGATCACGATCAAGAATCGATACCCGCTTCCTCGCATAGATGACTTGCTCGACCAGTTGAAAGATGATGTTTTCTTTACCAAGTTGGATTTGCGCAGTGGCTACCACCAGACCAAAATTGTAGAAAGTGATGTGTGGAAGATGGCCTTCAAGACCAAGAAAGGTCTATTTTAGTGGTTGGTGATCCCATTTGTGCTTTGCAATGCACCTGCAACCTTTATGCGGGTAATGAATGATGTTTTCCGGCCATTCTTAGATGATTTTGTCATTGTTTATCTAGATGATATATTGGTCTTTAGTAAAACTTGGGAAGCACATGTAGGGCATGTAAAGATAGTGTTGGACACTTTGAAAAAGGAGAAATTGTATGTAAAATTGTCAAAGTGTAAATTTTGCAAAACTTCATTAGTTTACTTGGGTCATATTGTAGGAGGTGGAAATTTAAAAATTGATCCTTCAAAAGTTGATGTAATTGTCAATTGGCCTAAGCCTACTAACGCTATTGAAGTGAGAAGCTTTTTAGGAGCTGTTCAATATTGGAGAAGGTTCATTCAAAATTTCTCATACATAGCATCTCCTTTGCATGCATTAATAAGTGTAAAGAAATCCTTCCAGTGGGGAGGTAAGCAGTAGAAAGCCTTCGACACATTGAAGGGAAAGATCAGCACCGCCCCAGTCCTAGCCTTGCCCAATTTACAGCAGCCATTTGAGATAGAGACAGATGCCAGTGGATATTCCATGGGGGTAGTATTGATGCAGCACCGCAAGCCTATTTGCTACCATTCAGAGACTTTAACTCAAGCAGTGATCAACTACCCCACCTATGACAAATAGTTGTATGCTTTGGTTTAGAGTGTCAAGAAGTGGAAACACTACTTAATGGGTAAGGAGATGATCATCCATATTGATTATAAGCCCTTGCAGTATCTCCAGTCCCAGACTAAGCTCCAGCAAGCTCGTCATTTCAGGTGGATGGGGTTTCTTCAACAATTCCATCTAGTGATCAAGTACAAGAATGGTACTAGTAACAAAGTGGCAGATATGATTTCTAGACCTCCTATTGTTGCATCTATTGTTTTGAAGAATGCTTCTTTATCCCATGAAAGTTATGTTGAGCAGTATGCTACTGATGATGATTTCAAGGATATTTATGAAAATCTAACCAATGGCACACAAGTGGAAGACTACTATTTGCAGGAAAAATTGCTCTATCATTTGGGCAAGTTATGTGTTCCTATCAGTGAAAGGGTCCATGTAATACGAGAAGTTCATACTTCTCTTGTATCAGGGCATTTTGGGGTAGGTAAGACTTTGGCCCATTTGCAAAGACTCGTGTATTGGCCTCACAAGAAAGACATTATAAAAAAGTATGTAAAGGGGTGTGTGATGTGCTCTACTTGTAAGCCCACTAATAGAAAATTGGGGCTGTACTCACCACTTCCTGTTCCTTCCCATCCTTGGGAAAGAATTTCCATGGATTTTGTGGGGGGTTTTCTTATGTCTAGGAGGGGTCATGACTACTTGTATGTGGTCGTGGATAGGTTTAGAAATATGTGTATTCTTATGCCATGTAAAAAGTAGGTCACTACAAAGTAGGCTGCTTCTCTTTTCTTTCAGCATGTATGGGTTCACTTTGGACTTCTTACATCCATTATCTCGAATCGGGACTCCTGATTCCTTGGAGAGTTTTGGACAAAGTTATGGTGCATGATGGACACCAAGCTGAAGAAAAGCATCGCTTTCCATCCACAGACCAACAGACAAACAGAGGTAGTCAATAGGACAGTTGTCCATTTTCTTCAAGGCTATTGCAACAAGCATCCTAAGTTATGGGATGAACAAATCTAGTATGTGCAGCATGCCTACAATAGGGATATGCATTCTTCCACTCAGAGCTCACCATTTGAGACATACTTTGGGTACTTTCCAAAGAATCCATTGGACTTGAATTATGGGAGAGAAGTTGATTCAAGCGCTTCCAAGGATGAAGACAAAGCCCGTAGGTTCATTCAGAGAGTTCAACAAGTACATCAAGTAGTGCAAGAGCAGTTGAAGAAGAGTCAAGCCCAGTACAAGGATCGCCATGACAAGCATAGAGTTGATCATCAGTTTCAGGTGGGAGATCAAATGTGGCTTCACATCATCAAGGAGAGGATGAAAGGAGAAGGAAAGAAGCTCAAGCCTATTAGATATGGTCCCTTCACCATCTTGGAGAAGATTAGGATGAATGCTTTTTGCTTAGAGCTACCGCCATACATGCAGATCTACTCAGTGGTGAATGTGGAGAACTTGAAACTCTATGAGCCTACCATGATCATGGATGAAAGGGAGAATGTCTCATTGCCATCAGTTGATGAATTTTATCCTGAGTACATGGATGAGCTAAAGGAAGATGTCATCTTGGACAGAAGGACAAAGAATTCTTGCAGAGGTGATGTTGAGTATCTTTGAGTGGGCATCAAAGGCACTCATCCAAGCAAAGCCAAGTGGATCGAGAAGGAGAAAATGAGGGAGCAATTCCCTCACCTATATATTGATTAGTAAAGGATTTTGGAGGCCAAAAGCTTCTCGATGGGGAGGAATGATCCAGAAAGGCCAAATTTTCAAAGTCCTCCAATCTCTACAAAACTAGTACCATATCGAAGGGCTCGTCGAGATGATTCCAACGGCGTTCATTTCACCTCAAATGGACTCCGTATGAGAAATTTATCGTGTTCTATTCTATGAGGTCAATAGGCAAAATTGGCAAAAAGAGGTGCCACGTGGCACCACTGACAAGGTGACACGTGGAATCCATACTGTACGGATATGATGACATGGCATGTGTACAAACCAATGAGAGGACAACACATGGCATGTATGGATGGATGATGTGTCAACCCATTCAATTGTACGGTCCAATCCAGAGGGAACACGTGTCTGTACGGAAAGTGTGTTGGCCCAGTAGTATTTCTCCACATGGCACTTGTTGATTGGTTAAAAGTTTAGTAGGAATACTGGCCTCCACGAGGTTTAACCCTGTGACCTCTCCTGCATAGTTCTCCGACTTACCGTTAGCCCACAAGGTGTTCCTTTTCTAAGGTATGGAAATCAATTAATTTAAAGTATGGAAACAAGTGGGTCTTTTAACCATATTGTGGGTTCAACGAACCATGTGGTTTTGGGGGAAAAGAATCTTATTGTAATATTCTAAAAATATAAAATGTGGTTGGCATAGTTGTAACTATGTCAACTACATAATTTAAGAAGAGCCTAACCAAGTGTCATGGAGTTGGAACCATATTCCTTCTTGGGCAAAATTTGTTGTAACTGAAGAATCATGAGGAGAATGTGGAGTGGGGCAAGCCAAGCCTATATAAACCCACTTAGTTTCCATTTACCAGGGATGCTTTGGAGTGGAGAATTTTGTATCTACAAGAGAGAAGGGAGATTGTGTAGCTCTGTAGGAGGAAGGTATGAGTGTTTATACTCGTTTTACACCGTCTTCAGGCTTTGGAGCTGCTGGAAGCAGTCTTATTGTGTCTTTGAGAAGCAGTTCTCTTCTTGACTATTGTCACCAAGGTATCATTGTATCATTGCCATGTATTTTTCCTTTATGTTGAGATTATAGATCGGCCTTCCTATTGAGAAGCAGGCCCAGAGACGTAGTCCATCCTGGACGAACTCTGTTATCAAGTTGTTGTCTTTATGTGTGTATTGTCTATGCTGTTTGGTTCTCTTCTTATGGGTTTGTGAGCTTTGTTCATGCTCTTTATGCAATTCATGTTAACATCATAGAGTATAAAATATCTTGTTTTTGGATCAATATGTCCACAAAACCTACAACAACAACAACCCAAATGGATACTTAGAAGGCTTGACATATAGTTGTTTCACCTCCAATAATTTGAATACTGTATCATGGCATGTTGTACATGATATTCCTAATATTTTATATTGATTTTTTTATCATAAAAATTTATTAAAACAAATTTCTCAAGGAAGAGTTTAAAAATAGAGTTCATTGGTAAGGCCAAATGACATCACCAAAAACTCATAATGGACTTCACATGTTCTAAATGTTTCTAATGCCAAATGACATCACCAAATACTCATAATGGACATCATGTGTTCTAAATGTTTCTTTCAGAACTTTTAATTACCTCATTCTAATTTGATTATATCTAGAATGGATATCCAACTTGGTGAAGAAAACTACTCCTTCTATTTCATCTAAAAATTCATTAATGACAAGAATAGGAAACTTATATTTAAGGGTCATATTGTTGAGCTATCTATAATATANCCAACTTGGTGAAGAAAACTACTCCTTCTATTTCATCTAAAAATTCATTAATGACAAGAATAGGAAACTTATATTTAAGGGTCATATTGTTGAGCTATCTATAATAGAGACATTGTTAGGGCATAATAACACTCTCCATTGCTCCACTCTCTCACATAGGGACTTAGGTCATGGAATTATAAGTCTACTAGTCCAAATTTCATCCAATTCGGCCATCTATTTAGCCACCCTAGAGATTCCTCCTAAGACCCAAGGGACCTACACTGCTATTTATAGCCCAAATACCATTTATAGATATCCTAACCATGTTTTTTTAGTTGTTTAGGGTACACTCCTTCTTTTTGGAATTATTTCCCTAATTTTACAAATAATCAACTACAGTTTGAGTTGAGGAGTAAAACATGGTTGTTCCCTCCACTATTCATTGTCATGTCCCCGGTTTCGACCCCGTTTGCATGATGTGTAAAATTTAATTAATCATGGTGAGGAGCTCAAGGCAAAAGCCCCACCATCGATTTGGCTGTGTATGTTTCGGCAATGGGGATAATTGCCGATGGTATGCTGTGCTATAAGGCACATTTTAATTCGGCATCATGTAAATCCGCACATCAATTAAAATAAACCACAACCAGCTACGGCAGTGCAACGTTGAATGAAAAGGGCATGGTTCCAAAGGATAAGGGGTGGGGATGTCAAACCTTGGTTTATGGGGAAAAACCCATGTTTTATTACCTTGTGGTTTTCTACCTTTGTTATTTGTCACCCTTCTTGTCTTACCCAACCTCTTTCAACCTCTTTAATGTTCTGTTGGGTAGTTGGGCAGCTATGGCTGTTGGTGGATGGGCAGTTATTGCCTTTGGGAGTGGGGTGGCAGGACTATCAGTCCTTTGCCCACATCCACACTCCACCCATGATTCCATGCTTGCCCTGCCTGTTCTGTTCTCCTCACGCACCTGTTCATTGTGCCCATCGTGCATTCTCTCCACGGTCTGTCCACCTCTACCCACGAATTGTCGGTTGGCTCCTCACGCATAAGTTCTGGGCGTTTTTGGGTCTCACGGAGGTTTTCTTCCTCTCCCCCACGAGTTGTTGAGCACCCACGAACTGTAAATTCGCGTCCTTCCTGTTAATGGTGCATCCACGGGAAAAAACGGAGCTGTTTTTCCTCACACAGGGCCTCCATTGTCTGTTCCTTTCATTGTTGGTTCGGATTGTTTAACCACGCACATGTATTCTTCTGTTTGGGGCGCACATAGTGAGCTGAGAGCCATGCTCTTGCACCCACGACTGTCTATGAAGGGCCATTCACGTTTTTGGCTGTCTCACAGATTAATTGGGTCGTTTCCCTACTGTAAGTTGTGCTCACTGGTAGATTTCGGGGCTGTAGTCTTCCCCATGTTGCGAATGTATTTGCTGTTACGTTTGGGGGCCATTGTAATTTCGAGTGAGAGTCATTTTGGCCACGATAGGGCCAAGAATGACTCAGGAATTCGTTTTCCCTGTTTGATTTGTGATAGCTAATTGGTTGCCTGAGTGCAATGGTTAGCCTTCGGGCTGTGCTGGCTTGGCTTGTCTATTGAAAGCCTGTGAAACCTAGCTGTGTTGATTTGTTGTTTGTGTCCCCTTGGCTATTTGTAAGCCTGCAATTGACCCTTATCCTGAAGGAATCATGCCCAGCTCGGGGGTGGCAGCGTTGCTGAGAGATTGATGAGCAAGCTGGCCTATGGATGGGTGGAACGTTGCAGCGACGTAGCTGGTTGCGGGTGAAATCTTCATCAAAGATAAGTCTGCTGTCTATACTTCACCTCTGCAATTTATAATGATGTTAAATGCTGGAATGTATGTTTGCTTCCGCTGTATGAATGAAGATAAATGCATCTGTGTATGCTTGTAAGTTTCAATTTCAGCATTTGAATTATCTTTATGTTCATTGGGCATTTTGCCCGGTTGTGTTGATGTGTTGGTCGCGTCCTCTTCGCCGGTTGAGGGACGGGGACGTGACAAAATGGTATCAGAGCGCCATGGTTGCAACAATGGGCCTCTTTGGGCCAAGAATATGCAGTGATAGAAGGTAGAATTACCTTCTCTGTTCAACAGAGCAGCAAAAAATTTCAGAAAAATCGCCTAAGTGTGAGTAGTCGGACCACAGGAGGAAGTGGAATTCCACCGTTGCGGGTGAGCTGTAGAAGTTCCTAACCGCCGTTGTGGAGGGACTGGAAAAGTTAACGTCCGAAGTTGCGGACGAATGGATGAATTTTCCCATCCGACTGTTGCGGGCGGCGAAGTGATCTACGTCCGACGTTGCGGACGAGTGGCTGAAGTTTCCCGTCTGACCGTTGCGGACGAGTTCACGAAGTTAAACTCCGTCGTTGCGGGCGAGACAACGATCTTTCCCTCCGACCGTTGCGGGTGGCGGAGTAATCTCGCATCCGATTCGAGAACCGCCCGATCGCCGACGCCACGAAAAATTTGAATTTTGGCTAAGTAAATGGGCGGCCAGTCGGAAGAACTGGCGAAGTTCCTGTCCGCCTTTGCGGAAGGATTCGTGAAGTTTCTATCCGCCGTTGCGGAAGAGTTTTCAAAGTGGGAGAATAACGGAAGTGCCGCCGTTGCGGACGGCGAAGTGATCTTGCATCTGATTTAGAAGTCGTCCGATCACCGATGCCGCCGAAAGGATTGAAAATCGTTTAAGTGTTGGGGCGGTCGGAAGAGTTTGTGAAGTAAGCGTCTGCCGTTGCGGGTGAAGGAGCGATCAGGCTTCCGATTGGAAAGTCTTCCGACTCCCGATCCAAGATTTAGCCGACGCCCAATGTGGAAAGTTCGTCCAAGGAAGAGCGGACGTCGGAAGGTTGGAGCTTCCGGGGAGCCGCAGTTGCGGAAGGGTTGGAACACCGGGAGAGCCGCCGTTGCGGAAGGCTGACAGTTCCGGGGAGCCGATTCGGCAAAGGAAAGAATGGGAAAGGAGCCGATGTTGCGGCTGGGAGATTGATTTGAGGGCCGATTCAGCGGCTACGAGGTTGGTTCCAGGAGCCGATTTCAGTTGTTTTCAGGGGGATTTTTCAGCCGTTTTTCAGTGAATTTCAGGGCTGAAAATGAGAAAAAGAGGCAGCGATCTAATGCACCAGATTGCGCGAAAATTAATGTTTTACAAAAAAAAAAAAAAAAACGAGGGCGCTGCCCTCGACCCGCCCTGCAGTGGCGGAAGCCACAAGGGGGCAAGCCCCCTTGACCCCCGTCTTCCCCCTGAGACGGTCGTTCTTGCGAGAAGGAAAATCCAATGTTTTGGGCACGAGTTCGAATCAGAGGGATTCTCACGAAGGACAAGAAGGATGCCAAAAATGCAGCTGCTAAAATGGCTCTGAGATCATTAGAAGAATGTGAAAATCCTACTTTGCAGTAGTGTAATGAAAGTGCCGAGATTGGTGAAAGTCTTCATTCTTAGAAGGGGTATGGTTTTCACATCCGAGGTCGGAATGACGCATGTGAATAGGCATTGGAAAGATTATCCAGTGGGAAACGAGGATAAGTGACCGGAACCTGAGAATGAAGTAGCAAAGTGCTAATGATGGCCACTGTTGTCAAATGGACAAATCTGGACAGTGCATGCCCAGGGGCACCAAGGACTATGAAGTCAACTAGCTGCTGTGTGGAAAAGGAATTCCATGAGAAGATGAGGGGTTTGAAAGGGAAGTTTTCATTAGACCCTATCTTGCTGATTATAACTTCATTTATTGAGTTTATGCTTGAAATGCATGAGGACATGCATTGCATGCATAGGATATTGCATGTTGGTAAGAATATTGAGAATTATATGTTCTGTATGAACCACTAATGATAATAATTGTTTTGATGTTGGCATTGGTGGACAAACCAACGATGACATGGACTTGGATGAATATGTTGCTGATGCTGATGCTGACGAATGAGACCAGCAACCCTATGGAGAGGGGATAAGGAAACGAGTCCATAACAAAAAGTTGGTGAGCAAGTTCTGCAAACTCCTGCGAAGGACCAACCAAAGTGGTCATGGTAAGGGCGTAACTAAGACCCATGCAGGTAAGAGTTTGCTTATGACAGATTCCATGGATTGGTCTAGGTAAGAGACCTTACACCATGTGAATATTGGAATGTAGAAAGGTGTCATGCCTATACATGTTAATGGTATTAATTATAATAATGCATCCTATATGAGGTAGTCATGGTTAGGCCATGGTATGGATGAATGCATGTGATATTATGGAGAACTAATGACTGAAATGATGAATTGATGACAATTCAGGAACCATTTCAGAGGTTGCTATGAATGTAGGATAGTCATGATCAATTGGCTGCCAGAAATGCTCTATGGAAGAGCAAGGTGGTATGAATGATACACCTGTGAAGTAAGGGTATCTAAACTTTCATTTAATTGCATGAATGATATGACTATACCTTGCAATGTTAGCATGATAATGATTGCATGAAGTAAATGAGCTTTGATAATATTGAAGTGACTAACCTTGAAGTATTTGAATTTTATAAATTTTGGAAATGCTTCAGTGATGGTTGTAACAATGAGATAGTATATGCATCCAGACTTACCAAGTGTGGGTTGTTTGAAGCTTATATTTCAGGTAGATTATTCCGAGAACGGCATTGAGAGGTAAGACCCTGACCAATGCTGGAATCTACCGTGTAAAAGAGCTTGTTAGATTTGCGTTATGAATTTCAAATTTAAGAAAATGCTGACCACTTATAGTCACCATTGGCTTGCACAAGATTGTGTTTGGTTGGTTGAAATTCATGTTTCAGGTAGATTCTTTCAAACATGACAGTGAGAGGTATGTCCCTGACCACTGCCAGAATCTCCCATTTATGAGAAAAAGTCTCATGGTTGTGAAAATTAGTTGGTACGGGTTGTTAAGTTCGAATTGTGGATTTCGGATTTAAGAGGTACTAACGGCTACTAATCATTGTTGGCTTGTGTGAGATTGTGTCAGGAGGGACACATGGTAAGTGGGTATTCATGTTATGATAGTAAGCATAAAACTATAATGAGCATAGTAGTGCTCCTTACAGGAGACCCACAATTGAGCAAGTCAATTTATGTAGTAGATAGAATCGTAAATTCTTATTGAATTCGATTGCTAAATGTCATTGCTTGGTTATGAAATGATCAATTGGATTGTAGTATCAGGTAATGATTGACTGTTTGGCTATTTGATGAATGTGTCAGGAGTACACACTGCAAGAAGACCATGTGTGATGGCCTGCAGAAGCCAAACTTCATGGGAAGGTTTTCCCTTATCTTGGAAATGGGTTTCGGGTGAAACACCATTGGACATTTTGAAAATGTCTAGTCTGCACTGCATGTTTGGTGATAGCATGAGTGAGATGGTATGGGTCATGTCGATAAGACATGTGTGAATATGAAATGTAAACAGGAAGCAGGGATTGGGCCTTGGTGTGCTTAAACCTGGTGATTGGAGACCGCACAGACAGAGCTAGAGGGCTGGCTTTCTTCTCCACAACCCCGGGATAGCACTAGAAGGGAATGCAGGGCCTGAGGGACTGTGTAGCAGAGAAGGGACTGATTCCTTGTGCTGGGTGTGTGTGTGGATGTTATAGGAGTCAGGCTAGTTCTGGTGTAGGTGTTCCTAGCTCTGTAGTGATCTCACCAGCTTAGCATTCAGTTTTTCCCAGTTCCTTGACGATGCCTAACAGATACAAAGGCATACTACGACGGCAATGGATAAGTGTTATGTAACCCTTGCTATGAATATGAATGTTTCATTATTAAATTCCATATGCAGAACAAGTTTGATATATTTCCATGATGATTGATTGCTTGAGTATGCATAGGGCCTGCATGGCACACACCAGGAATGGGTGCACACTTTTCCGATGTCAAGTCATGAAAGGGTTTTCAATATTGATTACACTCTAGGGAGTGGACGCACTCCTGGTGTCTCAATATTTGATAGTGAATGATATGAAATGTGATTACAGTTTTAGAGCAATGATGCTGATGAGTTTGCTTGTATTGCTTGTGTTGCTTGTGTTGGCAGGCTAAAGGTAAAGGTAAATGGTTGATATAAGTGTATTGTTGATATAAGTGCATGTTGATATAAGTGTATGCGTCATTGTTGACATGAGTGTATGATGGGCTGTGATATGCCTAAAGATCCATAGTAGATCCTAGACCTGGAAATGGTCATGATAAAGTTCCAAGCCCAGTTGACATGGTTATGTACTGGCTGGACATTAATTACTCGATGTTGAGGAGAAGCCTGCGTGCTGACCTAACATCTGAGTCCATAGGCGATCCCAAGGCTTGCAAAGAGAAGTAGGATCCTATGGACGAACGAGGAAATGCACAATACAGATAAGTATCGGATTATCTTGCTTATGAATATACATGTGTATATGATATGGGTTATGATGTTTTAAGCTCTTGCTTTAGAGATAAAACTGATGAGAATAAACTAAACATGTCAATCCATTCAATGTTTGGATATAGGTGTCGCTGGAAGCGAGGACTATGAGGGTATCCTAGAGGTGCATGTGGACATGTGATTTTCCTGGAAAGCTCGGGTTGAGTGGTAATGAAAAAGGTGCTAGTAAGACGAGGGAGTCCTAGCAGCCGAGACAAACCATATGGAGAGACTCCATGGTTTAAAGGTCTGGAATAGACCAAAGACACTAAGTGTCATGACCAATAAATATTGGTCCAGCATTCACGGTGAAGTGAAAGAGGCTGAGAGCATGAAAAGCCACAGTGATGGTGTGGGTTCCAGGATGGAACAAAACAAAGAGGGGAAAATCTCTTACTGCTCTCTTTCTTGCCTTTTGATTATATATATAGATATATGTTTATGCATTGTGAAAACAAAGGATTGTTGAATGCATGTATGATTGAAAAAGGAATGCGTGTATATTTGCTTAAAGTAAATTGTGAATGCTGGAATAGTTAATTCCCTGCCCAGGAATGGACATGAAGGAGCTCATGTGCCTGTTGGGGGAAGGCATGAAAGATATGAAATCCTCATTGATGAGACTTGGACTGTCATGCCAATTGGGTAATTAACTAACTGATTTTGATATCTATATTATGCTTGGTCTGATAGAATTTCAATGGTGCATTCCACAGGTGAGAAAAGTGAAACCAGGTGGTGCACGTTGATTATGGAAGCAGATCAAAAGTTGTTGGACATGGCTGGAAGTCTCCTTCAAGTGATTGCCAAGACCCAAGAGAATCTTGGGGAGATGCTCAGGATACAGAGAAGGTAGAGTGAAATGAACCGCCAGATTTTGCAAGACTCTATTGGTTTTCCAAGGGAGGTGAAAAGCCTTCTGGGAGCAATCGGCAAAGGAAAGGAAGGTGGATCAGCAATGGGACATTCGTCCAAGCGACCCGATAGGAAACGGTCCAGGCATGAAGACTCAAAAGAAATTGAGCAGGTAATGATGAAGCAGCCAGTGAGATGCTGGAGATGCGGACGACATCATTTACGCCGGGACTGCCCAATGAGGGAACATGATGAAGGAAATAGACGCAAAGTTCCTAAAATTCGGGATCAGCAAGAAGCTGAGGACCA
>LPNX010491204.1:39364-61688 GCA_001517045.1 Pseudotsuga menziesii | reverse complement strand
GGTTATATGAAAAGAATATAGATAATTTAATCAAACATATTCATTAAACCAATATACATGAAATAGACACAATATAAGATTGGAAGAACAATTCTCTTTATTGACAAGAGGTGAATAAGATAAGAATACAACCCAGCTTCTGACACAAGGACTCCTCTGCAACCAACAGAATCTAAGTTCTGCTGCTCCAAGATTCTGAAGATATACCACCAGCATAACTTTGCTCTCCAAAATTGATTGATTAGCCCCCACCCCAAGGCCTCTATTTATACTTTGGGAAATAGATTGGTTTTGAAGGTTGGGATGGTTGAGATGGCTGGGATAGTTATGGAATAGGACCCAACTAATCTCATCTAATCTCGATTTATATTTTTTAATGTCGAATTAAGGTATACAAAGGTATTAATATAGGAAACTCGCATATGATACATGTGTTTCTCAAAGGGAACTCGTGTATGCAAGTATACGCAGGTTTCAATGCAAAAACTCACGTATGATACATGAGTTGCAATGCATATAGTCATGTATGCAACCCAAAACTCATAATAAAAATATATAAGGGTGGTTTGAGGATAATGCATCAAAGTTCATGCCCATCTATAGTGTTTTGGCTACTTCAATTCCAATTTTTCCTTTTGTGTACCAACATGAGGAATGTCGGCACTCAGACAGAGAAGTGCCATTTTGGCTGATAACAGATGCCCCCTAATGTGTGAGGTCAAAGGGAAGTGATGGCCGAAATACATTATAATCATTATCTTGGAGAAATCAGAAGTACAATGAAGTAGAGGAAGTGCCTAAAACAAATACATATCAATGTCATATACAAAATCATATCTGAGGATGCTATGTTCAATATACTGGAACACTAGCTCCTTTACAATATTTTATTACATCATATGATACGGGTACAAGACCATGTATATTACAAAGGTAGATCGAAGCCACATGTTATCTCCTAAAATAAATTTATTTTCAATAACTCCACTCAGACAATTTATTTTTTGATAGTGATGAAGATTTGAGGTCATATTATAAAACATATTTGGGTGACTAACAAATTTGGAATATATGATGTTCTGTTTTTCAAAAAAATTGAAAGTTTTAGCTTTCGATGGCTTAGGCAAGCTTTCCAATATCTCATTAGCCACCAAAAATCCCAGCTTTCGGCAGCTAACAATTTTGCCTCAGGGCCAAGTTAACCATGTTAGGTTGTTGATCACATTTTTTTACAAATTTTTTGAAAAGGGAACTTTTGTTCGCTTAGGCGAACTCACCAACAGTTCATATGCCACAGAAAGGCCTAGCTTTCAGTGGCTTAGCAAGTGGACCCCAGGAAGAGATTAACCACCGAAAGCTAATTAAATACATTTTTGGAAAGGGAAAATTTCGGTAGCCTAGGCGAACGGACCAACGGTTCATTAGCCACCAAAATCCCCTCTTTCAATAGTTAACGAATTAAACCCTATGTTATTTTAACCATCGAAAGGGTCGAAAAGGGAAAATGGTTATCTGTCCATCAAAATCAAACTCATTAGCATGAGGCATGTCATAATTTAGCATGATTAACCACTGAGAAGACCAGGGAACTGCCCTAAATCAAAAATTGATGGATAAGAGGTTGTTATTATTCTGAAATGACTGATGGAAATTGAAACCCTATCTTTCCCTCCATCTGTCCCATGACTACAGTAAACCTCCACAAAACACCAATTTCAACTTAAAAATGATTATTAGGATGGTTATCTCATGGATATCACCAGAATCCACCATCATCTCATTCAAGTACCTATCAAGTGGTTAACCCCACAAAATCAGTGCCATACCTTCAGTACACTCCTCATTTCTTGCATGCATCCTTACTGCTCAAAGGCCATCTCTGAAAACTAGCCCGCTAACCTCTTTCACAGAATTTGAATTTTGATTTTTGCAGGTACTAAGAAGCACAGTTCAGGGATGAAGAAAGGAGGACCCGCTCTCAGGAAGGAACTAGGAGACATCAAATACCTAGAATCACATCCAGAAGTCTGCCAATTCTTCAAAGATGTAGGCTGTTACAGATTTTGTGAGAAAATCCAAGGTTCACACCAGCAGGTTGTATAAGCATTTTCCCTTTCTTTTGATGGTTCCAAGGTGTTGATAGGAAGGGAAAAGTTCCTAGTGGATGAAACCCTAATTGCAGAAGTGATAGAACTCCTAAGAACGAGGGTGAAGTGGTTTAAGACCACCATTACTAAAAATGTGGAGTTCAGATCATATTTAAAACCTGAACACAAAAATGTAGTATGGAAGAAAATTGTTCCATCCACTTAGCTAGAGGAGAGGTGGCAACAATTACTGGAAGCAATTTTGGTGTATATTACATATGAAGGAAGGTACAACAGGGCAATGATATATCACTTCAAGTTGATGAACCATTTTACAGGAAGGAGCCCTTTAAACCTACCCTTCTACCTCCACAAGAGTTTAACGAAGATGGCACACCAGGTAAAGTCCTATCCCACCAAAATTGCAGGAAGGTTGTCTCACCATGGCCTCATACAACTCATTCTCCAAGAATTGATGCAAAGGAGACACATAGCATGGACATATTTTTTATTCTGGAATGAGTTTGAAATAGGCCTACAGCCAGAAGATAAAGGAAAGTCCCCTTCAAAGAAATACCCAACCCCTAGGAGTTGAAAAAGGAAAAGGAGGGCTATCTCACCAGTAACAGTGGATCAGCCTCCTCCCACTTCTAACACCAACCAAGCTAAAAGAAACCTAGACTTCAGTGGAAAGGAGAAGGAGGTCCCAGCACAAAGTGAGAATATTCTGAACTTGCCCTACTCAGACTCAGAAGAAGAAAGCGAGGAAGAGGTTGACCTAACAGAGCAAGTTGCAGTAGAAAATGAAGGGTTTCCTTCACCAACACCAAGGGAAGGTCAAGATGAGCCATTGGCAGAGACCTTCTCAAGAAAACCTAGGTCTCAGATATTCAACCAACTACTAGAGAAAACACATGAACTAGAGGTCCTGGACAGGGAGATAAAAAGAAATAATGAAATATTAACCAAGAGAAATAAGGAGTTGCACAATTATGTTCTAGAGATGAGAGGGGTGTATGTCATGCTGAAAAGGATAAATATAATATATATGCAAGAAAACACTAGGATGTATAGGATGATCAGACTACTGAGGTTGCAACTGAAGAATTCCAACTAAAACCCTAGCTCTCAAGCTCATCCCGCACTAGAAACCCTAGCAGAGCCAGCAATGAACCTTCAAGATCTAGAGGTATCCCAGGATGTTGTTGTTTTTCTAAACCCTATGCAGGTTGAAGAAGTGTTATAAGACCAACAACAAAACTGAAAAAGGATGATTGGGAGTTTGATTACAATTTTGCAAAAACCAAGCTTTTGGTGGCTTAGGTAGACGTAGCAGCAGTTCATTGGCCACCGAAAGCAGACCTTTCGATAGGTAACAGACCCAAGATTCTACTTCCTTAACCACCGAAAGAAGAAAAGGGTGTAGAAAGATGTTTTGGCACACATATCCAGTTTTGGCGAATACAACTATCTCAGGGATGAAATATAAAGCTGAAATTTGCTGGAAAATATCATTGGAAGAGGTTTGTTCCAGTTTCGAGGATAAAATGAAGGAGAAAAGGGTCACAAACCCTACCTGTTTTTTACTAGCAGTGGATTATCTCTCAGATGATAGGTTACATCTCTACTGCAGTACTCACTGCAGTCATCAAAGGGTTCAATGAGTGAACAAGTGTTAAAGTTAGATAAACTAGTAGTTAAATTAGGGGTTATGTCCTAATTTTGCAAAAAACATTTATTTTATCTATTTTTAGTAAAACAGATCCAACTTTTCAGGATCTGAATATTTTTGCAAAGGCTATAAATCCTAAGACTTATGTTTAAGGAAGGGTTTTACTTCAGGGACCTTTAGACCATTATTATTATCAAGCTTCTCATATTATTCATGACCTTATATAAGCTCTTTTGCTATCATGTGTTCAGCTTCCATATCTTTTCTACTCTATGCTTGTGCTTGAATGCCTGATTCAAGTTTATTCATGTTATCTAATGTCTAATAGTTGTCATCCTATTTGTATGTTGATGAGTTGAATTGCAAGTACTTTCCTTTTTATGATTATCCATTTGTTATACCAAAATCCTATCACCATCATGTGATAACACCTTTGACATACCTACTTGACTTGAAATCCCAGCTTCTGGAGTGAACACTACATAGATTCTTATCAGTCTATCATACAATTTCCCAGCACCGCTCATGCTCCCTTATCCAGGAGCAGTACCGTTGTTCGCACTGCTTTTCATCGGTTGTCTACAAGTGGTGCCACCGCCTATCATCCTTGGTCCATAGGCGATTATTACCAGAACCGCTTTGTCAAAGAAGGAGAAGCGTGGTACCCTGGGTAAAAGGGTAAAAACAAAATCTTCTCGAGGCTTCTAGATGATAAGCCTCAAGATATCCCTTATCCCTACCACTATGGGTTGGTTGAGCTCGAGATCCCTCATCCTAGGATCTTAGAGGCAACCTCACCCACTAATTTCTCAACCATATCTATCCATTAAAGCCCTATATATATGAGCTCATAGCCATGGTTGAGGGGAGAACATTGAAGGTATTGTTATGCTATTGGACTGATTATTGGCCCAAGATCATTTGGAGAGAGCATAGAGAGCTAGAGTTGGAGCTTTTGGGGATGAAGAGTTGGTTTCATGGAGATGCATGTCAACACTAAGGCTTGGTTGTAAACTTCTTCATATTTCTAATGCAAGTTGATTTTTGGTCCCATATATATTGTTGATGTTTGATTTCAGATATATATTGCTAGATTCCTTAGTCACTAGCATAGACGCTGTAGATATCTGGAATACAAGGCCTTGATAGTTCACCTGTGTACCTGCAAAAGAGTTCAACACGAAACAGATCAAAGCAACTAGAATACGATATACTAATATATGGCTCTAGTCTATGGACATCATAATGGAGCTAAGTCACTAGCTTTTATTGAAACAGGGGCAACCTACCAACCTCTAGATATCATGTTCGGTAGGAGCAGGTTTGAGAGCATAGTTTACCTTTTGGTTTCAAGCTCATTAAAAAATAAAACCAATCCTAGAGCATAGTTTACACTTTTTGGTTTCAATATCGTTAAAAAAATAAAACCACTCCTCAAGCATAGTTTACCTTTTGGTTTCAAGCTTGCATAAAAATGAAATCATTCCTTTGAACAAAGTTCCCAATCTTTGTCAAGCTCATTAAAAAATGACACATATTCCTTTGAGCATAGTTCCCATTCTATGTCAAGCTCGTTTAAAAATGAAATGGATCTCCTCAAGCATAGTTTACCTTTTGGTTTCAAGCTTGCATAAAAATGAAACCATTCTTGAGCATAGTTCATTTTCTATTTCAAGCTTGTTAAAAAATGAAGTAGGTTTCCTTAAGCATAGTTTACCTTTTGGTTTCAAGCTTGCATAAAAATGAAACCATGTTTTGAGCATAGTTACCTTCTATTTCAAGCTTGTGTAAAAATGAAACAGATCCCCTTCCCTTGATTCAAGACTTCACTTTAGTGTTAGAACTTGAACCTTCGCCTACCCGATTCTCATTCTTCCTACCCCCCTGGTGAACATTTTGACATTAATAACCAGGTTTTTAGGTTGGGTATGGAAGAAGAATCATCAGATAAAATGAAACTTGGGGGCATGTCGAGCCGCTAGCAACCATGTTAGGGGTAGGCTTCGCTATAAATCATGCCGGGGGAAAGATTCCAACCTCTGTATAGCATGTTAATACGATTTTTCAAGCATAGTTTACCCATTGGTTTCAATCTTGCGTAAAAATGAAACCAATCTTTGAGCATTCTTTCAACTGATCTTCGAGCTCATTAAAAACAGTAAGATGGTGTTGAGCTTACTTTTCATTTTTTGTGCTCTGGTTAAAACATGAAAAGTGGTTTGAGCTTATTTTATCACTTTTTCGTGCTCTGAATTCAAACATGAAAAAGGTTAATGGAGTTCTCTTTAAACCCTTTTCAGACTCCCTAAATATGAAAAGATCGTTGAGTGATCTTGTCTTCTTCATGCTCATTAAAGTATTTGAAGAGTCGTCTATCCGATGGTAGGTTATCTCTTTCTCGGTTTGGACAGTACTATTTATGAGAAAGGAATGCTCCAGCCGATCATGACTGGAAGAGTTCTCTAAGGTATGATTTTACACTTTTTCGGGACTTAGAGACTAAATCATATGAGAAAGGACCCCCATGGAGTCTTCTTCTGTATTCATTTAGACTCTCTAAACATGAATGATACCGAGTTTTCTTTCAGCGGACTCGTTAAAGATTAAACATTGAGAGACCCATTTTGGGAACGAGCCCATCCACTCTCAGGTTCGTAAAACATATGAGATTGGACTTGTCTTCTGACAAGCTATATCAAGTGTTTGTTACCCTCTTTGAACTCATAAAATTGAAAAGAGGCACTCATCGATCATGATGGAGGAAATGAGAAAGGGAATCATTTTGCAAATAATGGCAGTTGTTTGTCATTACCTTTGAACATGGCACTTGTATGCACAATCATGTCAGTCAATTGGGTATTCAGTTGATCTCCATGATGATCCACTTTCATGAGTCATGTCAATCCTTTGAGTCTTTCAAAAGAATGCATTGTCCACTGTTGCATTGTGTATATGTCCTGTCTAGTCATGCCGCCAAGTCATTTTGTCATGTTGCCTGATGTTCAAAGGGAATATGAAGAAGTATTACCTCTGCAGTATACACAGCCTTTGTGTCAGTATCTTTGAGTCAGTCATATGGTTACTATGTTCACATCATTCCAGAATTATGTTTCGAGTTTCGTGTCGTCGATGTGGGACTCATCATGGCCCTCCTTCGACAAGACTATTCCCGTTGACGTCAACTCATCATCCGGGAAAATAGTCTTAGAAACAATATTCATTACCTTGAGATATGTATGCCTTAATGACAGATTCTCTCTCTCTCTTGACACTGGTTCACATCATTGACCTTTGATCAATAGAATCGACTAGGTGTTCGACATCAGGACATCTATTCACACTCAATAGATTGTACTAAGGTACCTTGGGAATCATTGACATTAATGGTGATCTCCCTCGCACTTGTTAACGGTTCACATCATTGGTCGGTAATCAAGTGGTTTCTACCATGTTCAACTTCAGATAATTGTAATCACATGGATAGAATCATACTTTGTGGAAGATGAAATGAAGACCCTGGGTATATGTTTAAAAGCGCTCATTGCTTTTCCCCAGGTTACAATGGAGTTTGTATATCTAGCATGGATCCACATTTGTATGGTCATGGCTATGCTCAAATTTGCGTCTGTATGACATAGATCTACATTGTATGTCTGGTATCTATGTCCAAGTTTGAGTCATCTATCACATGGATCTACATTGTATTCTAGTATCCATGATTGTTTATTCCACTCATGGATCTGCCTTGTATTGCTCTGCAACTATGAGTTTGGTTACTTGTGTCTATGAGTCAACATACTGATGTACTACAAATGCCTACTTGATTGCATGCTCCGATCGAGCCAACATTTTCATATCCTGGCAATGACTTGTTCTCAAAGCTCTCGTTTATCGTATCACTCTAAGACTCATGCTTTGGGGGGCATCCTGTTATACCAAAATCCTATCACCGTCATGTGATAAGACCTTTGACATACCTACTTGCCCTGAAATCCCAGCTTCTGGAGTGAAGACTAAATGGATTCTTATCAGTCTATCATACAAATTCCCAGCATCGTTCATGCTCCCTTATCCAAGAGCAGTACCCCTGTTCACACCGCTTTTCATCGGTTGTCCACAAGTGGTTCCACTGCCTATCATCCTTGGTCCATAGGCGGTTATTACTAGAACCGCTATGTCAAAGAAGGAGAAGCGCGGTACCCTGGGTAAAAGGGTAAAAAGAGAAGCTTCTTGAGGCTTCTAGATGATAAGCCTCAATATATCCCTTATCCCTACCACTTTGGGTTGGTTGAGCTCGAGATCCCTCATCCTAGGATCTTAGAGGCCACCTCACCCATTGATTTCCCAACCATCTCTATCCATTAAATCCCTATGTATATGAGCTCATAGCCATGGTTGAGGGGAGAACATTGAAGGTATTGTTATGCTATTGGACTGATTCTTGGCCCAAGATCATTTGGAGAGAGCATAGAGAGCTAGAGTCGGAGCTTTTGGGGATGAAGAGCTGGTTTCATGGAGATGCATGTCAACACTAAGGCTTGGTTGTAAACTTCTTCATATTTCTAATGCAAGTTTATTTTTTGTCCCATATATATTGTTGATGTTTGATTTCAGATATATATTGCTAGATTCCTTAGTCACTAGCATAGATTAGTAGATCATATTTTGGTTGCTTTGATCTGTTTCATGTTGAACTCTTTTGCAGGTACACAGGTGAACTATCAAGGCCTTGTATTCTAGATATCTACGACGTCTAGGGGGAGTTATCAACCTCTGTGATCTATTTGTTTTGGATATGAACCATTCAGACCAGTGGAACACCTTGATGTCCGCAGGAGGTGAAATATTCCAATCAACACCATTTATATGTTATTGTTTTATATATGAATCTACTAGCATAGTAAGTTCTCCATCTTTTCACCCTATTAGCAAACCTCTGAACAATGGTAGTTAGAATCCTTATCTTTGATTGAGTTTTTTGCATGTCTTGAGAGTATGAGGTCTTGTAGGTCATCTGACTTGATCCATTTAGAAAAACCATAAAAACCTTTAAGTTACCAGGCATCCTCAAGCGAAAACCTAGAGGAGTTTCCTGGAGTGATAACAAATTGGCTCCATTGACAGGGAGAGGAGATTGAAGCTCAGCTTCCCTGGGAGATGACATAGATTCTACTTTGATTATAGACAAAGTCTGGACACTATTCTAGTTGTAATCATTTATCTGGTGACTCCATTGGAATAAAGTGGCTCCAAGAAGACCAAGTACCAGATCAAACCCTCAAGGGCCACCATTATCACCTGTTTCAGATCCAGAAGAGATCCTAAGAAGAGCTAGGTCTTCACTAAGGCATACCTCCAGTGGTGCAAAGGGAAATACATCAGGTATTTCAAGATATATTTCTGCTATTAGAGCTAATAGACCTTCATTTCAATCTCATTCTGTTGAAACATATAAATCTCAGGAATTTTTAATTGAATCAGAAAATTTTAGGGTTGAGTAATCTTCAAGCACTGTTGCTTGTGTAGATTCAATCCTTGATGACTCCATTGAAATAAATTTACCAAAAACACTCTCTTAGCTACCACCCACACCAGTAGTATCTTCTTCTCCCCTTTCCATACCGATTTCCAACATGGCTTCCCCTCTGACCAAAATGGAAAGGATCCTGGTAGCTAGGTATGCCCCTCTGAATTTACCTAACCCTCTCTCTGCCACGCCTACTAGAGACTATCTCAAATACATGCCTAAATTTACTGGAGATGGAGATTTCACAGCTGAAGAACACCTAGAATAATTTTACAGTTATGCTGAGAACAAAAACATAGAACAAGAAGATGTGTGGAATAGGGATTTTGTGCAAATCCTAGATGGTTAGGCTAGGAAGTGGTTCAAAGAGCTACCTACTAGATCAATAGAAGGCATTGAAGCCCTAGATGACATTTTTGAAACACTGGGGAGAGATAAGAGACCACCTTTATTCTATCACCGAGTTTAGCAATCTGAAGAGAGAGAATGGTGAGTTTGTTTCTAACTTCACCAAAATATTTAACAAGATGTTTAGCAAGATCTGTGCTGAGATCAAGCCAACTAACACCTCAGCTAAGATAACTTATGCCAATGCCTTTGACTCTGTATTCTTCCTTCTACTCAGAGAAAGAATATCTTCTTCCCTATCACTCATGCAAGATGCTGCCCTGGAAGTTGAATCCAACATCATCGCATCTTAGAAGGTCAAGGGAAAGATAGATAGGAAGAAGCAACCCATAGATCCTCTTGGGTCTTCTTCATCAGAGAATAAAATTGAAAAAATGGCCAAAATGTTGGATACTTTGACTGCTGAAATGTCTAGGATTAAAGATCGAGGTCAAATACCTATGAGGGGTAAAGAACCAAATGATTTTTCTCCCAAAAACCCTAATTTTGTCTCTTACAGAAGAAATAACCCACCATCTCAGATCCTTCAAAGGGATAGGAATTAGGCTGAGGATCAAAGAGTTAGAGCTCCCTTTCAGAATGTTGTACTAGAAGAGGAACCAGAGTTCACTCAAGAAGAAGGAGAGGTAGAAGACAACATCAACTACATGGAGGATGAAGTTGATTACTCCTACCTGACACAAGCATACTATGAGGAAGCCCTCATGAATGAGCAGATCATGGAAGAATGTCTATATCAGGTAGATGAGATCTAGGGTTTTTGCTCCTATGAAGAAGACTCCTGCCCCTACAAAGCAGCTTGCTACTCAGGCTAGGAATATTGATGCTCCTGTAAAGAAGATTACTGTTCCTCCAAAGCAACAACAAATTCCATTACAACCATCAACTCATGATCCTATCCAGCTCAAAGCCACACCACAAGAGTTAAGAACTTCTGACAAATTGTCCTATGATTTCAATCTTGAGTCAGAAATTCAGAAGTTGAAAATCCCTTTTCCCTTGATAGAACTGATGAAGAATGAGGCCTTCAAGGCATCCATGCTAAAATCCCTTGAGCTAAGAACTCCCTTAGATGCTAAATTTGTGAACTTGCAAGATGATAAGCCCACAGTAATCCTAGTCCCTATGATTGAAGAGTTGGATGAGTCTTGCCCACATTTCTACATATCTCTGAATATCCATGACAAGATCCTTCATAACTACTTGCTTGAATCAGGAGCATCCCATAACCTAATGCCAAAGGCAATGATGGATGATCTTGGCCTCAGCATTACAAAACCCTATCATGACCTATTCTCTTTTGACTCCAGGAAGATCAAATGCCTAGGCCTCATCAAAGACCTTGATGTAAACCTATCCTAGCTACCCTCAAAAAGCATAGTGATGGACATAGTAGTGACTGGCATCCCTCCTAAGTTTGGTCTCTTATTGTCTCTCTCGTGGATTAAAAGGCTGGGTGGTACCCTTC
Organism: Pseudotsuga menziesii; assembly: GCA_001517045.1. Lineage (NCBI taxonomy): Eukaryota > Viridiplantae > Streptophyta > Pinopsida > Pinales > Pinaceae > Pseudotsuga > Pseudotsuga menziesii. Next base: position 50,526 of record LPNX010491204.1, on the reverse strand, counting down.
ATATGGATCTTACATATGCTACAATCCCAATGTTTGGGGGGGATACCAAGAGGCTGTATAGAGAGAATCAACTAGCCTACATCATAAGCAATGGAAATAATTCTGCGAACCATCCTATCTATGTAGTGGACATAGACTTTGGGTCATGTATTCTACAGATAGTTGACTCCCAGCAAATTCCAATCTAGCTTACAAATCCCATCTATCAAAATCCTGAAGAAGTAACCACCTCAGTTTGGAGCATGTTTTTTATGGGGCCAGTACTCAAGCCTCAGCAGGTGCAGGTGTAGTTTTGATTTGTCCATCAAAAGAGACTATTCATCTGTCTTGCAAACTTGATTTTAAGACTACTAACAATATAGCAGAATATGAAGCATTGTTGTTAGGAGTGAAGGATGCCAAGGAAATGGGGATCGTGTGCCTGAAGATATTTGGAGATGCAGATCTCATCATACAATAGGTGAACAATACCTTTCAAGCAAAGAATGTCAGACTGAAGGCTAACAAAGATGAGGTATGGAAACTCAGGGACTCCTTCATGTTTTTTGAACTCTATGATATATACCTAGGGCTATGAATCACTTGGTTGATTCCCTTGTTATCTCTACAAGTCTGTTTGTTCCCCTTTTACCTCCTAAGATGAGCTATGATATCCAAGTCAAGTACAGGCCATCCCTACCTGATAATGTAAATTTTTGGAAGGTTTTTGAGAATAATGATGAGCTTAGTAAATTCCTCTAGGTAGTAGATGAATTCTCTGATATGCATATTGATCAAGAAAACCTAAATATGGAAGAATCCCAGAAACTCAAGTTAAAATATAAAGTAGGTGATCAGAACATTGTTCAGTTACCTAGCAATCATATACCTCGGGGTATGGTACCCCTGGAGGAGCTATTTCATCATAATGATGTCCCTTTTAATCCTACCAAAAAGAAGAAAGATCCTATTGTCCAAGAGCAAAACATAGGTAGCCATAGTTACCCAAAATTCATAAATCTGTCCACTAAATTGACTGCTGATCCAAGGTCCAAATTTTGTAGCCTAATGAAAGAGTTTGCTGATATCTTTTCCTGGGAATATAGTGACCTAAAAACCTATGACACTAGTATCATCCAACATAGGATTCCCCTGGAGAAGGACACCATCCCTTTCAAACAGAAGCTCATATCCATCAGTCCTCTCCTCCTCCCTATGATTGAAAAAGAAATCCAAAAGCTCCTTAAAGCCAAAATCATAATTCCCCTCAGGTATTCCAGATTGATTGCAAATTTAGTGGTGGTAAGGAAGAAGAACAGGGAGATTAGATTATGTGTGGATTTTAGAAACCTGAAAAAATGCTCCAAGAAAGATAACTATCCACTACCCAAGATGGAACACCTATTGCAAAGAGTCTCAGGGGCTAGTGTCATGTCATTCCTGGATGGTTTCTCTGGATACAACCAAGTTACTGTGCACCCTGATGACCAAGAAAAAAATGCATTTACCACTCCCTGGAACACCTTCATGTATGCGAAAATTCCATTTGGGATGATGAATGCTCGCACCACTTTTCAAAGAGCCATGGACCTAGATTTTGTAGGACTGAAAGATAAATTTGTGCTTATATACCAGGATGACCTCACTATTTACTCCCACAACCATGAAGAACATTTGTAGCACTTGAGAAGGGTATTTATGAAATGTAGAAAATTTGGGATATCACTGAACCCGAAGAAGTCTCAATTTGCACTCAATGACGGCAAACTCCTAGGTCACATAGTCTCAGTTGAAGGTGTAAAGATTGATCCTGTTAGAGTTGAAGCAATCCAGAAGTTGTCCATACCTAGGTCAAAAAGGGATATTCAGTCATTTTTGGGTAAGATAAATTTTTTCACGAGGTTCATCCCTAACTTTTCTGAGTTGGTAAAGCACATAACATCTATGTTGAAAAAGGATGCTGAAATCAAATGGATAGAGCAAGAAAGAAGCTCTTTTGAAGAAATCAAGAAAGATATCATGGAAGCTCCCACTCTAATTAGTCCAAACTAAACAAAGGGTTTCTACATTTTCTCCTTTGCATCCTATGACACAGTGGTAGCAGTACTATTACAAAAATATGATGAATGCCTTAATCACCCAATTGCATTTTTCAGCAAGACATTGAGGGATGTTGAACTGAAGTATGATCCCATTGAAAAGCAGGCTTATGCTCTCATCAAGTTGTTGAAATCCTTTAGGATTTACATTCTACATGCAAAGGTCCTTGCTTTTTTCCCTTCAGCTGCTGTAAAGGATGTGTTAACCCAGCCTAACATTGATGGAAAGAGATCCAAATGGATTGCCAAGATTATTGAGTTTGACATAGAAGTAAATCCCACCAAATTAGTTAAAGGCCAAGGTTTGGCTAAACTCATGGCTAAAGAAAATTGTGATATTTTGGGAATGAATTTCACTTGTGTAACTTCGGCAAACCTACAAATAGAGATAGCAGCAGAAGTAGTAGCAGAAGCAACAACAGAAGCAGTTCAGGAGAAGAATGACAGTCAACAAGTAGCTGACAACTTGTCTTCATGTGAGTGGTACTCATGTATTATTCATTTCCTGCAAAAGTTAGAAGTTACTCCTGAACTCACTCTAAATCAAGCACGGGATTTTAAACTTAAGTATGTTAAATTTTGTGTAATTGATAAACTGTTGTATTGGAAAGATCTATTTGGTGTTTTGTTGAGATTCCTAGATAAAGAAGAGTCAGTTCAGGTCATGCATCAGTTTAATTCAAGCATATGTGGAGGCCATCATTACTGGAAGACCACATCCCATAGATTCTGAGGGCTGGGTACTATTGTCCTATTCCTTTCTCTGATGTGTGTACCTTTGTGAGAGCCTGTGATAAGTGCCAAATATTCATAGGAAAGCAGCAACTCAGATCCTTGCCCCTTAGACCTATTGTAGTGAATGGTCCCTTCTAGCAGTGGGGTCTTGATTTCATAGGTGAAATTAATCCTTCATCCAGTGGCCGGCACAAATAGATCCTAGTAGCCATAGACTATTTCACCAAGTGGATAGAGGCAGTCCCTACAAGGAATGCTACTCACTAGTTCATCATGAGGTTTTTATATGAGAACATCTTTATCAAGTTTGGCTGCCTAGTAAGGCTAGTGATTAATAATGCACCGAATTTCAAATATGGGGCATTGGTTACCATGTGTGAGTCCATGGACATTCAATTGGTGCATTCCACTTCCTATTACCCTCAAGGAAATGTCCTTGCTGAGTCATCCAACAAAATCCTAGTCAGGATCATCAGAAAAGTATTGGAGAATAATAATAAAAAGATGGGATTCTAAGCTGAAATTTTCTCTATGGGATGATAGAGTGACTGACAAGAGATCCATAGGAACTTATCCTTTCAAGTTAGTTTATAGTACTGAGGCCATTTTTCCCATTCAGCTGATCCTTCCAGTGGCAAATTTGTTTTAGGAGGAACAGGATGAACCCAATGACATGGTGACAAGGATGCTTGATTTGGTGGAGTTACAGCAAGTTAGGGAATAAGTGATCGAAAATTCAGAAGCTCATCAAAAGAGGATCAAGATTATTTTTTACAAAAGGTCAAAGGTGGACAAATTTCCGGTTGGAGATTGGGTTCTCAAATGGGATATTGTTAGAAAAGACAATGGAAAGCATGGAAAGTTTGACTATCTGTGGATAGGACCTTTTGTGATAGATCAAGTGCAGTAGAAAAACACCTTCAAATTGCAAAATCTGGAAGGAGAGGAGGTGTTTGATGGCCCAGTAAATGGGCGATTTTTGAAACTATATTTCATCTGAGGCTTTAAGGACTGGTTATTGTAAAATATTATTTAGTTAACTGTTTTTGTTTTATCAAAATAAACTCCATGCCCAATGGAACAGTAGAGGATAGCTTTAATTTTTAATTTTTATTTTATTTTTCAAGAAAGGAATTTTGGTATGGGGTTCCTTGGACCTCGCGGGAAGGTTCCCATCCCCGAGTAGGAGCCAGATGTTATCTCCTAAAATAAATTTGTTTTTGTTAAGTCCACTCAGGTAATTTATTTTTTGATAGTGATGAAGATTTGAGGTCATATTATGAAAGATATTTGGGTGACTAACAAATTTGGAATATCTGATGTTTTGTTTTTCAAGAAATTTGAAATTTTTAGCTTTTGGTGGCTTAAAAGAGATTTCCAACAACTCATTAGCCACTGAAAAGCCCAGCTTTTGGCAGCTAACATTTTTGCCTCAAGGCGACGTTAACCACCAAAATCCTGTTGATCACGTTTTTTTACAAAATTTTGAAAAGGGAACTTTTGGTGGCTTAGGTGAACTCACCAATAGTTCATTAGCCACCGAAAGGCCCAGCTTTCAGTGGCTTAACAAGTGGGTCCAGGAAGACATTAACCATCGAAATCTAATTAAATACGTTTTTGGAAAGGGAAACTTTAGGTGGCTTAGGCAAATGGACCAAAGGTTAATTAGCCACCGAAAGCCCCACTTTCGGCAATTAACAAATTAAAACCTAAGTTCTTTTAACCATCAAAAGGGATGAAAAGGGAAAACGGTTATCTGTCCATCAAAATCAAACTAATTAGCATGAGGCATGTCATAATTTAGCATGATTAACCACCGAGAAGACCGGGGAACTACAATCAATCAAAAATTGAAGGCTAAGAGGTCGTTATTATTCTGAAATGACTGATGGAAATCAAAACCCTAGCTTTCCTCCATATTTCCAACGACTGCAGTAAACCTCCACAAAACACCAGTCTCAACTTTAAAATGATTACTAGGCTGGCTATCTCGTGGATATCACTAGAATCCACCATCATCTCATTCGAGTACATATCAAGTTGTTAACCCCTCAAAATTAGCACCATACCTTCAGTACACTTCTCATTTCTTGCATGCATCCTTACTTCTCAAAGGCCATCTCTGAAAACCAGCCCACTAACCTCCTTCATAGAATTTGAATTTTGATTTTTGCAGGTACTAAGAAGCATAGTTCAGGGACGAAGAAAGGAGGACCTACTCTCAGGCAGGAACTAGGAGACATTAGCTACCTAGAATCATATCCAAAAGTCTTCCAATTCTTCAAAGATGAATGTTGTTACAGATTTTGTGAGAAAATCCAAGGTTCACACCAGTAGGTTGCAGAAGCATTTGCCTTTTCTTTTGGTGAATCCAAGGCGCTGATAGGTAAGGAAGAGTTCCTAGTGGATGAAACCATAATTACATAAGTGACAGAACTCCCAAGAACGGGGGAGAAGTGGTTTAATACCACCATTACTAAAAATGTGGAGTTCAGATCATATTTAAAACCTAAACACAAAAATGTAGTATGGAAGAAAAGTGTTCCATCCACTTGGCTAGAGGATACGTGGCAACAATTATTGAAAGCAATTTTGGTGTATATTACCTATGAAGGAAGGTACAACAAGGCAATGATATATCACTTCAAGCTGATGAACCATTTTACAGGAAGGATCCCTTTAAACCTACCTTTCTACCTCCACAATAGCTTAACAAAGATGGCACACCAAGTATAGGCCCAGCCCATCAAAATCGTAGGAAGGTTGTCTCACCATGGCCTCGTACAACTCATTGTCTGAGAATTGCTGCAAAGGAGAAACATAGCATGGACATAGTTTTTATTCTGGAATGAGTTTGAAATGGGCCTACAGCTAGAAGATAAAGGAAAGTCCCCTTCAAAGAAATCCAAAACCCCCGGTAGTGGAAAAAGGGAAAGGAGGGCTATCTCACCAGTAACAGTGGATCAGCTTTCTCCCACTTCTAACACCAACCAAGCTAAAAGAAACCTATACTTTAGTGGAAAGGAGAAGGAGGTCACAGCATAAAGTGAGAATATTTTGAACTTACCCTACTCATACTCAGAAGAAGAAAGGGAGGAAGAGGTTGACCTAACAGAGCAGGTTGTAGCATAAAATGAAGGGTTTCCTTCACCAACACCAAGGGAAGGTCAAGATGAGCCATTGGTAGAGACCCCCTCAAGAAAACCTAGGTATCAGAGAGTCAACCAACTACTAGAGAAAATACATGAACTAGAGGCCCTGGACAGGGAGATAAAAAGAAATAATGAAATCAATAACCAAGAGAAATAAGGAGTTGCACAATTCTGTTCTAGAGATGAGAGGGATGTATGTCATGATGAAAAGGAGAAATATAATATATATGTAGGACAACACCAGGCTGTATAGAATGATCAAACTACTAAGGTTGCAACTGAATAATTCCAACTCAAACACTAGCTCTCAAGCTCATCCTACACTAGAAACCCTCGCAGAGGCAGCAATGAGCCTTCAAGATCTAGAGGCAGCCCAGGATGTTGTTGTTTTTCAAAAACCTATGCAGGATGAAGAAGTGATAGAAGATCAAAAGAAACACTGAAAAAGGATGATTGGGATTTTGATTACAATTTTGCAGAAGCAGAGCTTTCGATGGCTTAGGCAGATGCGGCAATGGTTCATTAGCCACCGAAAGCAGATCTTTTGGCAGCTAATAGACCCAGGATTTTGCTTCCTTAACCACCGAAAGTAGAAAAGGGTGCAGAAAGATGTTTTGGCACACAGAACTAGTGTTTGCGAATACAACTATCTCAAGGATGAAATATAAAGCTGAAATTTGCTATAAAACACCATTGGAAGAGGTCTGTTCCAGTTTCAAGGATACAATCAAGGAGAAAAGGGTCACAAACCCTACCTATTTTTTACCAACAGTGGATTATCTATTAGATGACAGGTTATAGCTCTACTTCAGTACTCACTACAGTCATCAAAGGGTTCAATGAGTGAACACGTGTTAAAGTTAGATAAACTAGTAGTTAAATTAGGGTTTCTGACCTAATTTTGCAAAAAACATTTATTTTATCTATTTTTAGTAAAACAGAACCAATTTTTCAGGATCGAAATATTTTTGTAAAGGCTATAAAGCCTAAGACTTATGTTTAAGGAAGGGTTCAACTTCAGGAACCTTTAGACCATTATTATTATCATGCTTCTCATATTATTCATGATCTAATATAAGCTCTTTTGCTATCATGTGTTCAGCTTCCATATATTTTCTACTCTGTTCTTGTGCTTGAATTCCTGATTCAGGTTTATTCATGTTATATAATGTATGATAGTTGTCATCCTATCTATAAGTTGATGAGTTGAATTGCAAGTAATTTCCTTGTTATGATTAGCCATTTATATGTAATTGTTTTATATATGATTCCACCAGCATAAAAATTTCTCCATCTTTTCACCCTATTAGAAAACCTCTAAACAATGGTAGTTAGAAGACTTATCTTTGATTGAGTTTTATGCATGTCTTGAGAGTCTGAGGTCCTGTAGGTCATCTGACTTGATCCATTTATAAAAACCATAAAAACCTTTAAGTTACCAGGCATCCTCGAGCTGCAACCTAGAGGAGTTTCCTGGAGTGATAACACCTCAATATAAAATTATGAGTCTTCAAAATATGGAAGCTGTGTAGGTGAACACAACAAAATATTGTGCAACTTAGGTTATAGAGGTAAACTTAAGGTCTTCATCAAAATCCAAAGAAACCAGTACAATCCAGGCCGTGTGACTAAATGTGTCGAAGTCGAACATGGATAGGACTCAACAGATTTTCAATCAATAGGTGTTAATTGACAACTGAAGCAAAGGAATACACCAATGATGAAAGTGAACCCTAGGGTACCATCATCAAAACTCTAGGTCTTTGTCTTCAAAAAGTACTGATGAGAAACCATGTTGTGATGAGGAAGGCAATAAATCCTCCAACGGATCACAAGAGTGACTAGGAACTGGATAAAGGAAGGTAAACACAAGCGATATCAGATAGGATAATGATGGAATTAGGATAATAATAAAAAGCAAGGATAAATGCTTGAATAGTGAGCATGACACAGAGGTGACCCAAGGTAGATTTTAACTTTGCAGATAGTACAACTAGACTTATCTGTCATGTAGGAGACATGATCAGATTCCCTAGGCATAAGGGACAAGTGGAGGGGTAAGAAACTCGAAGTGATAGCTGAACTAAAAGTGTACATGAGTATCGAAAAAATCAGAGAGTGCTATGTTCAAGGAGTACATGGTGCCACCGACTGTAACCCAAAAATTAAACTTCTTCCTTATCTTTCCTATTAAATTTTAACGAGTCCAGGAAATTCAACTCAAGTCTCTCTTCATTTTTGACAAGCTTGAAGAGAAGAGGGAATAATTCTTGATAATGTTACTTATTCGTGGATTTAACGAACCCGAACTAGTACATGCTCGTTTGGTGTTTTCATGTTTAGAGAGTCTAAAAACTCCAAAGAAGACTCCAGGGTTGTCCTTTTTCATCCAATTTAGTCTCATGAAGCTGAAAAAGTATAAAACATACCTCAGAAGAACTCCCTTAACTTCCAAAGAAGAAAAGGAGAACCTTTTTCGTACTTAGTCAGGGAGGTCCAAAAAAGGTTAAATTACCACCTACCCAATGCTCCTTCAAGAGAAACATATAGCTTGAGTTTTACAAGTGTAAAGGAAATCAATATCACTCGAAAAGATCCATTTGATTATGAGGAATGGGGCTTACAATAATAAACTTGATACTTTGTTCTTGGTGTTTAACGAGCATGACAAAGACATAAAGTACACTCAGAATATTTTTCATGTTTAGGTCCAGAGCACAAAAAAGAGAAAACTAAGCTCATACCGGGTGTTCCTTTTCCGTAATTTTAGTCCCTCAGGTCCTGAAAAGAAATAAACCTAATCCTGAGAATACTCTTCTCAATTCCATAGAAAAGAGAGTGATCATTTCTCGTATTATTCCATATGGTCCGAGAAAGAGATAACCTACCACTAATGTGGATTCCCATTCACATATTCTTAATGAGCCTGAATGGACAAGTTTACTCGGTAGTCAAGTCTATTTTGAGGAGTTAGACCTGGGCCTAAAGCAACTCCATAAGGGCGGGGATCCTTATAAAATGGATATCTTGTAAAAAGAGACCAAAATGAGGCTCAATTTGGCATGAAAAATAGCTAAGAAGGTTCCTCCAAACCTACAACAAATGTGTCATGAGTACAAAATTATAATCAATGTGTTCTATGCTAGGGTACTCATGGAAGGAAATCCCTATCCATGGAAGAACAATGGTATAGACAAGGTACTAAATGGTAAAATACCATAGTCCGTGGTCAAAGTAGTAATTCTAGGGTGAAGGCGTATTAGGTATAAATGCAAAAATGCACATAAATGACCAAAATCCTAAACTATATGAGTGAAAAACAACTTTAAGTAACCTTGGACCTGTTTCATTAGGAAAACATGACATGGTATTAGTTTGATTTTGATAAAAATTAAAAAATATAGGTTAAAAACCCACTTTTTTTAAATTATTTCTATAAATAGTGCAAAACTAGAAATCAAAATCACCATTTCACATTTTTACCCAATAGAGACAAATTTTACCTCTGCCTTCAATTGCTCGGTGTGGACAAACCAATGGACAATTTTCAAATCCGCAAGGGTCACGTAAATCAACTCTTCATGCTCTTTCATTTCATCCAAACAAATTTTAAATTTATTGTAAAATTTTGATGTTTTAAGTCGGTTTGAGGGAGGTCACATTGTATACGCGGGTATGCAACATAGACAGTCGTGTACAATCATTTTATATGTGACTTTCACGAAAGAAACCCATGTATGATATGCGACATTCCCAAAGGACAGTCGCGTATACTACGTGACATAGGAAAATGATATTTAGGGCCAAAATCAAAGTATTTTGAATCATTTGAATGTTTGAAAATGGCTTTATGAACAGGCTAAAACATGGTGTTGGAGTGGAGGGAGAGGGAAAATGAAACCATGAACCAAGATGCACTTCAAAATTCCCCCACGGTGCATGCATTACGCCAAAGTGGGTTTCTGAAGTTATTTTGTACCTCACCTATGCGATATAATGTCCATTTACTAGAATTTTTGATCAACTGCTGGGATCATGATCTAGGTGCATTTGACCTACAAGGTGAGATTCTAGAAATTGCACTAGAAGACATCTATTTTATATCAGGTTTGTCACGATGGGGAACTCTTGTCAACTTGGAAGGTACTGGAAGGGGAGGTGACCTTCTAAGTGTTCATAACTATATTGACACTTACTGTGTGCCTGGCACTCAGAAAAGGGAACTTGCATCCCTATTGCCAATATCCACAGCTTGCCATTACAGGTGTTGGTAAGAACAGTAGTAAGGGTTGCAGGATCATCATCACTTCATCTTGCAACTCGAAACCAAATGAGAATTTTGGTGGAATGTCTACAGGGGGATTTATTTGACTGGTGTTCAAGAGTAATATCAATAATGAAGAAGAAACTCTCTGACTACAAGAGAGGCCAATGGAAGAACTTCAGTTATTATAGCATATTAGTGTCCTTTTTCTTTGAGAGAGTGCCCAGTTTAAGCCTTGCAGTTCCTCTACCATCTCTCTCTCCCCGTCATCCTAGACTGAGTAGGTGGGGAGAAATCTTCCTCTGCTAGGGGGGTGGTGGATTGATTCAAAGTGTTTACGATGATGAGTTCTACCTATGGTGGGAGTGACAAATACCATCACTGGAGTAGTTTCCATATGCGGGGATGGATTTTCGGGGTGATAATGACCTTTTCCTCCCTCCTAGAGGAGCATGGGGAGTGTCAAGTATTTTGGTTTTTCAAGTTTTTAAATTTTTATGAATTTTTAATCATTAAGATATATACATATGTATACAAGTTTTTAATCTTGTAAATGTTTAAAATGCAGATATTGGACCAGTCCACCCTGATGGGAATCCTTGTATGTATGTGCGACTAGTGGCAAGAGAGGATCATGGTTTGTTTAGGGTTCTTGAGGGGGAGCTGGCCAGGCTTACCCAAAGAGTTCCTACTTTATGTATTGAGCAGATCCCTACCATTATGCAGGAACTAGTGGTTGGTATCCCACTTACCTAGATATGCCTTATGAGAAGGGTAGCCAGAGAAGTGCTTGTTTACAAATATTTCACTGAGGTTGTTGTATCTGAACAAGCTGAAGAATCCCGAGAGTAGGATGACCAGGATGATCAGGGTGGCCAGGGCGATCAGGACGACCAAGGTGGTCAAGATTAGACCTAGAGGCATTTTATGGAT
>LPNX010491204.1:15024-38987 GCA_001517045.1 Pseudotsuga menziesii | reverse complement strand
CCATCTGCAAAACATACAAACCATTTGGAAGACATCTGTAACAACCAACAGAAGATATAAGAACACAAACTGACGAACTATTGTACATAAATTTATATACAATGAAATTACAAGAAAAAGTGTTAGGCCTAAGCATAGTGCTTCTTCAAGTAGAGCCCATTTCTAGGCTCGGGCAACTTATTCCCCTCGAAATCAATTAATTCATGTGCACCTTTCTTCAAAACTTTTGACATGACATAGGGTTCTAACCACATAGACCTGAATTTTCCTTCCCCCAAGGGTTCTTTATCCTGGTCCTAGAGCAAGACAAGTTCCTGTTCAGAAAAAATCCTAGGTTTAACCGATTTATCATATTGATTTTTTACCCTATTTTTATGAGTCCGATTTGTAGTCAGCATCCCTACGTTGTTCATCTAGATGTTCTAAGTGTAACAAACATTCTTCAAGCTCAGTCATATCAAGTAACACATGAATGGCAATTTTGACGGGATTTCGCATTCAACCGGGGTTATTTCTTCCACCCCATGAACGAGTTGGAAAGGAGAAAACCCTGTGGAAGTTTTCATGTTGGTTCGATAAGCCCAAAGTGCAGGATACAACATGATGTGCCAATTTGACCGAGCTACGTTAATGGTACACTTGAGAATAGTCTTCAAGGTCTTATTGACTGCCTCGACTTAACCATTCATTTGCGGGTAGAAAGAAGATGAATGTTCTTGTTTAAACCCTAGCACAGTGGTCAATTCAGTCATCATGTTCTTTTGGAAGTGACTTCCATGGTCAGTGAAAATCTCTTTAGGAATGCCGAAACGTGCGATAATTTGGTTGAAAATGAAAAAATATACAGTTTTCCCATCAGCCTTATAGGTGGGCATTGCCTCTTCCCAATTCATGAAGTAATCTAAAGCGACAATGATGTATTTGTGCCCCTCGACTGAAACAGGGTTGCACGTCACATAATATATCCTCCACTTAGTGAAGGGGCCCACTAAGATGAAGGGAAATAATGGAGCAGGATGTGACTGCATCTTTCTGATGTAAAGCTAAGAAGGATGACAATGCCTCACGGCTTCCACACAATCTTTAAATATTGTGGGCCAGAAATAACCGGAACGTAAGATCTTCTAGGTCATTGCTAACCCAAATAAATGACCCCCACACGCTCCGCTATGGGTATCATTTAGAACAATCTCAGCCTCTTAATGGGTAATATGCCGATGCAAAACAGAGTCTACCCCTCTATGATATAAAGTATCTCCAATAATGAGGTATTTTTTTGCATGTAAGCGTAATTTGCGTCGTTCTTCCCACGAAAAGGTTACAAGGCACTTCAGATTATGGAGATATACAAGTATATCTCCGTACCAAGGGTCGGAGGTGGAAATCAAAAAGATGTTCTCATCTGGGAATGAGTCTTCTTCAATGGCTACATCTTCTTCAACAGGAAATTCTGCAATGAGTTCTACAAAAACTGAGTATTTTTTGGATTTGGAGGATTGGAAATGTAAGTCAAACTCCTGGAGAATTACTATCCATTTGTTGAATTTGCCTCCAACTATCCATCATGACAAAATATACTAGAAAGGATTAACATCCGCCACTACTTTCATAGTCCTCAGTAAGATGTAGTGACAAAACCTCTGAACAACATACACAGCTGGTAATGCCAACTTTTCAACAGGGGAATACCTAATTTCAGGGCCAGCTAAAGCACGGATAAGATAGTAGATGACATGCTCTTGGATCTTATCATCCTCCTGGACTAGTACTACCCCTATGGTCAACTCGGATGTGGCCAGATATAATATAAAATCACAAGAGTAATCCGATGGATGCAATGAAGGTGCCGACAACAAAGCTTTCTTTAATGCCTCGAATGCAAGTTGTGCAGGAACATCCCATACAAATGGGGTGTCCTGCTTCAACAAGTGCATGAAACCTTTAGTGATCTTGGAATAATTCACAATAAAACATCAGAGAAAGTTGGACTTCCCTTGCAGGATTTGAAGCTTCCTAATGGAACGAGGAGGAGGAAGATTTACTATGGCCTCAAATTTCAAAGGATCCACCTAAATACCTTTGTTAGAAACAATGAACCCAAGAAACCTACCTGAATCGACACAGAAAACACATTTGTGGGGATTCAAATGTATTTTATAATGTCTACATCTTTCAAAAATTAAACGCAAGTGATCTAGGTGATCAATCCTCTTTCAATAATGTGTTTCCAATATCATCTAGGTAGGGTTCAACAATAGACTTGATGTCATGAAAGGAAAAATTCATTGCCCACTGAATGGTAACCCCTTCATTTTTCAATCCAAAAGGAATTTTATTGTACGCAAACATACCCCAAGGACAAATGAAATTTGTTTTATGTTGGTCTTCCAGTTTGATTTGAATCTGATTATACCTGGAGAAACCATCCATAAATGAAAAGACCTCACTCCCCGCACAAGCATCAATGATTTGATCTATGAATGGTGTGGGGTGGTTATCCTTAGGAAAGGATTGATTTAAATCGCGAAATTCAGTACAAACACGTATCGTCCCTTTCTTTTTGTCAATAGGAACAGGGTTGAATACCCATTGATCCGGATTTATGAAGGAACACAACAGAATACACAAATAACCATAGAAACAAATATGCAGCAGAAATAACACTTCATTTCATTAATCAATAACTGAAACTTGTTTACATACAGAATGGAAATAAACTAGCTAGAGTGCTGGTAGCTTATCTCTGAGAAGACATGTGGAGGCTACATGCCTCTGAACTCTGTGTTACAATGAGGCTTGAAGGCCTATATATTATTGAGAAATAATGGAGACCCTACACATCTAAAAACCTAACCCTAGGAGGTGAAACGCCAGAATGTGGGCCCTGTTGGGTAACTTGGTACATCAATTTCCCGGGGTCGTAACTTTAGCCTACTACCTTCATTTGACGCACATGACACATCGTTAGAAAGAACTGTTTAAGGACTACATCCATAAGAAAAAAACATTAAGTCTAGAATGGACTCATATTTTCTCGACCATTCGATGTCGAAAAAATGTCATTTAGGGCCTCAAAATAGCTACGGAAGTTTAGGACCCAAAAACTGCCAAAAATAGTAAATTGTGTTATAATTAAGGAAACTAGAAAACGGCAAGAAACAATGGTGGGGGTCTAAGAGGAATAGGCGGGTGGCCACCAATATCCTCCTAGATCATTCCTCCCCCATTAGGAAGCAATGGTCCCCATTGCGTTCAGTTCCTCCATGAGATGAGGAAACTTCTGTTGAACTTGGTCCTTGGTGAGCCACTTTCCCTAGTGAAGGAGTTGGCCTACTTTGACAACTCGATATAGATGGATCTTTTGCTGGTGGGTTTTCTTGATCTGTGTGTCCATAATCTGATCATTTGTGGCTTGTTCCATGCAGTCAGGGTTTAACTCTTTTGATGTGAGTTGTTCTACCACATCTAATGTGTCTAGTAGAGGTGGAAAGTAGGGCCGAAGGCGGTCCACATTGAACACTGCGTGCAGACCAAGGAATGGTGGAATACTATGCTCAAAGGAATTGTCCCCAATATCCTTGGTGATGGTGTATGGTCCATATCAAAGTGAGCAAAGCTTGCAGTGGGGTCCAGCGAGGCGCTCCTTCTGCAAATGTAGCCACACCTTTTCACCCACCTGGAAGTTGTGTTGAACCCGATGCTGATCATGTCGTTTCTTGTACTTAGCATTGGATCTGTCCAATATGTCATGAACCTATTGGAGAATGTGCTGAATGCACTCAATGAAGTTGTTTGCCTTGGAAACTTCAGACTGGATATGAGCTGAATCAACCTGAGTAGTTGCAAATGGCATGGCTACGTCAATGGGACATAGTTGCTGGAATCCCAAGCCCACTTGAAAGGGGCTGTGGTTGGTTGAGATATGGAGGGCATTATTATAGCTGTGTTGTACATAGGGGAGGCTCTCATCCCATGTGCATCGATGCTTTGAGTTGTACACATGCAAAATGTGTACGATCATCCTGTTGACAACCTCTGTTTGGCCATCAGTCTGGGGATGGAAAGCTGTGGACTTTGTGAGCTTGGTGTTGAGCATTGACCATAGGCTATACCAAAATGTACTAAGGAATATGTTGTCTCGGTCTGATATTATAGACTGTGGGATCCCAAAGTGTACCCACACTCATTCAAAGAAGAGTTTAGTAGTGGCTTCTGCTATGATATTCTTCTTACAGGCTGCCATTATGGCCATCTTTGAGAATCTGCCAACGACCACAAACACATAGTCGTTGTCATGCTTAGTAGAAGGAAGGCCTAACATGTAATCCATGGAGATGGATTCCCAAGGTCGAATAGGGGAAGGAAACGAAGTATAGAGGCCTTGATTCTTGATGGATGGTTTGGAAATGGCGCAGGAAGTGTAGGATCGAATGTACTTCCTGACGTCCTGTCGAAGGTTCGGCCAATAGAAATACTTTTGCAGTACTACCACTATTTTCTTGACCCTGAAATGCCCAGCAACCCAACTGTAGTGCGCTTCCCAAATCATATTGGCATGCTCACTTAAAGGAACACAAAGGTGTCCCATGTGACATAGTAGTACATCCTGGAGGTGAAATTTTGGAACTTGGTTTCCCTCCAAGAGCGTCTGGTATGTGTGGCTGAATTCTTGATCACTTTTGTAGAGAAGTGGCCAATCAAAAGTCTCGTTCCCACAAGAGTTGAGCACGGTGGTTATCGCCACGATCGGTGGTCAACTAAGGCATTCTGCAACATTATTGGTGCTTCCCTTCTTGTACTTGATGTTCAAATGAAACTGTTGTAGATATGTGGACTACTTCTGATGGAGATCATTCTGTAACTTCCCTTATGTCTGCATGAACTGTAGGGTTTGGTGGTCTGTGTGGATGATCGTTTCCTTCCCCAAAATGTAATGCTTCCATTGTCAGAAATCCTGTACAATGGAATACATATCTTTGTCATAATTGGGATATTTGCAGACGGTGTCAGACAGTGTCTCACTATGATATGTTACTGGATGCCCTTGTTGAGTAAGGACTACCCCAGTAGCATAGTCAGAGGCATCTGTCTCGATCTCAAATGGTTGTTGCAAGTCTGGTAATGTGAGCACTGGGGCACAGCAGAGGCGATGTTTCATATCTACAAATGCCTTCTGCTGAGTTTCCGACCAAAATAATTTTGCTTTTGCCCCTCCCTTGGTGACTTGACTCGAAAGCCAAGTGATATGAGAGAATCCCAACACGAACCTACGGTACAAATTAGCAAGGCCCAGAAGGCTGCGAAGCTCTGTTAGAGTAGTTGGGGCTGGCCAATCCCGAATGACTTGGATCTTGGTTGGATCCACAAGTACCCCACACTCATCAATAATGTATCCCAGATACTGAACCTGGGTCATACCAAAAGTTCACTTGTCCAAATTGTCACACAACTTGTGCTACCGCAATGTTTGGAGGACCTGTCGGATGTGGTGGAGGTGCTCTTCCCAAGTCTGACTGAAGGTCAGGATGTCATCCAAGTACATTACTACAAATGAGTTGGTGAATGGCCGCAAGATGTCGTCCATCAGTCTCATGAAGGTTGTAGGAGAATTCGTCAGCCCGAAAGGCATGACCAACCATTCGAAAAGGCCCTCCTTATCTTTGAAGGCAGTCTTCCACACATCGGTCGATTTGATCGATACCTAGTGATACCCAGACTTTAAGTCAATCTTGCTAAAATATTTTGCCCCTTTAAGCTGGTCCAGGAGGTCATCAATCCGTGGGATTAGGTACCTATTCCAGACATTGATCTTGTTCAGTGCCTGATAGTCAATACAGAGTCTCCAAGTCCCATCCTTCTTCTGTACCAACACGATCAGGCTCCCACAGGGAAATGAACTTGGCCGGATGTGACCCTTCTGCAGCAGCTCCTGAATTTTCCTCTTGATTTCATCATTCTCTAGAACAGAGCGTTGATAGATCAGTCTATTGGGAAGTGACGCACCTGCAGTCAGATCGATGGGGTGCTTGACCTGACAGTGGAGAGGCACCCTGGTGGGTGAGGTGAATATGTACCAGTACTCCTCCATGACCTTGTCCATTTGTTGTGGTCATGTGGAGGGGCCCTGTCTGGAGGTTGTGGCCATGATCTTCTTCTTTCCCTGAGGGCAGATCATCAAGAAAACAAACTTTCAAGTTTTGGAAATGAGTTTACTGCATTGTTTTGCAGTAACCAAAGAGATAGTGGCAAGAGGTGGTACCTCTGGTATCCTGTACAAATTATTTCCCAATGTAATAATAACAGTGTGAGGCCGGGACTCATACACAGCATGTCGCTTCCATAAGTATGGTTGACTTAATAATACATCACAAACATCAAGAAGAGCAATATCACATAATACCTCATCGGTGAAGGGCTTGATGCTGTAGGGAAGGCGGCACTACTGGCTGATGCGGAGATCTCGCCATTGGTGAAGCCACCCAATGGTGTACGATTGTAGGTGTGTTGCGGCCGAAAAACCAAACCACTTCATGACCTCTTCTGAAATCAAGTTCTTTTAGCTCCCACTACCGACAATGAACTGTAGTGGGGAACCCTTTACCCACATCTGGGAGTGGAAAAGATGCTCCTCCTCCTCTGAATCTTCTGGTTCTTCCTTTTGGATCTTCATGGTGGGAATGGTGGCATTGGGCTCTACATCAATAATCTTCTTCCCTCTTTAATTCCCCTTCTCAGGTTCTGATTCAGTGTTAGAGTATGCATCTGATTCAGAATCCTTTATCTCAGCCACCAATGACTGCTTGTCCCGACACTCATGTTGTGAGTGGGGCTCTTATGGAACTCGCACCACTTTCCTGCTTCCTTCTTCGGCTTTGCAGTGTTTCTCTTTGCTTGTAGCTTTATCAAGTTTTCTTGAGTCACCATGCCTTGGTTGTGTCATTGTTTCTACGGTTTGGGGGCACCTTTCCCTTGCTTCTGATTCGTATATCCAAAGTCTCACTTTTTCTGTTTGAATTTTGGCTCAATTTTGGCAGCATACCGATATGTCGTAACAAGGAAGGAGATGTCAAGGAACTCCATTTCCTCCTAAATGTATCTATGCAGACAACTACGGTACTTCAGCACCAAATGTTTCTCTGAATATTTGATGCCCAACTTGGTGCGTAGGGTATGGAACAGATTCGTCAGCTCATGCACATCTTGATCTCTTTGCTGCCACAATGTAGTCCATTATATGTACTTGTCCTCATAGCTCCCCACCAGATAATATTGTCCCTTTATGGCATATTGGAAAGAATTCCAAGTGGGTACGACCAAGAAAAGAGAGGGTTCCTCCTTGTCCTTTCTCTCACAGTAGGTTTCCCACCAGCCCTTGACATGGGGGGTGGCTTTGAGTAGAGAAAAAATAATCTTTTCCCGGTCAGAAAAGTCATGAATCGAGAAATAACCTTCTAATAGATTCAACCATCTATCTATAGCATCTGCATATATTTGGCCATCAAATATGGGAATGTTGAAGTTTACTTATACCTTAAAAGGGGTTGCACCTCCAGAGTGGCTGCTAGATGCAGATGCACTGCCAGTGGGAAGTCGTTGAAGGATTTGGGCGAAGTTATCCATCATCACATTCCTTTGTTTTTCAAGGGCCTCCTCGAGCAACATTTTGATAGGATATTCTGCACCCTCATCTTTCTTTTCATCCCCCATGGGTGGTCGTTGAGATTTGTGAGGCTGATCTTGCAAAGGTTCAACCAGATCAAGCCCTAACTCTTTATACCCCGCCCTCGTTGGGGACATGCAAAGAAGAATCAAGAAAGAGAAGATCGCTCTGATACCACTGATCCGGATTTATGCAGGAACACAACAGAATACACAAATAACCATAGAAACAAATATGCAGCAGAAATAACACTTCATTTCATTAATCAATAACTGAAACTTGAATGGAAATAAACTAGCTAGAGTGCTGGTAGCTTATCTCTAAGAAGAGATGTGGCAACTACATGCCTCTGAAATCTGTGTTACAATGAGGCTCGAAGGCCTATATATTATTGAGAAACAATGGAAACCCTACACATCCAAAAATATAACCCTAGGAGGTGAAATGCCAGAATGTAGGCCCTGTTTAGGGCCTCAAAACAGCTCCAGAAGTTTAGGACCCGAAAACTACCCATTAGAGGAATTTTGGGGTCTAAAATGGGCCTCCTAAGGAAAATAATAAAATAATAGTTAAAATAATAAAATAATATTGATTAATTTTGGAGGAAGAAAGAAAAAAAACTACTTTTTGTGTTCGTATTTCCGACATATCTCCCTGTATTTTTACTCAAATTTCGATCGGGAGAACTCATTGGATGCGGAATTTGATTCCGCATCCAACGAGTACCCACACTGCATACTTTTAATGGACCCCGCTACCCCAAAAACAATAAATACCTGAAAAAACGTGATGATGATGTCATCATCACGTTTTTTCAAGTATTTCTTGTTTTTGGGGTAGCGGGGTCCATCAAAAGTATGCAGTGTGGGTACTCGTTGGATGCAGAATCAAATTCCGCATCCAACGAGCTCTCCCGATCGAAATTTGAGTAAAAACACAATGAGATATGTCGAAAATACGAACAAAAAAAGTAGTTTTTTTTAATGACAAATATGTCAATTCAACCATTATGGTTGACTTATTTTATTGAAATTCTATTGGTTCTTGAATTCCAACTCACAGAAACTTATTTTGGCACGTTTTCTTATAAGGCCCATTTTAGACCCCAAATTTCCTCTAATGAAAAATAGTAAATTGTGCTATAATTAAGGAAAATGGAAAATGAAAAGAAATAATGGTGGGGGTCTAAGAGGAATAGGTGGGTGGCCACCAATATCCTCCTGGATCACCCATTCTGTCAAAGCTATCGGGTAAATAAAACTAGCTTTCAATAGTTTTTCAACTTCATCCTTAACAGCTGCTGCTTTACACGGATTGACAAGTCTAAGTTTTTTGTCGAACTAGTTTGACATCTGGATAGGTTCGTATTTTAGGTTCAACTATCAATGGATCTATTCCTGCAATCTCCTCATATGACCAAGAAAACACATCATTAAATTCCTTAAATAAGGTTGTATAGATAACAATCTCCTCCGAAGAGAAGTTTGCACCGATATATACATTTTCCACAATGTTTGGGTTTGCAGAGATGTTGATAGGAATAGTAATGGAAATTTTTTCCATATTCCCCTCAGCAAATATTCCCTCCCTTGGTAAGGGATTGATTGGTATATCAGCATCACGTACCAGTCTCATATGGAACTCCTGATTTTCAATCCTGCTTAATTCTGGAACAAAGTATGATCGATGATGAATATCTTTGTAGATCTTATCTCCTCCACATATAGCTTCCAAAATGGTTTCGTCATACGGAAAAACCAGGTCTAAGCAGTCTTCAGTATGCAAAGAGTTCTCTTCCCAAGTAGGAAGATAGGCTTCTTCCAGCTCCTCTGAGACTATGAGAGGAACGGAAATGGGATCAACAATGGTATGAATGATAGCTTGATAAGCTATTTCTATTGTCGATAAGGGCACTTCAGGTTCATGATGGGAAGGAAGAACCCAAGGGCCCGTTCTATCGACAACAGTTGCAATAGACTTCCCTACACTAGTAGAACCTAAGTAATTAATCAGAGCTGGAAAATTGAATGTGCCCATCAATGATGAATACATTCCATCCCCTAATCTCTCTGAAGCAGGTTTAACCTGATCAACCAATGGCATGGTGGACTCATTAGTTTCCATGCAGCCCTTCCGAGTAAAACTGAGTTGGTCTACTGAAACCAACTTCCCTTCATGTGGAAACACTACTACTCAAAGAACAAATGAATCAATGGCAGGCATGGAATAAGTCCAAATTCTCCCCAAGAGCAAGTTATAATCCAAAGGTGCATTAATCACCTCTACCTCAACAGACACTTCCTTCCCTACCAATTTTATCTCAAAAGCTAGTAGGATACCATGTGGATGAAATGACCTTCTGTCGAAAGCAGTAAGTAGGGTGTTCAATGGAACTAGCTCTAGAGATCCAAGAGCCTTCCAGTAAGACAAGTACATGACACATGTCGAAGTTCCCTCATTGACAACTACCCTTCCAATGGTTTTTCTTCCATGGATGACATCTATCGATAAGGCCACATGATACGACAAGTGAATTATGACATCAGAAAAATTAAATTTTGTCATGAGGCTTGATGAATCCATACTACCTAAGGTTGCTAAGAGTGCATCTCGTTGGGTGAGACAACTCTGTAGCACCTCTAAAGCCAACATCGCGCAAGGATTTTGGGACAAATATTCAACTATAGAGTAATTGGTTGCAAACCTAGCATTAGGATTGTGCAATATTTTCTTGAAGACACATTTTTGTATCTTGGGCATAGTTTCGACAGGCTTTTCAATTGTGAGAGGGTTAGAAGTTTCACCTATAGACTTACCCTTCTCTAGAGCCTCTGTCTCATAGTTCTTATTCCTAGTCTGGATTAATGTCTAGGATCGAACCATGTTGATATAATTTGGGTCAGGAGAATTTGGAGTGCCCCTTCTATATTGGAAGCTGAAGCAGAATTCTTTACTTGGGGAAAAGGATCCTTTAGGACAGCCGATTGTTGGATTTTGAGTAGCTTATGAGCTTGGTCCATAAGGGGACATTGATGGGTCAGGTGATCTTCCTAGCACAACTTACATGGAAATATCACCTTCTTCTTCTCTTTTTTTCCCCCATCATCATTTTTTGTGGGTTTTGGCTTGTTTTGGTTTCCCTCACCTTTCTTCCCCTTTTTCTTTTTCCCACCATGCTGTTGATTTCCCTTTTGGGAGGATTGTGAAAAAAAAATTACATTCTAGGGTGAGGGGGTAGCCTTTGCTTCCTCCGCCGTAGAGTGTTTGATGGACAACTCATGGAGTTGTTTATCCAAAGACTCCACAGTGAGAGATTTCACTGAACCAACCAAACCATCGGCATGGGGTCCAGGCTTAGCTTTTTCGACACTATGTTTTGGCCTCGGTGCATCAGGGATGATTTCATATAGAATCCCAGACTAAGAATATATCAAATCTAACTGTTGGGCCCTGAGGATAGCCTCTTCCTCATTATTTAATCCCAAAGTGGATACATCCTTAGATATATACGACAATAAGGAATTAAGGAACCATTTAGTAAAAACTTGGGAGGGATAGTGGCCTTAATGAGCCTCTTTTGCCTTTTCCACTCTTGGATGTGATCCAGAATATGAGTGGCTTTGTCCTGCCAAATGGTGGGAAATAAATATATCTCGACATCATACCAGACAAGAAGTTGGAAATGGTTAAGGAACACATTGGCTAAGTCCAAAAAAATATCAAACGCAGCAGAGGGAAGTTCAATGTACCACTTTGTTGCGGCACTAGTAAGAGTTCTTTGGAACAATCTCAACAAAACGGTGTCATCGTTCAGTGAGTTAGAGGAGAACCACAAGTGAAAGGTGGCGATATAAGCCCCTGGGTCTTTACCAACTTTGCCTTCAAATTTTGGGATATCCGAGGGTAGCTTGGTAGGAACAAGTGGCCATGAGGCGTCACGTCTCACCGGGTCATTCATTAGCTTGCAAAAATCTGGAAAATTCAACGTTGCCAAGAAAAGACAGTTGGGCCTAACCGGAGCATGAAAAGTACCATCTTGGGAAGTAGAAGGACTTGCCCCGTGGTTCCCAAATGTGAATGTGGGGTTGCCCCCAGCTACCGGTTGTGAAGTAGTCGATCCACTTTGGAAAGGATTCCACCCATAAGCCAGTGGATTGTTCATATTTGGTGCAGTGTATGAGGTTCGGACTGCCCCAGTTGAGACTAGAGTTTGGAAAACAGGAGCAGGTATCCCTCTGCTAAAAAGTGAGAAAGGAGAGCTCGTTAAAGGAGCCAAAACCGATGTTTGGAAACCTTTACCATAAGGTTTAGTTTTTCCAAACTGCACCCCTACATATCCAGGTGTTGGACCTACATATGGAGCGGATGGGGGAATGTGCCCCCCATTCCAAGGAAAACCATAGACAAATGAAGAGGATCCAATAGGACCACTCTGAGTAGTGTGTGCAAAAGAATTTGAAGCAGAAGGTACACTAGGGATCCCAATGACCACCCCACCAGAAGTGCCTACTACATTTGCTAAAGATGGTGGTTGAACCACCCGACTAGCTGGAGTTAAGGGAGTAGTAGGTATATTTTTTCTAGGGGCACCAACTAGGGGAGGTGGCACTCCTTTAGCTAGAGCAGTTGAGGTGGAGGTAGAAGGACTTTCTCCTGCACTAGAAAGTCTTCCCATAGGAACACCAATCACAGGTGAATTGAAAGGAAAAACCTGGACGACCACTGGATCATTTAGGTCAGTAAGAGGTGAATTAAAGTTTCTCATAAACTTGTAATCCTACAAGTCTTCTATCTCTAATGTGGTTGTATCAACCTGTTTTTTCCTAAGTTCTAGTTCACCCAAAACTTCACTAATTCCTACCAATTTGAAAGAACCGTCTATGTCTAATCTCCACCTTTGAGGGGGCAGTGGAGGTTCCACTGTAACAAGTAAAGGAAGGTTTTGTAACCTTCTTGACCTTTTGAGAGGCAGGTCCTCCATGATTGAAAATTTGACTCTTCACACCCTAAGGCTGGCTAAACACAAAAAAACCACAGAGAAATCACTACAAATTTTGCTAAAGTCGCAACAAACACAAGGGGTATAAGATATTCTTTCCAAAAGAAAGCTAAGAGACAGTTACTTAGCGTCCTTGAATATGTTCTTAGGAACAAGCGGAGGAATCACCCACCGCCCTCCCACACTTTCTACAAGGGTTACCTTCCAAGCCCATCCAAGGTCAACCAAAAATAACCTTCCGGTGCACCAATGTATGAACCCTATATGTTAGAGAGACTAAAGGCTACCTCAACTATATTGACAGTCTGGGGGGATAGTCGCAAGCCTGGTTCATACGCATGGGCAGGGTAGCAAAGCCCAAAACTCTGTCTAAGATAGAATCCCGAGATGCGCAAAAAACTTGGTCTATGCTTTGACAAGGAATTGGAGGGTTATCTCCTCAGTCCAAGCCTCCACATGGCCGCATGCTTAACTCCCATTTGAGAGGAGATTCCCATATACAATCAACATAGAAAAGGGTTTACTTATCGAATGGCCAACTACGTCTAAATTCAAACACTTGTGGAGAGTTTAAACTTCCTATTCCACAAGTCTAGCCTAATCTAGTTGGTGTATGACCCTATAAAATAAGACTTACTAATAAATTTTAAATTATATCGTTCATTTTAAGGAATGATCTTATTCAGAAGGTAAATGGCGTGAAAGACTGTGATATTATGGACTCGATAAGAAAGAGCAAAATGGTGTATAAAGTGAATTCCAAAGCAAATTGAAACTATGTAACCAAATTTTCTTTTTCTTTTTCTTTTGTAAATGTAAGCTAATGAAATTGAAACTAAGTGTCAGAAAAACTAAGACTTCTTTTTATAATTTTTGAAATTTTATTTGAAAATAGTGAAAAGAAAACTACTAAGTGCAACTAAATGCAAAATCATAAAATGTTTTTCTTCACTTTTTTTCAAATTCTTCAAAAACTATAATGCACCTAAATGCAAATTTTTGAGTGAGTTTGAATAATCACAACATGTAAAAAGCAAAATGAAGTATAGAGGACCCACAATAACCAACTTCAACTAAACAGGAAGAAAACTTGGTGAAAAACTTGACTTGGAAAAAACTAATGAATAAAATCCACTAGATTTACTAAAAAAGAAGTGGCAAACTGATACTACACACAACAACACTGAGTACAAGGTATTTAAAGCCCTGATCACTGACTCAGAAACAAAGCACCAGACTCATAGACTAAGCAGGAGGGCCAACTTCAAGTCACTAGATGAAAGAAGATTCAAACAAATAAAACTAAAAGGCTTAACAAGTGAAAAGTATGGCATACAGGACTTTGGACTTACAGAATCATGCCAACAACAGAATACTCCTAAGAAGAAAAAATCAAACAAGACAGGAACAAGAAAACCCTAGCCAAAATTTTATGCTGCTATAGGATATATGCGACTGTCTTATAGAGAAACTTGCATACCATACGCGACTGTCTTATACAACAACCCACATATATAAGTTGCTATATGCAACTTTGTATAACAACAACCCACGTATACAACAACAAAAAAATTCAAAGAAAAAATAGTAAAGGTATCTAGACACACTATACTACAAGTCAAAGGAAAGATAAATAGACCACACTCATAATTAGAGCAAAGATTGGTAAAGCACCTATAGGACGAACCCACAGTAGGCTGGACTCCCCAGTGGAGTCGCTAGTTCTGTTGTTCAGGATATTGCACCCTTGTAAACTAGGGTCTGGGGTTACCAACTTACTACTAACTTGTAGTCAATCAACTTTTTACAAAGAATGGAAAGAGAATAGGAAGAAAGTCTTGACTTACCCGATTAACGACGGTTGATCCAAGCTTGATCTTATCTCGCTCCACTCCTTTCCAAAGCTTTTAGGGATGTACCTCTCCACCTGCAAAGAGAAAATACTTCAAGTGATCTCTCATGTATATATATATATATATCAAATCTTAGATAAAAATCATATAGATGATGTAATCAAACATATTCTTTAAACCAATATACATGAAATAGACACAATATAAGATTGGAAGAAGAATTCTCTTTATTGACAAGTAGTGAATAAGATAAGAATACAACCCAGCTTCTGACACAAGGACTCCTCCGCAACCAAAGGACTCTGAGTTCTGCTACTCCAATATTCTGAAGATATACCACCAGCATAACTTTTCTCTCCAAAATTGATTAATTATCCCCCACCCCAAGGCCTCTATTTATACTTTGGGAAATAGAGTGGTTTCGAAGGTTGGGATGGTTGAGATGGTTGGGATAGTTATGGATTAGGACCCAACTAATCTCATCTAATATCGACTTATATTTTTTAATGTTGAATTAAGGTATACATAGGTATTAATATAGGCAACTCGCATATGATATGCGTATTGCTCAAAGGGAACTCATGTATGCAAGTATACGCGGGTTGCAATGCAAATACTCGCATATGATATGCGAGTTGCAATGCATATAGTCACATATGCAACCCAAAAATCGTAATAAAATATATAAGGATGGTTTGAGGATAATGCATCAAAGGTCATGCCCATATATAGTGTTTTGGCCACTTCAATCCAAATTTGTTCTTTTGTGTACCAACATGAGGAATGTCGACACTCAATGGAGAAGTGCCATTTTGGATAAAATTATTTGTAATGCATATGAGTTATTATTCTATGCCATAGATCACATGGGCTTATGGTACTAGTCATCAATGCTAAGTCTAAATGTCCCTTTAATTTGTGGAGTCCTCCTTCTTCAACTCCAATCACTACTACATAATTTATAGTTTTTCCTTTTGTCCACATGAGGACTTCTACATCCACAAAGGAAACTTTGAACCCTTTCTTATCTAATGTTGAGATAGAAAGAAGGTTCTTCTTTAATCTTGTGACATACAGTACATTCTTCATCTTCATGGACTTTCCAGAGTCCAACTTATATGAAGCTTCTCCCATTCCTTTGATGCAATATTGGTAATCATCTCCAAGCATTACTTTGTGTGGGGAATCCTTTTGTACAATACATGAGAGTGAGTCCTTGTAACCTGTCATGTGCTTGGAGGTGCCACTATTTACTAGCCAGGTTTCATTCCCTAGTGATACTGAACCTGAGAGTGCAGAGATCAAGACATATTATTCACATAAATATTGATTTTCCTTAGCTCTTTCCTCATCTTCTTGATCATTGTCTTCAGTAGCATGGGACTGAAATCTTTTCTTCTTCTTGACACGTTCTACATTCATGGGAAAATTTATACCAATGTGTCCGATATTATGACAAGTGAATCGTTCATAATTTGAGAAGTCTTTCTTGAACTTCTTAAACCCTTGAGTCTTTCTAGGAGGATGGTCATAACTCTTTCTCTTGTTCTTTCCTTTGGTATGGACTACCAAAGCTTGATCCTTATTTTCATTTAGCTTCTCCTCTTTGGATGTTATTCTTTCTTCTTCTTGAACACATTCATCCCATAAATGTCAGAACTTGGCCAGTATTCTTCTTTAACAGATTCCTTGAATAAAGGATTCCCAATCTCTTCGAAGACCATTTAAGGTGGGCATTACAATTTCCTCTTCTTCAACCATATCACCAATAAATTCCAATTGCTCCTTGATTTGAGCTACTCTTGTGAAGTATGATTGCATGGTTTCAGACTTTTGAGGTGATTCCTCACGATCATATTTCTATTGATATTTCTTCCTTAAAATAAGCTAGATAGAGCATAAAACATTTCCTTTGGTTTCCTCCTTGAATATACTTGAGGAATCGAGTTATCTTTGATGGAGTCAGCTATGATCCTCTTAGAATTTATCATATCATTCTTGTATTTGGATTTTTCTTCATCTTCTTATGGTTTTGCAACTTCCTCTTTTATAAATCCTTCTAGATCATTTTCTTCTAGAATGGGCATGACCTGATAATTCCATGATCTGAAGTTTTCAACACCCTCGAGCTTCTCATTTAGGTTGGTACTCTTTGTCATCTTTTAACAAAATGAGAACTTCAAATGTAATTAGAGGAAATAGTACTTACTTGATGAATACAACTTATGGCTGGCCTTCTTCGGAATGACCTAGGGTTTGATGTAGAAACCCTAATTTTTCATATGGGGTCACTGGTATGGATGAGTGATGGAAAAGACATGCCTTCCCAAGGTGAGATAGAATGTATCTTTATTTTTCTGAGATTTATTATGGAGTCTCAAGGAAACTAAAGCCCTAGTTATTTTCGACAGCAGTGTCTGGTCCAAAATTGAAACTTCTTGGAATTCAATTCTATTTTCATAGAAAGATGCATCCTTCCAGGGAGAGTTGAGTGAGCCCTCTTTTCTAGTTGATCTGTCAAGGGATTTGTTTGCAATAACAAACCATATTTGTGCAGTGTCTCCTTTCAAGGTGGCTCTGATACCATGTTAAGTTTTCTTAATTGCTTAGATGATATCTTAAAACAATTTACAATAGTAGGATCATTTAAAGAACAACAAGAAAAGTAACACAAAGAACACAAATATTTTTCTCGAGGAAACCACAATGGATAAAACCCTGCAAAAATTCCTCAGTATAGAACTCAACCAGAGCAGTGTAAAACCCAAGGAAAATGCTTCTCTCTTCTTCATGACGAACTTATTATTCTCTCTCTTGCAAAATTGTTTGAGTGAGTGTGTACAAATGAAAGGGAACTCCTCCCTATTTATATTTTTCACTTGAATTGACCTAGAACCTAGAAGGGTCGACTTGTCTAACTGACATGGCCAACTTGTATAGTAAGATACCAAAAATAATATTTATTTTAATGGCACTTCAGGTACTATTGACCCGACTTACATCCATAGGTTTACATTGAATATTTAAATGAATCTTACATGACCAAACTCATCTCATGAAGGAGGAATACAATTAATACATCTGGAATAACTTCCAAAGTTACAATACTTTAACAATTCTAGTCATGGATTTTGGAGAGAAAATCATGGAGGATGGGTTGGCCACAAAAAATAGCAGTATCCTTATCCACTGAAAAGTAGGAAAAGAAATAATAAAGTAGTATAAAGCAGGATATGTGCCCTTACCATTATGGACAGTCTAAAAGAAGTCATAATCTTATCTAGTATCTTTCTAAGTGCACTCGAGAGGCTAAAGAAGGAAAATTTTTACCAATGAAGTCAAGTGGTGGCCAACTACCTAGTATACACCTAGGAAACTAATAAAAAATGACTAATATTGTTATCTTATGTATCAGATGGGATTTTAATATTCAAACACCCCCATTAAGCCTGAAATTATGTGAGTAAATGAGAGATATAGGGCATAGGAAACTAGGACTATGGTCACCCTTTACATTATTCATCCATGTAAATTGAGGAAACAGGGAAAAACTGTGGAGAACATCCTGCAATGAACAATAAAAATGCACAATATAACAGAAATATTGGAGCACAAAAGAGATTTTATTGATCGCAGGCCACTTCGAGGGGGAAAACTCCTTTAAGAAAGCTCAATACAAAATAACTCTTCGATGTTGTCATTAGCCTCAACACATACTTGTATACTAAGTCTAATCTAAACAACTATTAATCCACATGAATGTAGGATAATGCAACCTATTAACTGGATGACTTAACAACTATTACTTACTCCCCATGAATGTGGGATAATACATCATACTAATGGGACAACTTACAAAGCATATGCGTCCGACAAAATATACCAACAAAATAAAGAGGGGGGTTGACATGGATTCTTAACATCCCCTCCCTCTTAGAAAAAGCTTTGTCCTCAAAGCTTTAGATGTGGAAACTGCTACTGAATCTGAAGGAGTGGTTCCCATGTAGCATCCTCTAGTTGCATGTTGTGCCACTAAATTAAGACCTCTGTTATGGCCCGAGAGCGAAGCTGACGAGTGTGCTTATTGAGGATGGCCTCCAGTTCCAAAATGATAGATCCTTCCATATCCAGCTTTGGTAAAACAGTTTGTGCTCTGATGTTGGTGCCAATCACTTTCTTGAGACAAGAGACATGAAAGACTGGGTGAATGTGAGAAGAAGGAGGAATTTTCAATTTATAAGCAATAGACCCAATCTTCTGAAGAACTTTATATGGCCCATAGAACTTTGGAGCCAACTTCTGATGCCCTTTGAGTTTCAGGGAGGATTTCTTGTAAGGCTGCAAATGAAGAAAAACTCTATCATTGACTTGAAAGGTGTGCTCAGAACGGTGTTGATCAGCTTGCTACTTCATGCCATTTCTTGCCATGTGAATATTCTCTTGCAGAATGTGGAGAATTTGATCACGATTTCGTAGAACCATGTCAACTTCCTGAACTGGTGAACTATGGGGGGTGTATGGAAGGATCACTTGGGGTGGCTACCCATAAACAGCTTCTTATGGAGTCATTTTAGATGCAGTATGGTAGGAAGTATTGTACCACCATTCAGAGAGAGGGATCCACTTTGCTCGTTGATGTTGTTGTTCAGAGGTGAAGCAACGAAGATAAGTTTCCAAGCATTTGTTGGTGACTTCAGTTTGACCATCTGTTTGTGGGTGATATCCTGAACTCGTTTTCAGTTTGGTTCTAGTGAGGTGAAAGAGTTCGGTCCAAAAATGACTTGTGAAAGTTGCATCGCGGTCTGAGACAATGGAAGAAGGGATGCCATGAAGACGAAATATATGGTCCATGAAAATTTGTGCGACTGAGGAGGCAGTATATGGATGGCTGAGAGCACAAAAATTACTATATTTGGAGATTCGATCAACCACAACCAAGATTATGGTCTTCCCTCCAGATTTAGGGATCTTGTCAATGAAATCCATCGAAATATCTATCCAAATCCTTGTAGGTATGGGAAAGGGTTCGAGCAAGCTATGGAGGAGTGTAGTTTCACCCTTGTGGCGCTGGTAGGTATCACATTCAACAACCATATCTTGAATTTCCTGTTTCATTCCCTTCCAAAAGAAGTTACGCTGAGCCCACGCATACATTTTGAGGAACCCAGAGTGCCCTACAGCTGGAATAGCATGGAGTGCATAGAGACAACCTAGTGAAGATCTATGCTTTGGGGAAGCACCAAGAGACCCTTGTATCTCATAGAACAACCATCCCAAGAGTAATGTGGTACATGAGAAGGATTACTGGCCAACTATTGGATGATTTGAGATAAGGAAGATTCATTGACATAGCTTTGCTGAACAGATTGTAACCAATTTGGAATAGGCATAGAAATAGCTGAAAGAGAAGCATGGTCATCAAATGTGCGGGAAAGATCATCTGCCACAAGATTGTCCTTACCCTTCTTGTAAGTGATCTCGTAGTCATAACCCATGAGTTTGCTAACCCTTTTTTGTTTTGTTGGGGATGAGACTCGTTGTTCTAGGAAATATTTAAGACTATGGTGATCAGTCTTGATGCAGACATGATTCCCTAAGAGGTATGGACACCACTTCTGTACGACATGAAAAATAGCCATCATTTCCTTCTCATATGTAGAGGTGGATAAATTCTTACCAGAAAGGGATTTGCAAGTGAATGCAATGGGATGTTCGTCTTGGAGTAGGACACCACCAAGTCCATTGTTGCAAGCATCACTCTCAATAGTGAAGGTCTTGTAAAAATCAAGCATATCTAGAACAGGTGTGGTACACATAGCTTGTTTCAGTTTTTCAAATGCACACTCAGCAGCAAGTGTCCATGTAAAAGCATCCTTTTTCAGTTGAGCTATTAATGGAGCTGCAATCTTCCCATAATCCTTGACAAACTTGCGGTAGTATCCAGCAAGTCCCAAAAACCCATGAAGGCTCTTCAAGGTTTGAGGAGGTGGCCAATTTTTCATGGCATCGATTTTGGCACGATCGACACGAACCTGTTGTGCTGAAACAATATGCCGGAGATACTCAACTTCCTTCTGCCCAAAAAAACATTTAGATTGTTTGGCACATAGATGATGATCACAAAAAAGTTGCAGTACAAGATCCAGATGTTGTAGATGCTCAGCCCAGTTTTACTATAGATGAGGATATCATCAAAGAAGACCAAAATGAAGTTTCACAAGTAGGGCCAAAATATTTTATTTATCAATTCTTGGAATGTGGAAGGGGCATTTTTCAGGCCAAATGGCATGACCAAAAATTCATAATGGCCATCATGTGTGTGGAAAGTTGTTTTAGGGATATCATCCGCATGGACCCGAATTTGGTGATACCCAAAACGAAGATCCAACTTGGAGAAAAATGAGCACCATGGAGCTCATCCAGAAGCTCATCAACAACAGGAATGGGAAACTTATCCTTGATTGTGATTTTATTAAGTGCTTGAAAGTTGATGCAAAGGCGCCATGACCCATCTTTTTTATGGACTAGAAGGATCGGTGACGAGAAGGAACTAGTGCTAGGGTGAATAACACCTTGATTCAGTAAGTCACGAACAAGCATCTTAATTTCTGTCTTGTGGTGAAATGGGTAGCGATAGGGCCTGATGTTGGGAGGGACACTTCCATGAAGGAGTGGAATACGATGGTCCTCGGGTCGGGAAGGTGGCAATCCCACTGGATCAACAAACACACATGCATATCAATCCAAAATTTGTTGGAGATCCAATGGAGTAGTGGAGACTATTGAAGGTTTGATCCGTAGGATCTCAACTTAGTGCTTTAAAAGTTTGCTGTAAAAGAATGCGTGTAACAGGTTAATTAATGGAACGGCATTAACAGAAATTAAATGCTCAGAACAGGAATGAAAAACAAGACTGATAAACAGATGCCAAGCAGAAAACACAAAACCCAAAGTCAAAGACAGAATTGATAACAGAGTTCACCCCCTCCATTGGACTACGTCTCCGGGTCCCTCTCCAATGGGAACTGATCCAATTAATTATTTTAAAAATGGTACAAATGGTTCTGGACTCTGCAAATTAGTTCAGCAGTATGGGAAAAAGTCTCCAAGAACTCTCCTCTGGAATAATATAAATTGGCTTTCAAAGCAAAGAGAAACCAAATAGAATAGAGAAGACAGATCGACTCTTGACAATCACAGAAACTAGGTATCAACAGCAAAGTCTTTAAGACCTCCTCTATGAAAGTTACAACCTGGACTTCAACAATCAAAGAAGCCAAGTAACAACTAGGGATGGTCGACTTCAAAAGCATGTGGATCCTCTTTTTCTGCAAACTTGCCCAGCTTCTATAACTCAGAAAAAACCCGATTGTCTGTGCTTCTTCACGAACTCTCCTTTATACTCTTCTTTGCCGTTACCATGGGAAAAATGCTCAAGAACGTGACTGTTCACCTCCTTCTGCCAACTTCCCTCGACTGTTCATCTCCCTATCAATGTGGCATCATACGGCATCAAGATCCTACAAAAACCATTTCTGAAACGTCCCCGCGCGACTGCTTGCAGGGTTTAAGTCGGAAGGTTGAAGTCATCTTCTCGTCCGCCGTTGTGGAAGAGGATAAGAAATGGTTTTGACGAATTCTATTTCAATCGGCTATTGGTTGGTTTTCAAGTCGAGAGTCTTAGTTACTTTGGATTCCGTCGTTGCGGATGGCACACCACTTCTTCTTTCGGTCCCGTCGAGCAATTTCACCGATCTTTTAAGTTTTTGGGCTTCCGCCGTTGTGGCTGCAGAAGCATTCCGACTTTCGATCCACCTGAATGTATGTTAGGATTCCACCATTGTGGAAGAGGAAAGGCTTCGGAGCCCCGCTGTTGCGAAAGGAGAAAGATTGGAAGCTTCCACTGTTGCTGAAGGGAAATGCTTCCGAGCCCCAATCTGCAGAAGGAGAAAAGCTTGGAAGCTTCCACCATTGCGGAAGGGAAATGCTTTCGAGCCCTGATTTGTGGAAGGAGAAAATCTTGGAAGCTTCCACCGTTGCGGAAGGGAAATGCTTTCGAGCCCCGATCTATGGAAGGAGAAAAGCTTGGAAGCTTCCACCGTTGCGGAAGAGAAATGCTTCCGACCTCCGATCTGTGTATTTTGTTTTGTCGTTTGATTTCTTCAAACGCCGTTTCTATGAACCATGTACCATATTGGATCTTTCAGAGGAATAATCCACTGGATCAATCCTCCCCATTGGAGAGCTTTTGGACCACAAAAATCCTGAATTATTTTGCAAGTAAGTGAGGGTAAAGTTCCCTCACTTTACCAATATCCATCCATCTTGCTTTGCTAGGATGCATTCCTTTCAGCCCCACTTGTAGGTACTCAGCATTCCCCCTTTGTGAAGTTCTTACATTTCTGTCAAGAATAACATCATCCTGCAAATCTCTCATATATTCAGGTGCCAAATCATCTATTGAAGGAATCTGTATGTTAATTTCTTCATCCATGATCATAGGAGGCTCATACAGTTTAAGATTCTCAACATTGACAACTGAATAAATTTGCATGTATGGAGGTAAATTCAAGCGAAAAGCATTAGTACCGATCTTTTCCAAGATCTCAAAAGGACCATACCTAATAGGTTTAAGATTTTTACCTTCACCTTTCATCCTTTCTTTGGTGATGTGTAACCAAACTCGGTCACCTACCTGAAATTGATGATCAATTCAATGCTTATCATGCCTGGCCTTGTACTTCACCTGGCTCTTCTCCAACTGTTCTTGAACTACCTGCTATACTGCTTGGATTCTCTGAATGAACTTTAAAGCTTTTTCTGCATCATGATGTCCATCCACTGCATCTTTTCCAAAAGAGAAGTCCATTGGTGTTTTTGGCAGATAACCAAAACAAGTTTCAAAAGGAGATTTTTTCATGGAAGAATGAACTGCATGATTGTAAGCATGCTGTATATACTACAACTGCTCATCCCAAAGTTTAGGATGCTTACTACAATATCCTCTAAGCAGGTGAACCACTGTTCTGTTCACTACCTCTATTTTCCCATCGGTCTGTGGATGAAAAGCTGTACTTTTCTTCAGTTTGGTATCCATAAGCTCCCATAAAGTTGACCAGAATTTTCCCAAGAACCAGGAATCCCGATCAGATACAATAGACGTGGGCAGCCCAAAATGTACCCAAACATTTTGAAAGAATAAAAGAGTTGTTTGTTCAGCAGTGATCTGCTTGTTACATGGCATTAAGCTACACATTTTGTTGAACCTATCCACAACAAAATATAGGTAATCATGCCCTTTCCTAGACATAGGTATTCCTCCTACAAAGTCCATAGAAATGCTTTCCCAAGGACGAGAAGAAACTGGAAGAGGAGTGTACAAACCCAATTTCCTATTGCTAGGATTACTTGTTGCACACATAACACAACCTCTTATATATTTAGCTACATT
>LPNX010491204.1:0-12375 GCA_001517045.1 Pseudotsuga menziesii | reverse complement strand
TCTCCATTATAAATAGGTAATTCAAACTTTACATCCAATTTGAAATAAGGCATATTAGGACTTGCATTATTTGAATGAGAAGTATGAGAAGAATAAAAAGTCTGATTTGTGTTAGGAGGATCACCATCACCTCCTACTCCTTTACCCTTTTCTTCAGGATTCACTTCTGCATCTTTGGATGAAGATCCTTCTTCTTTCTTCTTCCTTTCTACTCACTCTTCGAGTAGAATTTCCATCATGGATTTCATGCTCATAAAAGCCTCCACAAACTCTGTTTCAGAAATGACAGGTTTTTCTCGTTCGGTATGTCCTTCTTCTTCCCCTCGTGGAGAAGACATGGTTCTTGAGAATGTTCTCCTGGAGCCAATCTCAGGATCTCCTTCAACTAATTCTCCTTCACCAACCTTTAACCTGGACCTGGTAAGCATTCACAAACTTGCATAACAGACAACCAACTCTGATACCATAATATGATCCGTAGGATCTCAACTTAGTGCTTTAAAAGTTTGTTGTAAAAGAATGCGTGTAACAGGTTAATTAATGGAACAGCATTAACAGAAATTAAATGCTCAGAACAGGAATGAAAAACAAGACTAATAAACAAATGCCAAGCAGAAAACACAGAACCCAAAGTCACATATAGAATTGATAATGGAGTTCACCCCCTCCACTGGGCTACGTCTCTGGGTCCCTCTCCTATGGGAACCGATCCAATTAATTCTTTTAAAAATGGTACAAATGGTTCTGGACTCTGCAAATCAGTTCAGCAGTATGGGCAAAAGTCTCCAAGACCTCTCCTCTAGAATAATATAAATTGGCTTTCGAAGCAAAGAGAAGCCAAATAGAACAGAGAAGACAGATCGACTCTTGACAATCACAGAAACTAGGTATCAACAGCAAAGTCTTTAAGACCTCCTCTATGAAAGTTACAACCTGGACTTCAACAATCAAAGAAGCCAAGTAAAAACTAGGGATGGTTGACTTCAAAAGCATGTGGATCCTCTTTTTCTGCAAACTTGCCCAACTTCTATAACTCAGAAAAAAACCCGATTGTCTGTGCTTCTTCACGAACTCTCCTTTATACTCTTCTTTGCCGTTACCATGGGAAAAACGCTCAATAACGTGACTGTTCACCTCCTTCTGCCAACTTCCCTCGACTGTTCATCTCCCTATGAACGTGGCATCATACGGCATCAAGATCCTACAAAAACCATTTCTGAAACGTCCCCGCGTGACCGCTTGCAGGGTTTAAGTCAGAAGGTTGAAGTCATCTGCTCGTCCGCCATTGCGGAAGAGGATAAGCAACGGTTTCGACGAATTCTATTTCAATCGGCTATCGGTTGGTTTTCAAATCGGGAGTCTTGGTTACTTTGGCTTTCGTCGTTGCGGATGGCGCACCACTTCTTCTTCCGGTCCCGTCGA
Organism: Pseudotsuga menziesii; assembly: GCA_001517045.1. Lineage (NCBI taxonomy): Eukaryota > Viridiplantae > Streptophyta > Pinopsida > Pinales > Pinaceae > Pseudotsuga > Pseudotsuga menziesii. Next base: position 10,953 of record LPNX010491204.1, on the reverse strand, counting down.
GCGATTTCACCAATCTTTTAAGTTTTTGGGATTCCACCGTTGCGGCTGCAGAAGCGTTCTGACTTCTGATCTGCCTGAACGTCTGTTAGGCTTCCACTGTTGCGGAAGAGGAAAGGCTTCTGAGCCCCACTATTGTAGAAGGAGAAAATCTTGGAAGCTTCCGCCATTGCGGAAGGGAAATGCTTCCGAGCCCCGATCTGCGGAAGGAGAAAATCTTGGAAGCTTCCGCCGTTGCGGAAGGGAAATGCTTTTGAGCCCCGATCTGTGGAAGGAGAAAAGCTTGGAAGCTTCCGCCATTGCGGAAGGGAAATGCTTCTGAGCCCCGATCTGTGGAAGGAGAAAAGCTTGGAAGCTTCCACCGTTGCGGAAGAGAAATGCTTCCGACCTCCGATCTGTGTATTTTGTTTTGCCGTCCGATTTCTTTAAACTTCGTTTCTATGAACCATGTACCATATTGGATCTTTCAGAGGTGTTGATTGCATGGGCAGACCCGGGTTTACTATAATTAATCAACAACACCCAAAACTCACTGGCCCTTTCGGCGACAGACCGCGAAGCGATCTGAAGTCTCACCCGAAGTGAATCTCATGGGTTGGCCAAGACTCAAGTGTCTTGGACCAGGTTCTGTACATCCTAGTTCTTCTTTCTTACTCCTGCATGCCACTAGATCAACTAGCTCTGCGCATCGCACGTCCCCTTCTGCTCACGGGACTTCTTACCCGTGCGATGCTTAACCCCACTCGAGTCGCATGATTTCCTCTTGCGTCGCACAACTTCCACTTACTCACAATATTCCCAACCTTACCGCATCTCTGCGCGCCGTGGAACGCCCATCCTCTCCTCAACGCTAAGCCCTCAGCTCACAGTATCGCGCACCGCAGCTCCTCTGCCAGTGCGATACCGCCCCTCTGCGATATCTTACCACTACGACTTTGTGCTCTTAACGTTGACTGTGCTGATGTGCGAAACTCTACTTCTCAGAAGTATATTGTGAGTAACCGGTCATTAGATTCAGACGTAAAGGGAGCCTTTAAACAGCCTACTAAAATGCTTCAACTTATCTTTATCTTCTTGTATTATTATGAGCTGAGCAACACATAAATTCACCTACTGCAACTAACATTACATGCATAATAACCAGCAACCATAAACAAATACCATCACATTCATACAACACATAACACGCAGATTTAACGTGGTTCACCCCCGGGATGGGAGCTACGTCCACCAAACTGTGCTTCTATTATATATCTTGAGGGAAGTTAGCACAGTTTGTTGCACTACGTATGCAGCGTGGGGTCTCTTCCATCCCCCCTGGTCTATCTCTATGTTGCTTTTCTTTCAATATATCCTTCCCTCTCTGTTTCTCCGTGAATGGTTACATACAGACTCAAATGACTCACAGACAACTAGGTGTCTGGATCGTTACAACGCAGTCTGTCTGACTGATTCCTGAGCCTACAAAACTATCAACTGACCAACTATCTAACTGGTAGATTAGCTAACCCTTTACAATACAAAAATGCAAGCTTTTATAGGCAGCCCGAAGGTTGTGCCATTACAACACTGTGGGCCTGTCCCAACAGTAAACCCATACCCTAAATAGTGACAGTCGATCCTCTCTGTCCTTGAGGTAGCCGCTTCCCGTCACACTGCAGCTCTCTGCAGCCTTCCATGCTTCCCGATACTGACCATGGGTACTATGCACCGCTTCTCTTTCTGTCCTTCGTCTTCAATGCTTGAGCCTCGTTTCTCCTTCTCCTTTATGAGGGTCGTTGAGCCCTCCTGTCTTCCACCGCTGCCTTCAATGCAGTGGTTGAGCTTTCTTCTCTCGGTCGCTCAGGTACCGTTGCCTTCTAGACTTTTCTAACCCAAAAGTTATGGTTTCCGGCTCTGCTCTCCAGCTAGAAACGCGCTACACCGTCGTAGCTCTGCCCTGTCCTTTTTCCGCCAAACTTCTCTCTTTCCGCCAAAATTAGCAGCTTCTTCTGTAGCTGCGGGATCCTGCTCCAACAAGAGGAATAATCTGCCAGATCAAGGTTGCATCTGAATCAAATGGAGCTGAGCGATAACACCATGTGAACTTTTCTTAAGAATGTTTTCCATGTGATGCGAATTGATGAGGCTAAGAGACCCTGGTTGTAAGCCCTGCAATGTGTGTTTGGTACCATTGATTGAAAACTGCATCCAAAGTTCAGCAAAATCCCATAAAATGGGTCCAAATGTACGTAACCATTGAGCACCCAAAACCACATCACATCCACTTAAGGGCAAGGAAAACATGTCAAAGCGCAAGTTATAATCCCCCATAGATATGCGCACATTACGACACTTCCCTTTGCAAGGTAATGTGCCCCCATTGGCAATCATGACTTCAAAGCTGGAGCAAGGATTGATGAAACAATCAGCCTATTTGGTGATCCTTGAGTCAATGAAGTTATGAGTGCTACCAGAATCAATGAGGATTGTAAGAGGGAGTTTTTTGAAGAACCCTCTGACCCGCATGGCTTGTGGGGTGGTGACTCCGGCTAAGGCATGGAGAGATATCTCTAGTTGTTCCTCTAGAGTAGGAAGTTGTTGAATGTCACCATCATCATCTGTGGGATCCTGAGCATCATAAAAAATTTCAGGTGTGAGTGGAGAATCCACATCCAAGAGATAGAGCTTTTTCTCAACACATCTATGTCCCTGGGTGAATTTCTTGTCACAATTATAACAAATCCCTTTTGCCCGACGTTCCCACATCTTTGCTTCAAACAAATGCTTGATAGGAGTGGTTCTAGGAGCTGGCAGATTTTGGGTTCTTTGGGGAACCATAGGTCGGAATGGAACAAGAGTGGATTTGGAGCATTACTGAGCCCAGATCTTGTCCTCTACTAGCTTAGCCAACCCAAGGGCTTCCATCATTATGTTGGGGCAGAACATTTTAACCTCAGAGCGTATTGCATCCTTCAGATCACTGATAAAACAACTAAGGTAGAATGCATCAGGCAATCCCTCGGTGTGATTGGCTAGTTTCTCAAATTCTATCTGATACTCCTACACAGTGCCAGTTTGGAGAAGTTTGGTGAGTGCTCCTGTGAAGTCATCAAAATCACTAGGGCCAAATCGTTGCAAAAGGAGTTGTCAAAACCCCAAATTTTCACCAAAAATTAAAATTTTGAGATAACATAAAATGTTGATACTACGGTTTACTAACAGCTAAAGGTTAGCGGAAAAAGAAACAGTTCAACGATTAGTATTACATATTTTTAAATTATACTATATTAAGCAGTTTCCTTTTCGTAACATAAATAAGGTTTACTTGCGTATTGTTTTATTTCAATTTACTGATGAGTCTTCTTTATGTCAAGTAGGTGGAATCTAACTTTGAATCCTAGGCTTACTTAGCATTTATGCTAATGCAGAAAGATTACTGGTTCTTACAGGTTTACAGGTATGCTCGAACAAGTAGACGTTTTAGATACATAAAGTATCAAGAAGCGTTTCTATTTGCAATTAATATGGTTAGTAAATCAGCTAATAAATTCCAAGCAACTTCAATGAGGTAGAAGTTTGTTTTCTCCAGTTTTTCTTGTAAGCAAAGTTCGAAATAAAAGAGTTCCTTTCTTTATCAAACTTAGCGACAATGATGATACTTACTGTGAATTTAATATCGTATTCTTTGTCGCATATTAAATTCTATATTATCATGCTTATCTTGCAAATGTTTTATTTATTGTACTATTGGTTTTTATACATGGAAAAGCTTCACTCATTACTGATAGTAAGATTCTCATTAGAATAAGATTTCATTTCATTTTGAACTTACTAGTTAAGGTAAGTATCAACCTATTACTTATATGTACAAATCAGTTGCTCAAATAACTATTTATTAGCTTCCTCGTCAAAGTCGTACTGCATGTACTATTGTATCACATACTTTATTGTATTATTTATTTGAGTACCAAGATGATCAATATTTACATTCTGTAGGGGAACTTACTGCCCATAAAACTCATTGATAATATAAGCTTGAATAGTGTAAAAATCACTGCATCATTTCACATGGAGTAATGTTTGTCTTCACTTCTTTAACCTAAGTCAATCAATGTTGTTCCCAATGATTATAGACTTGAGTAAGGTTATTCCATTATAGTTCTTATTATTACTATAACGTCTTTCATACATTAAACTCATGTCTACATTAGCTATTATGGTAGATAAAATTTCACCTTATAAGAAATACAGGTTATCTTCTATAATCATAAACTATTTTAATAAATAATCTTGGTAATTTACTAGCAATTGACAAGTTGTGTAGCAACTAGTGTCTATTAAGTCTAAATCAAAATTGAACCATAAAAGAATTCATGAAAATATTCTTTTACTATTCTAGCCAACCTTATAATTTATTTACCTTTCAAATTGTTGGTTTTAAAGGGTGTTATAAACATGCATATTCATCAATGAATATAAGCACATAAATCTACTTATAGTAAGAAGGTTCTATACATGATTTTTTTAGGGTTATCCAATGACTAAGTGATTACCACTAGGTCAATGTTGACATAGCATGGTTTTTACCCAACACCCAAAATCGGGAAACACACATTATGATAAACATACACATGATTTACGATGTGATATATTGAGGCATATAATATAGTTCATGTATCGTTTTAATTGAAATCATTGTTTTTAAAATAATTGGAATCATTTGATCCCAGGTGAACTATAGAACTCAACCCATGCATGGTTTGATTTTCTTGAGGCATGTGGTCACCTCCTGGCCATGTATTGGTTGTATATAATTCTTGTAACCCTAAACGCTTTGTTATTCTTCCTCCGCAGTTTACGCTGGCCTTCGGGATGCTCTCAAGGTTTTCATGGCGGCCGTGAGTGAGATTCTTGTTTTAGTTTGTCCCAATGCCTGGGTTTATTGTGTTGTAGTTTCTTGAGCTCGGTCTTGTTGCCAAACTCCACAACTGTGGGATTTTTTTCTGCAAGATTTTGTTGGTATCGCTGCACTGGGCTTGCGGCCTGTTTGTATCTTCATCTTACTTCTCGTGGCCTGTCACTATGGTAATAGTCTAATATTTGCTTACTGTTGGGTGTGCTCCTCCATCATCTCAAGGTTTGGAAAAATGTGTGCATGCTTTGCTGTTGGTGACAGTCACTCCACTAAACTGTTCAACATTCTTATTTAAGGTAAATCTTTAATGTTATTTTCAACATAGTTGTTTTTGTAGTAGGGTTTACAATATTTAAGAGTTTAGTAAATAACCCTCTGTGTTGTATACTCCTTGCAGGAACTTGAAACTCCACTTTGAAAATCATGAAGAGGACAAAGCTGGCTATCTTCAAATGCTGTAGCTCCAACTTGTTAAGCCCTGTGTTCAACATTTGGGTTCTTGACCTACTTGTAACAGGGTTGTCGATGGGAAACACTAAGTTGGAAGCTTGTCCAGCTTCGTGTTTAGCTATGTAGTTTCTTTTAAATGTTAATGGGTTCTATATTGTTTACAAACCCTCGCTTCATCGATGGGTAGTCCAGACCATGAGCTAGGTCTTGTATTTAATTTAGATTTCTAGCCTTACGGCCTGTCAATGTAATGCAACAGTTTTTAAGACAGTTTGTCTTCGAGCTTAGACTCGTTTTTGCAGTATACTGTTTTGTGACTCTGTGTAAGTAGGATTTTACCCTATTCGACTGTGAATAAAAATTTACTGTTTATTACATTTTGTGTATATAATGTGGTTATTTATTTAAAACTGTAACTGTAACTCCGTCTTAATATTTAATTGTTGGCTCAGAAATACAAGCTGGGGTTTCCCTGAATGAAACCCTTGTTTAAATAATTCTTTTAATTTATTTAAATAGGTTCTAGTACTTGTAACAATATCTCTTTAAGTTAATATTATTACCAGTGTATATTGATATTTCTTATATTTATAACTGTTTATATATTTGTTATAAGGACTGTAACTAGTCTACAATAGTTTAATTTGTTTATTGATATAATGATCCAAACAAAATGGATTATAGTTTATTTGTTTTTATTTGAAACAATAATATTGGTTTAGGGTTTTGACCCTATAGTTTATCTTTATAGGTATAACATGTTGCTAAATTTAAAACAGTTCTTTCTTAAATAGATATTTATTTTTATGTTAGTTATTATCATATTCTTATTGTTTTTACTGAAATGATAGAAAGAATTTTATTAGAGTTACTTGAAAACATAAATTCTGTAACTAGTCTGTTCTTGATAATTTAAAATACTTTTCATAAAACCCTTCTTGTTTATAGTAACTGCTAGTCTTAGTTTAGTTAATATTATAAGTAAATAAACTAAGTAATTGTAGCTTATTTATTTATTTAACTGAATATAAACAAAATAGCTTGACTGTGATTCTTCTATTGTATTTAATTTAGTTAATAAGTAAAACACCAAGGAATAGATATATATATATCTAACATAACTCAGTTTAACCTACAGCATATTTTAACTTGAAATAAAAAGAAATAATCCATTGTCTATAAACACAACATCTTATCTACTAAGGTATTTTCTTTACATAATAATTCTTCTACTTATACTAGATTTATTGCTATTTCAATACCAGTATATTTACATAACAATAAACATATAATCAGATCATTATACTTTTTAATTATAACCTACATACTAAAATAAATTACTCTGCTAATATGAAATGCAAAACCACATCTATTCTATTTAGTCTCTTAACATTTTCTTCATCTACTTTAAATACTCTACCTGTGCTAGAGTATGGTCTGGTCCTTCCGAGTGTGGAAAAACACAGATTAGAATTATTTTCCATCTATTTCAGCTTCATTCCTTCAATAATCTAGAAGATTACTAACTCTAACATTTTTCCACTAAATATTTAACATTCATTTAATAGTCAAATTCACATTTAACTATCTAACACTGTAAAACAAAAGAATGTAGAACCTGATTAGGATAGACAACAACAGCATTAGGATGCCGTTCCTCCCTACCAACTCCTGGAGAGCGCTCAAACAGCGCTTCCTCAGGACCCTCGAGCCTGTTCCTGGTCTTCTTGGATGAGAACTGGTGGAGCATGCAAACAATAGACTAGTCCAATGACTCAGTAAATACTCTGCACTTAGCAGTAAGATCCTTCAGCTGAAAAGCTGCACTAGATCACTTAGCAGTTATCCCCTCAAACTCTTTCCACAATTCCCTTCCATTGAATTTATCTGAAGTACATTCACCTAAATGTTCACTTCTCTAGAATGAGCAGCCTCAGCTCTCTTCAATGGGCATTTTTATAAAGATTGCCTAGGTCTTTTGGGTCAGTTGTCATTAATTGAGCCACCTGCTCTGATTCCACTTTCTTGGGGAATCATGACCCCAAATGTAGGGAGGTTTCCACCTGCAATAGTTGGAAAGTGGTTTGAGGATGCTGCCACATGTATGTTTGCTCTCCACCCAGTCTCCTCCACCAATTTGACTAGTAAACACTCTTTTAACAACTCTCCTAAGCTGTTGTCTCCACCTTTATTTATTTATAATTAAAATATTCAGAATAACATTAAATATCCTTGACTCTACTGAGTCATCAATTACAACTTACCAAGAAATTTAACATATTGTCCTCAAATAAAATCAAATGATAATATTGTTTTTGCAAAAATTGGGGCATGTGACAAGAGTTGGGAAAAATCTGTCCAGTTTGGCTCGACATGAGCCTTGATGTACCAACAGAACCATTGAAGTGCTTCATGTTCCAAATGAAAGCATGTAAGGGGGACTTTATTGACATCAAAAGTGTTATGTAGACTGAAATATTGTTCTTCCCTATAAATCCATCCAGTTGGATCATCACCATTGAAGAGAGGAAAATCTAACTTCGGCCCGTGGAAGTTGCTAGACAATGAGAAACCAATGTCTGCAGAAGACTCAGGCTAGCGGCAATTGTTCATGGGTGAATGCTGAAGATGGAGGCCGAGAAAGTTTTGATCTAGATCCTCAAGTTTGGACTTGATGGCGGCAAGTTCTTCTTCCATTTTTTTATTTGCTTCAGTGCGGGTGACAACCATAAGCAGTTTTTTTTTCTCTATATAGAAATGGAGATGGTTTTAGCAAAGGAGATTTTTTATTTGGTAAAAATTTGGGGGGGTAATTGGGGTTTTACGGGGTTTTGGACACTTTTTTAGGGACAAGAAGCAGAAAATGTGAATTTCAAAGGTGGATGAAGGAATTGGAAAATTTGTCAGAGAGGGACAATGAAGCAGAAATGGAAAACGAACACCATGGAAAAATTTGAAGGCGACTGGGTGAGAATCAGAGAAGTTATGACAAACCCTAAAAATTGACAAATGTGGAATTTCGACCTTGAGGAAGTAAAATTGGGGATAGGGTCCTCAATGAAGGAATATGAAGAATGGTATTACGGGGGTGATAGTGAAATTTCAAGGGAAACAGAGCTAAATCAAGGAAGATATGACTGAAAAAGAGAAATTTATAATATATATATATATAGATAGATAGATAGATTTTTTTTTTTACTGAAGAACTGATATGTGGCGGTGCTAGAAGTTGTGTTTTATCAACAGGAAACGGAGTAAATGATATGTGACAATTCTAAAATTTTGCACGTTATCAACTGTAAATAGAGATGTACCCCAGGTATATTTGGCTTCCTATTGGTTCAAAGGTAGTCACTTAGCCACCAAGGCTGTCTCAGGCGTGAGTATTGGGGAAGTACCCATCACTTCACAGCGTAGGTAAAACTGCTAACCGCTTGGCCAAAAACAACAGCTCTTTGGTTTTCCCTATGGATGGGAATCTAGTCAATCTGGTGGGGGTCATTGCCCTTTTCGCTTGGCAGGTCCTCTTAATGGCCAGCTACTTTGGGGTTCCTGTGGTGCTCCTCACAATGATTTTTAGGGCTATGCCCAAGTACTTCCCACAGTTAGGCGGATAGGGTTTAATCCCTGATCTGGATGAATAATATTTCAATAAAAAGAAGAACAATTGTAAGGCTCACAGCGCTAGGAAGCATGGCAAAGAAAAAAAAAATTCTCGAAAATCCACCCAACAAGCCCAAGAAAGTGCTCTGATACCAGATGTGGAGAACCTCCTATAATGAACAATCAAAATGCACGATATAATAGAAATATTGGAGCACAAAAGAGATTTTATTGATCATGGGCCACTTTGAGGGGGAAACCTCCTTTGAGCAAGCTCAATACAAAATAACTCTTCGATACTTTCATCAGCCTCAACACATACTTATATACTAAGTCTAATCTAAACAACTATTACTCCACATGAATGTGGGATAATGCAACCTATTAACTGGATGACTTAACAACTATTACTTACTCCCCATGAATGTGGGATAATACATCATACTAATGGGACGACTTACAAAGTATATGCGTCCGACAAAATATACCAACAAAATAAAGAGGGGGTTGACACAGGTTCTTAACAAAAACTCATGGGAACAAAACCCTCCTTCAAAAAATGGACATGTAAGGAAAACAAAAATTAATGCTCTCTAGGATGAATGCTTATGTCTGGAGGAATCTTCTTATTGTGAAGAAGATGAATCTACTCAACTTGATCAGGAATATGAACAATTATAGGTTGGAGGATGGATCCATGTAGAGAAACTGAGATCCACTGATGAGAGAGCATGTTAAGGTTCTCTTCAAACTTGAAGTTTGAACCAACGAGGGTGCCAGATCCAAAAGATAATTGATGAGGTGTTAAAGCCATGATCTTTGAACCAAAATCTTATTCAAATGAGGTATGGACAACTACAAATAAATTTGATTTCTCTTGAAACTTTAAAGCATGAGTGGTTGTATCAACTCCAAGGAAATGATGGAACAAGTGTCCCAATTTTTCCAATCTAATGGTAATGATCTCCATCTTCAATGAATCTCTAAGGAAAGGAATCATCCATCTAGTAGGTATAGATAGAAGGCATAGAAGCACAAATAGTGAGTTCAAATGAAACACTCTCAAGGCCTGATGTAGCATCCAAATCATCCATGATATCACTAGGTTGTGCACTTTGATCATGCACAAGAGGTGAACCAATGGATGTCACTATTATCCTTAAAGTCAAAATATGAAAAATATGAGAATAGTGAATGAATGGAAATGTCTTCAACAATAAAAACAACTTGAGTGTATTCTTCATGTAGAACTGCTTCATGAGAAGCAACAGAGGGATATTGATCCTCTATGAGGAGACTTGCACTAATTCAAACTGGATCAAAAGTGGAAGATTTTGCATCTTCTTATTCTTGAACTTGAAAAAAATCATCATGAGATGTGAATGAGGTTGTGAAATTAGGAGGGAAATCAGTAAAGGAGGTGTTATATTCTCTGCAATATTCATATTTTTCTTTCTGCACAACAAAGGCTCTGTCTAGATTGTTCTATATCTTTAATTTATACTCAACAAAATGTATGAGATAATGCATCTTAAGAGACATTTCCAAACACATAATTCCATATGATTTATCACAATCATTTATCCAAACACTCTTCTCTTCATAAGATTTCTCACCAGCTCCAATAGATATCTCATAGAGACGTTGTCTCTTAGAGATGCAATGAGCTTCAATTTCCACTCTGAATAACTTTTGAATGGAGTAAGAAGAGGAACTGATACTTTCAAATCCATCTTGAAGTTGTACATGCAAAATAATCCTACAAATTTGAATGGAAGATAATTCATCTAAGAAACCTTGCTCTTATACCATGTGAAAATTCTAAAGCCTTAATGGAGGAAAGAATTTCATAAACAAGTTAAGGATCTATCACTCAATTAACCTAACAAAGAATTGCAATAGATTTATAGCATAAAGAGTAAAGAAGAATAATCAGAACTCATATGAGATGAAAACTCATATACATGAAACTCTATCATCTCTCTCTTATTCATTAAATAATGATA
>LPNX010491198.1:250833-278072 GCA_001517045.1 Pseudotsuga menziesii | reverse complement strand
CTCAAAAAATCCAAGTAAGTTGAGGGATGCCTGATTTTTCAGGTTTCTATTGCATCTAACGCGCCAAAAAGGTCCATCATCTTCTTGCACTCACCCATCATCAATATTACATCATCATGCTTCATTAGTCGATTTTGGGTCAATCTCAACAATAGACATCAAATAAATGCTTGCCCAAAGTCATTCTCAATGCTCTAGCTTTTACACTAGCCATAGAAATAGGTTTTTAGGTGTTTTTGGGTAAATGAAATTCTATAGGGTGAAATAGTGATGAACCAAGGCAACAAGAAACAATTGTAAAAGTTCAACATTGAACTTAATGGAGAGCTTGTGTATCCCCAAAGTGAGTAGTTCATTGGGTTAAAGTGTTAGATTCCACATTCGAGTGAGTGATTTGTCTCTTTTTTTGGGTGAGAGAGTTTGTGTGCCTCTTAGTTTGACATTTTTCTCCTTTGGTGTGTGTTTTATTGATAATACTCAATGAAGGCATCACTCCTTTGGTTTTTAAAAGAGAAGTCAATGAGGTTGAAGGTTGTAGCTTCCTTGCATTCCTTGCATCATGAGGTGAAATTGTCTCATTTTCCCCTTCATTTACCTTCATTGCAAATTATTTTTGTGTTTCTTCATGATACAACGATTGTCTACACCAACTCAATTTTAGTTCTCCTTTTCAACCCTTTTTTACGCTCCAACAACCACCTTTAGACGTATTATTGCAGCTTTTTGATGCAATTGCTAGTTTAATTTTAGATAAAAATTTACAAGTCTCACAAAGTTACCCAGCTGATTGATGCACATGATATACGAAAGTCGAGTTCATATCGCTTTCAGCTGACTTTTTGCTTTTGTCCCCCAACAACTTCCTTTGAAATTTCAATGTCAAATTTCCAAAGCGTTGTTTGATTGCCAAACGACTATTTGATTGTCAAATATGGACTTGAACTTAAGTCCATATTTTGTCCATTGTAGAAACGATTTGCTTAGAAAGTGATGTTACATAATCAACGTGTTGGTCTTAATTCATTAATGAAGTTTGGTGGTAAAAACTGTTCGCTGCTTGGTTTCCTTCGAAGTTTGGTCAAAACTGTTTGCGGGTTGGTTTCAGATAAGTTTGAAACAATTTTTTACACACCGTAAAATGTGTTGCCTTTTGTTAATGAATAACTTTTTATTGATTCATAAACTAGGTAATGACACTCATAGTGTTTAAATATTATTTTATATTTTAAACTTTTTGAGACAATCAATGTATTCCATTTCTCCTCTCTATAATAAATGTATTCCATTTCCAATGTACTCCTTTAGACTCGGGTGTTAAAGACTATATTCGTGCTCCCCGCGGGTGTTGGCAACATGAAACTATTTACTATTTTAAGAGCACTCGACCAATGAACAACAACGACAGCATTTATCGTACAAGTGACTTAGAAGGTAAACAAAACCGCATTATATCAAATTGTAGAGGGATCACATTGGTGCATTATAAATGATTGGCTTAGATGTGGAAATAGAATCCTTGGGAAATGGTTTGATTTTAAACTTTGTACAAACGTACCTCCAGTTCGATCGTTCTCGGGCTGATCCTTGGGTGTGGGCGAAGCATTTCGAGCACGAAAAAATTCCATTGATCTGAAAGCTATAAAATATCGTCTAAACAGCTTACCTTATCCTCTCTAAACGGCTTCAAAATTTCTGCTCATTAGTGGAATCCCAAAAAAATATAATCATGAATAGCAGTTCGCATGAAGCGCTAAATTCTAAGGCAGCAAACTTGATAAAGAAACAAGTTCGTGAAAGAAGATTGGGTCAGGATGAACCGCTAAATTCTGTGGCCGCAAACTTGATAAATAAACCAGTTCGTGAAAGAAGATTGAGTCAGGAAGATTGAGCCGCGTATAATATGGCCGGCCGGATTCAACAACCTGGCATCTTGCGCAACACGGTAGGTTTGAACATGGCACCTGCTTCATTTCTTTTTGAAGGTAAAGAAAAAGTTCAATCTTCAAGTTCCTGTACGTAGTCAAAGGTCGAAATTGTTACGAAACAGGACTGAATTTAACAGCGAAGAGAGTGACTTGCGAAACCTGTAAAAGAATCCTCGTATGACCAAAGAAATAAAAATTCTGAGTGAGGAAACAGAATTTAAAAATCTCTTTGCTGACCAAGTTTGTGACGGTGACGGTGGTTCAGGTTGGCAGGGGAGACTTTGAATTTTGTTAAATTTTAACGGTGCTAACTCAAGTCAAGGGTGTCATTTAATTTTGTTTTTGTTTACAGAATTTGTAATGGAATATATTGCCTAATAACCATAATAATTTTATGTTTTATTTTATTTGATAGAGTATATATATAGAATTTGGGTTAGCAAGCAATTATATAATCTTATATTATATGGTATATTTCTTTCTCGATATGGAAATTTGATTAAACATTTTATAATTTAAATTGATTTATAAATTAAAAATTAAAATTTTTATGTTATAGAATCTTTTATAAACAATTGCTATAAAATTAATTTTTGATGAAGATTGATTATTTTAGTTTGGATTTATTAAAGTTATATATACTGTTTATTACTTTATTTCATTTAATGGGTTCATCCCCTTTTACATCATGTACAAGGTAGTTCTTCTATGGTTACATCTTTATAAATTTTTATCCAATTATCATTTAATCCAAAACATTATTTAAGCCTTATTTTAAATTTTCTCTTAAGATTTATAATACAATTAAAAACATGAGTCAAAATGCTCTTTAAATGATGACCAACAATTCTTGGACCATTAAGCCTCTTTAAAGTTGTTCCCTATTCTTCTTAAAGGTGTACCCTCCTACTTATGTCCAAGTTTCCCAACATCTTTGGACACTATTAGCACTTTCAATGTCTCAAAACCCTCATAAAGGTATGATGTTGGACGTGAAAATGCACAAGCATCTTGGACTATTGATACACTATCTATCATCCACTGCATCCCTCTTTGAAAATAGAAATATGCTTCTCTTTAGCACTCCTCTATCGGAAAAACTCCTCTCTATTGCAATTAGTGGCTCTAATACAATGGATTTCCTTACACACGAGAATGCCCTTTCCCAATCATCAATAGGTGGTTTCCCTTACACGACACTGGCCCATTCACAAAATCTGGAAGGAAACTCATCCACATATCAACGTGTGTCTTCGCTTTACACAATATTGCCCCCTTCACACAATCTAAATGGTGACTTGTCCACTTAGCAACATGCAATTGCACCCACATGGCAACACCCTTGTCCACTCGGAAAAAAACATATGATACTAGTTACATCCTTGCATGCACCAAACTTATTTTCTCTTTTCCATTTGATACACAATCTTTTTCTTTATCTCAAACAAGAGACAAATAAATTTTCCTTCAAATTTGGTGGTATCACAATTTTTTTCTTCGACCTTCTTCAATCTCAATTTTCTTGATCACAATTGCCAACTATATCAATTTCAAATGGCTTCTCAACTTTAACGAGCAACTTGATCCTTTGATACAAACGATGATTATTATGGCACCTCTTCTATACTAACATAGGTTATGGGCCTTACACTAGAACAATGGCTCATTCAAATTGTTGCGGTAATTAGATGAAAGAACTTTTTTCCCAACAAGATTACTTTGATCTTGATCTAATTCCTTCTGAATTCTGCCTCTATGTTGATCAATTTCAAAATCGACCGTTTCTTTCTTATTAACTTGATTTTGTATTTTAGCTTTTTTTATTATTATCATTTTTCACAATTATTTCCTTCAAATCCTTTATCTTGGGTTTTTTAGACATAAATATGGTAATATCTAAGTAACATAATCTTATAGAGAATTTTGTTGATTTACTTGAGTTACAATTGACTTGGATGCCATCAAAGCTTCCTTTTCTTTCTCCAACTTTTCATTTTGGTGCTTACATAAAGTAAATTCATCTTTTGATTTAACCATGTGTTTCATTAGTTGATCTTTTTCTTATTGTATAACCAGGAATTCCTAAGTTTGAACATGTTCAACTTTTGGAATCCTAAGTTTTTACTTTAACAATTGGATTTATGTATATTTTTCCTTGATTAGAGAGTGAATAGGTGTTTCATTAGTTGATCTTTTTCTTATTGTATAACCAGGAATTCCTAAGTTTGAACATGTTCAACTTTTGGAATCCTAAGTTTTTACTTTAACAATTGGATTTATGTATATTTTTCCTTGATTAGAGAGTGAATAGGTTTTGTATCATTTGAATTTATTCCCAGGTCAACTTTCTTCTATTCTAACTCCTTTATCCTCAATTGCTTTTCTTTGCTAGGAACATTTTCCTATTTAATTTTATTTGTCACCTTCATACTTATGGTATAAAGTTTTCCCATATTATCAGTAGTCTATAATAGATCCCTGAACACCATTTGACTTGTCTGCATATGAAAATCATTTTTTTTTCCAAGTTAATTTGATCAAATTGAATTTCAATTGAGTTACCTTGTAATCTTCAAGAGTTTTGGTTTGCTCATAATTTGTCTATAAGAGAGATAAATTGAAAGAACCTTATTTAAAATATACTGTAGATATTTGGTTTCTATGTTGAGTTATCATCAATTTTTTTGTTTTTAACCTCTTTGAAGTGGGAAGACATTGAAGTCTTTTGAGACTTCTCAATCTCAATCGTAATAGACGCTTCATCTTTAGGTACACTGTGTTCGGGAATGAATGATGAAAGAAAATGTTCTGTAGACAGAACTAGCCCAGTTGATGCTCTCATATGTTTTTGATCTACAACCGAATTGCCTTTTAGGTCATCTATTTTTTCAATTTTGGTCTTCTTGCTTCCTAGCAGTTATTCAACTGGGAGACAAGAAGTTGGGAGTCTAAGAAGACATGAAGGTGACGAATACCCAAATGGAGGGTAGCGGCTACGAGGCCAATGAAACCATCGTACTCATCCTGGTTGTTGGTAGCAATTCCAACACACATTTTGTCAATATGGATCAACTCATATGACGGGGAATAAATAGCCCATGCAGCTGAGGCAAGATTAAGAGACCATCTACTTGCTCTGTCAGCGAATCTGATGTAGTGATGCAAGGTAGGATCCATCTGGAGCAGCCAAGGAAATAAACTAGAAGACTTGTGTCGTGTCAAGAACGGTGTAACACAAGTGACTCATGGTGGTGACATCAGGCATAGAACCTATTGAGGTAGAGCCCGTTGCAGGAATTCTTCAAAAGGTGGTTGTCGGAGTCAGCAAGGATATATGCCCCCTTACCGAGGTAGCGGTGGATGACATATGGGCTATACCACATGGAATCCAAATTTCATTTCCCTATCTTTTCATTAGCTTAGTCATAAATGAGGATGAGATCACCTTCGCTAAAGGTGCGAGGGTGGACATGGGAGTCATACTGTAACTTCGATCGAGTACTAGCCACTTTGATCATCTGGAGCGCAGCACAACAGTCCTCATTGGTTTGCTCAAGCATAATAAGGCGTTGTTCTAATGGTGAGGTATCAAGGAGGAGTTCTACAGCAAGGCGGAGTGATGGAATCTGACATTGAATGGGAAGTACCGACTCGACACCATGTACTAAGTGAAACAGGGTAAAACCGGTGGCATTCTTCATGGATGTATGATAGGCCCAGAGGGTGGAAAAGAGCAAGTGGTGCCAGTTGGATTTATGTTTGTTTATCATTCGTTGGAGCATGTTTTTGAGAATCTTGTTCACCGCCTCAACTTGACCATTGCCGTGGGGGTAGTATGCGGAGGAGTACTGGTGTTCAAAATTCAACATGGTCTAAAGCTCTGTCCAAACCATGTCTTCAAAGTGAGAACCATGGTCGAGGACACCTAAACATGTGATAACGTGGTTAAAAAAGAAACACGCCGTCGTGTTGGATTTGCAATTGAATCTAGGCATAGCCTCATCCAATTTAGTGAAGTAGTCGATAGCCACAATTATGTACTTATGAATACCGACAGAGGTAGGATTACAAGTCATGAATTCAATCGCCCACTTGCAGAAGGGACCAACTATGACTACGAGATGTAATGGAGTGGGATGATTCTGTGCTTTTGGAGAAAACAAATGAAAATTGCAGTAGTGTTTGATTGCATGGATGTAATCGAAAAAAATGGTGGGCCAAAAATAACCGGCACGGAGAATCTTCTAGGCGGTGGCCAACCTAGAGAGGTGGCCCCCATAGGCTCCACAGTGACAATCATTCAATACTTTTCAGCCTCATCATGATTGAGGCAACGCCGTAAAACAATGTCAACACCACAAGGATATAGGATGTCCCTGATGATGAGATAGCGAGCAGCTTGGTGCCGTATGTGTTATCGATCTTCATGCCTTAAATAGGTCCCGAATTTATGAGTGTGTAGATACATAAGGGTTCCCTTATACCATATGTCTTCTATGGAAATGAAAAATAGGAATTCGTCTGGAAGGTTGATCGTGATCAGTGGCGATGCAGATGACGGAGGGAGGTCTATCATTAGGGAGGCTAACGCCAAATCTTTGGTGCTCTTGGGGGCAACAAATTCCAAGTCGAACTCCTGAAGAACGACAATCCACTTGGCAGCACAACCTTGTATAAGGCGATGGCTCAAGAGGTACCTCATGGGGTTGGAATCATCCACAACTCTAGTGTGGCTCAAAAGGATGTAATAGCATAGCTTTTGAATAGAAAAGACGATGACAAGAGCTATCTTCTCTTCCTCTAGATAGCGTAGGGGTCCGAAAAGTTTTTGACTTACATAATAGATCACATGCTCTTGACGAACATCATCTTCTTGTACCAAAACTCCAACAATGGCATTTACAGATGTTGATACATAGAGAATGAAATCCTTAATGAAGTCGGGTAAAGAAAACAACGGGGCGCAAGCTAGAGCTTGTTTTAATGCGTCAGAAGCATCTTTTGCATGCTAATCCCAAACAAAAAGAATGTTGGTTGGGAGAATTCGTAAGAAACCATGAACTTTTGTCACATAATCCAGAATTAAACGACGAAGAAAGTTGGCCTTGCCTTGGAGACTCTGCAGTTGGCGCAAAGTACGTAGTAAGGAAAGATTTAGAATGGCTTGAACCTTGAGAGGGTCGACCACAATCCCTTTTTGAGAGACGATAAACCCAAGTAAATGCCTAGTTGGGGCACAAAACACACACTTCAGAGGATTCAAGCGGACGTTATATTTGCGACATTATAAAAGACTTGCCGTAAGTTGTCTAGATGCTATGACCGCTTCCGACATCGAGCCGTGAGGTCATCCAAGTAGACCAATATGATATGGATAAGGTCATGGGAGAAAAAGGTCATGGGAGAAAAAATTCATGGCTCGCTGAAAAGTGGCTCCAACATTTTTAAGGACAAATGGCATGACTTGATATGCAAACGTGCCCTAGGGGGTTGTGAAGGAAGTCTTGTACCGGTCTTCTTTCTAGATCTGAATTTCATTATAACCATAGAAACCATCCATGAAAGAAAAGAACTCATGCTCGACATAAGCATCGACGATATAGTCAATGAATGGAGTGGAGAAATTGTCTTTGGGGCATGCCACGTTCAAATCACAAAATTCAATATAGATCCGAATGGTACCTTTTTTTTTATTAATAGGAATAGGATTAGAACCCAAGTGGTATATGCGATGGGGTATATGAAACCTGCTTTACATAGTTTCTCGATCTCGGGTTTGACCACAGAAGCCTTTGATGGGTGAATGCGTCTTTATTTTTGGCGAACAGGTGCCACATCAAGCCATGTGTTGATATGATGTTCGACGATCAATGGATCCATCCTAGGAATCTCGGTATAGGACCAAGAAAAAATATCATGGAACTCCTAAAAATGTGCCTTATAAGAAGCAACTTCTTCAGGGGAGAAAGATGCTCCAAGTGTAATGTCTTCAACTACCCCGGGGTTGGTTGATATGTTAATCTTAATGGTGGGAGAAATGTTGGCCATGTTTCTCTCTTCAAAGGCATCGGGTGTCGGAATGGGGTTCTTGAACCAATCGACTTTGCCATGGATGAAGTCTTTGGCTTTGACTAAGTACTAATCCGATGATGAAAGAGGTTACTCAGGAATAAAGAATGAGAGATGGTGCATATCATCCCAAGGGTATTCAAGAGTTGAAAGAGCTTCAAGAATCTCCTTGTTGTTGCTAAACCAACGCGTCGATAGATCGGAGGGATCATCTAGGTCTGAGGAGACAGAAGGATTAGCGGAACTTGAGATCATGTATCTAGTGGTGGTTGTGTTCGAGGATGAAGCCAGAGGGTGTATTTCCTCGATGACGATGATTTTGGACTCACGGGAGTGTTTCTGAAGGTTAGCAAGGACTGATCGATACTCCAACAATCTGGGAAATGGTGGGAGTAATGGCCATACAAGACATAAACTACACAAGGATGGTTGGTCCTCAATGACTTGTTCTTGACTGCTGGCAAATCTGGGATAATGACTACTTGAGTACCATCAGATGTATCCGTAGTGTCCATGTGTGTGTAGAGGATAGGTAACTCTAGAAAATTTTATGTTGAATGAACTTGGACATCGCACAAATCATAAGGTGGAGTGGGACGAGGCTCGCTTGTTACTTTGGTGGCCTTTCCCCCAACCTTATTTGGAGGAGGAGGGGCAAGTTTGTGAATGGAAGGCGTTTTCAATGGGTTGGGAGGAGGGCGTAACTCTATCTCAATAGGTTGGATGGGAGTCAACATGACCTAGGGTATCAGAGGTGGGGTGGGTGGATCGAGGTACCACACGGGAATTCCCAACGTGAAATTATGTAAGTTTAGAGTATCCATGATAGCCTTGCTCACAATGCCAAATGGTGGAAACAGGAAGGGAATCGTGGGGATCAGGAATGAACCCCAATAATTCTCGAGTGACAGTGGTTGGGGTTGCGCTTATTGTTATGACGTGGTCGGGATGGTACTGGATGTGATAGTACACAAATCTGCTATGTCATTCGGCGTAGGTGGAGGTGGTAAGGATGGGAAGGTGTCTATCATAGGGTCGTTGGAAAATAATCCTAGGCCAATAGCAGATAAGGAAGGAATGGACACACTATCAATGGCAATATCAATGGTAGGAATGATGTGTTCCGGTGTGGTCGTCCCCCTCGAATCGTAGTAAGTCAATTTGTTGACAATCACGATCTTTCCATCATGAGGAAACGTCAGGATTCGAAAGACGATGGAGGCCACGACTCGCATGGCATACATGTAGCTACGTCCTAGGAGGAGGTTGTAATCAAGTTGGGCATTAATAACCTCAATGTCAATCAACACTGTTTTATCAGCTAACTCAGGAGGGACATTCGTAAGAATTCCCTGGGCCTTCATAGAGAGACCAACATAGGTGCAGAGGGTGGTAGTAAAAGGTTGAAGGGTAGGGGACCCTATTTTCTACCAAAGAAAGGTCAACCCAACATAAGTGGATTCCCCTTCATCAATAATGCATCGATGTACAACCAAATTCCAAATTGAGACCAAGATTTGGAAGGTGACAATGGGCGACATCTTGGGTTCTCCTTGATCTAGGTCAAAGGTGATCAACCTGGAATCAGAGGGATCGACGACACCTAATGTGGACAACAACGATTTACGCTATGATGGGAAAGTTTTAAGCACTTCTAGAGTGGACATGGCTGTAGGTGATTTGGCCAAGTCATCAACTATGCTATAGTTGAGGGTAGGACGAGCAATAGCATTGTTTGTGATTCGACGTATAGGAAACCATGGGAATCTGATCACCCCATCAGTGGGGGGTTGTGGTAAGTGGAGGGGCATATCGAAAGTGTTAGAGGTAGATGTTGCTGATGGGTCAGCAGTTTATGTGGTGGAGCCATACTGGTTTTTTCGAGTCTACAGGTTGACTTCAGACGACACCATCAAGAGATGATGTACTCCATTCTCTGTAGGTGGGGCCAAGAATTGGGTTGCAACCATTCCTTGGTGTGGTAGTGGGTTTTGGAGTACCATAGGTGAAGGACCTGGTGGCCCTGGGTTTGGATGATCCTGGGTTGCCGCATTGGTATCGCGTTGAGTATCATTCTAGAGAAGCTGTTGGATGTGAGCCATCTGAGGGCACATGTGAGTGTAATGACCGTCGGTGTTTCATATAGCACATGGATGACTGGTCTGTAACTATGGGTTCTTTGTTGGTTGATTGGGATTCTAGGGGTTTTGTGACAACAGGTTGGCATTGTTGTTGGCGGGAAGGTTAGTATGTTGGCCGCCTCCTTGGGGATAATTATTAACTTGGTTTCTTCCTCAATTTTTCTTGCTCTGCCCTTATTGGTTGTTGGGGGCAGGTTGGTTAGGAAGGTTTTGTTGAGCATAAACCTGTCCCATGGAATTCGAAGGGGACGGGGCTAGAGCCAAAGTGGGTTGCACAAGTGGTGCATAATATACCGGAGGAGCTGGAGGGGCTGAAAATATGGCCACTTGGCCCGAATATGACTGTGTCGACCGATTCGTTCCATGGATGTGATGAGTAGGAGCGAAAGGTGACTAAGAGGGAGTGGCTCCAAACTGATCCATCATATGTGAGTACTCGGGGAAATAATTGAGTTGGGAGACACTATGGGTGTTACCTCGATGTGGTGGCATTGTGGGAGGTGCTACATATAACTGAGGGTATTGTGTGATAGAGACGATAGCTCCATTTGCAGCATGGGATGCCCCCGGCGTATCACGACGGGAGGTGCCGACATAGGGAGCATCGAGTATGATGGTGTACAAGTATCCGAACTGGGAGTAGATCAAGTTTAATTGTTAGGCCTTCAGGATGGCCTCCTCATTAGTTTGGGGGCGTTCGAACGCAATGTCTTTGGCTATAGGGGGATTAATGTCTTGAGAAACCAGTCAAGGAAGATCCTATCATCCAATTGAATCTTACACAAGCTACGTCGACATCACCACTCATGGATGTGATATGTGATGTGGGTAGCTGTATTTTGATGACAGGACAAAAGGATCTCCACTCCCTCGTCATATCAAACGAGAAGTTAGAATTACTGAAGGAACATGGAGGCAAGCGAGGAGAAATCAGGGTAAGAGGCATGAGGAAGCTTGATGTACCATTTGGCCGTAGCACCTGTAATTGTGCACTGGAATAACCTCAATCTAACAGAGTCATCCACAATGTTGTTTGATGAGCACCACAAGTGGAAAGACATGATATGGTTCTAGGGGTCCTTACTGTAGGCATGGGAGGCTAGTGTGGTTGATGATCCAAGAGGATATTGGTGGCCACCCACATATTCCACTTGAACCTCCACCATTGTTTCTTTCAGTTTTTCAGTTTCCTTAATTGTAGCACAGTTTACTATTTTTGGCAGTTTTCAAGTCCTAAACTTCCGGAGCCATTTTGAGGCCCTAAACGAAGTTTTCTAGGCATCAAATGGTCAGGAAAATATGGGTCCGTTTCGGACTTAATATTTTTCATGAGTGGATGTATTCCTTCAATAGATGTTTCTAATGATGTATCATGTGCATAAAACAGAGATAGTATGCCAAAGTTACGACCCCAAGAAATTGATGTACCAAGTTACCCAACGGGGCCCGCATTCTCGCGTTTCACCTCCTAGGGTTAGGTTTTTGGATGTGTAGGGTTTTCCATTGTTTCTCAATAATATATAGGAATTTGAGCCTCATTGTAACATAGATTTCAGAGGCATGTAGTCACCACATCTCTTCTAAGAGATAAGCTACCGACGCCTTAGTTAGTTTACTTCCATCCTGTCTATAAGCAAGTTTCAGTTCTTTGATATTAATTAAATGAAGTGTTATTTATGCTACATATTAATTTTTATGGTTATTTATGTATTATTTTGCGTTCCTACATAAATCCAGATCAGTGGTATTAGATCAATTTTCTCTTTCTTGATCCTTTTTTGCATGTCCCTAACTAGGTCAAGGTATAAGGAGTTAGGGCTCGATCTGATTGAACCTTTGCAAGACCAACCTCGCAAACCTCGATGGCATCCCATGGGGGAAGAAAAGAAAGACGAGGGTGTAGAATATCCTGTCAAAATTTTTCTCAAGGAGGCCCTCGAAAAACAAAGGAACGTGATGATGGATAACTTTGCTCAGATCCTTCAACGAATTCCCACTGGCGACGCATCTTCATCTAGCAGCCACTCTGGAGGCGCAACCCCTTTTAAGGTACAAGTAAAATTTGACATTCCCATATTTGATGGCTGAATAGATGCAGACATCGTACATAGATGGTTGAATCTATTAGAAGGTGTTGCACCTGCAACCGTTTTCCCAAATTTTCTAAAATTTTGGACCCTCCTTTCATTTTTATCTAGCCTGGGATTGTTTGGGTTCCTGAACTCTGTTTTCCTCTGCTATAAATTTGAATTTTTTGATGTGGAAGTCAGATGACTAGTCAACTATTTTTTTCCGCTATTTCGAGAGTTAAATGATCTAATACTATCGTATTTTTCACCGACACCATGGAAATCGTGGAGTCTTGGTTTTATTTGAACACTTAACTTTCGATTTTTCGATGATTTTTTGCTGTCGGAAGTCTATTGGTGTTTGCGTCAGGGCATTAGTTATCTATGTCGGCGATGTTTTGGAAGGGAAACGATGAACATCCCGACAAATAGTTCTTATTTTTGATGATGCGCTTTACCTCCTGTTTGTTTTATTGTTAAACCTTTCAATTTTTGATGACTCTGTTTATTTTATCGCTATCAGAACAATTTTTTACTGTGACCGGAGGGCTAGTCCTTTGCATTGCCGACACGGTGGCAGCGTTGAGTTTTGAGACGATGATACATAGTTATTAGAGCTCCCGATTGCCGATGGTTTTGTGATCTGCGGAAGCCGTAGTCAGTTTGTCTCCCGCCGTTGCAGTTGTCTAGTAGACTATTCCCCCAATGTTTAGTGTTGTCAACTTCCGACCTTTAGATTTTAGAGCTTCCAATCATTGACACTGCAGATGTGCTTAGCATTGAGACTCTGACCCATAGTATGTAGAGTTTTCGATGTCAATATATTTAGAGTTGCTGATTGCAGATGATTTTATGTTATTGCGGGATCCGTAGTGTGTTCATTGTCCGCCGTTGCAGCCATGAATAGGACTATTCTCTCGGGATCTAGTGCTTCCAACCGTCGATGGTTATATACATGCAGAGCATTATTTTATCTTTTTTCCGTGGGTTTTGGTCGAGTCAAGGTTTTTTCTGAGATGAAGAGTTCTTTCTTTTCATGCATTAATACTATGTATAGTTTATTTTACAGAATGCATATGGAGGAGGTAAATAGATTGATACAGTTCTGTTATTTTGGTAAAAGCTTAATGGTCTAAGAACATGCTATTTTTATGACAGAGAGTTGGCTGAAGAATGAAGAAGAAGAAATAAAGAGATCTGCGGAGGAAGCAGCAAGGAAAAAAGAGGAGGAAAGAAAGAGAAATGAGGAAGCAGAGATAAAGAAAAGAAAAGAAGAAAGCGAAAGTCTGAGATTAACAAGATCTCAAAAAGATCAACAGATTATTGAGTAGATCGATAATAGCAGAGGCCCAGGCTTGGAAAAAGCTCATCAGCGACCAAGCTGGTCCCTCTTCATAAAGTGCTCTTAAATTTCAATTTAAAATATAACATGTTGTATAAATTACGGGCACATACTACAAGACAAAAAAATTAGAACTGAAAGGTTGGGGTAGCCCAAAGGTCATCAAGGGGCAGCCTAAAGGTTTTTCTTTTTTGTATAAATAAAGGAGATTTTAGATGTAAAGAGAGGACTTTTACCCAGATCATTTGTGAGAGTATATTGTAAGAAGAACTATTTCCTTTTGCAATAAAGGATTACAAGTTTCCTGCTGGAGAAAGCTTGGTGGAATGTTTCAAATGTTTTTCTATGGATCAGTTGAATGTGAACTATTTCATTTTTAGCTTATGTCCATTAACTGTGAGATCGTTCTAACTCATTGAATCTATGTTCATGTTATGAATACACTCTAGTTTATTCTGTGAAAATTTCCACTGTGAGTAATGAAGGTGGTCATAAACGATAAGCTATCTTGTTGTTCATTTTTATATTGATGTTCATGTGTTTTGAAATAAGTATCGGCTATCTATAATTTTTCTTAATGCATGCGCAAAAATACATTACTCATTGATAACTAATAAATTTTCTCCCTAGGGATAGGTTAGTTAGTTAAATTTAGTTTCTTGCTGTGTGTGATTTAGATGTGAGAGAGTTAAGACTAGAGGTAAGAACCTGCGCATCACATTGTGACACTCCTCGTTATCTCTATCAATCTGCATTTTTAGATAGGCACTTGTACATGATACTTAAACACAAAAAACTAAAAATATACACGGTGGACTGGGCCATAACCAGTAAAATGTTTTAATTTGTTACTTGACCTACGGCAGCCGGACCGTAAACCAGACAAATTCCCCATACCAAATAATAACGGGCTAGTTGGGAACGTTTATTGGGGAGAATCCCTAACTGTTGTTACCTGCAATTTTCCAGGCCTCAACAGTTTTTGGTGCTAGAAGGAGGGCCACTAGTGCATGGTTGGTTGAGGAAACTCATTTCCTCGAAATTACTCCACCAGTGATAGTTCTGAAAGTAGTTTGTTTCACACATCCACTCCTGAAGATAAAGAGAAAGGGTATATGTATCCTGTAGACAACGAAGTGGTTGATGATTTAAGAAGAATCAATAGGGCATATGCGAAAAAGATTGGAGGATTACCTATCATTTCTATCTTACCCAGAAGAGAATATCAGAAGAAATATCGCCCTAAATTAGAAGATTCAGTGTTGATAGATGACCTTGAAGAATTGGTAGAAGCATCCCTACAGGAAGTTGACCAACCTTTGAATAAATTGGGTCCAGATTCACCTTACTGTTCACCTGTTCATACCCTTGTTTAGTCACCACCTCATTCTCCACTCAAAATCATGGCTCATGTAAATGCAAACCAACCAAATCCACCGCTTACTTGGAAAGTTAGGTCACCTTTAAATTTGACACCTCCCTTGCATGATTTGCCTCAATATTTTGACAAGATGTTACCCAAGTTTGAACCAGGTGAAAGAGTTTTGGTAGATGATCATTTACAAAGTTTTTACTTGGCTATAGAAGGATTATGAGCTGGGGAGCATGAAGATGTAGTGTGTAGATTGTTTCCCCACACTCTGAAAGGAAAAGCAGCCTCATGGTATTTTGCACTTCCTGCAAATTCAATCACAGATTAGAACACATTTGAGAGAATGTTTAGAAGTAAATATGCAATTTAGAAAACTCATGCAGCCTTGATGAAGGGGTTATGTGCTCTAAATAAAGAAAGAAAAGAAAAATTACATGATTTCACTCAAAGATTTGATGCTTACCTAAAAAAAAATACTGCAGCTGATAAGCCATCTGAAAAAGATCTGATTGAATACTATACTTCAGCTCTAGGGCCTGACTTGGTCATGTTTTCCAAGATATCAGCCAAACCTACATTATCAAAAACTTATGAAGAAGCTGAGAAGGTAGAGGCTGAGATGGAGAGCTTAGAAAATTATCCTATGCAGTCGGAAGAAAAAAAATTTGGAGGTAAGAAACCTTTATTACTGACTAAGCCTAAGGATGAGCAATCACAGGATTTTGAAGGGATGTTGAAGATGATGCAAAATTTATCCAACAGAGTGATGGATTTAGAGAGGGAAAGAGAGGCTCACAAATCACATAAACCTTACTATAAGGAAACGGAAGACAACAATCAACCTAGTCCTCCTCCACATAGTTCTGTAGCAATTAATTTAACTGACGTAGGCATGGGTAATTTTTGTACTTTTCATCAACAGCCTCATTCTGAGAAGAATTTCCCTCAATGGATAAATTCTATGATGTTGGTAATGAATCAGTTATTGGACTCCAAACTAACAGAAACTGATAAGGAGGAAGAAAAGGAAAATCAATCCACATAAAAACATGAGGAGGATACTCTGGTTTTATGGGACTGTACCTCATTGTTTGATACAGAAGAGGAAGGTTCTCTGAAACAAGAGGAAACATTAGAAACCAATGTGACAACAAGAAGTCACACGTTTGTTAAAAGAAAACAATTCAATACTTCCGAAGATCAAGAAACTTCAGGAAAATATGAAGAAGATACAAAAGAACACTACAAATGTTAAAATACTGGAATTTACCATTTTAAGTCAAGATCCAAAGAAAATTAACATACCTGTTAAGCCTATTGAAGATAAAATTGATAATGTCAAGAGAAATCTCAAAGATCATGAGATGGGGTATGATATTGTGGAATACATTAAAAAGGCTAAGACAAATATCTCATTGTTTGAAATGTGTAATGTACCTCAACAGAAAGAGAAATTGTTAAAAGCACTTAAAGTACCAAAAGAAGATCTTCCCACTGACAACCAACCTGAAGAAGAAGTTGTTGAAGCAAGTGTGGGAGGTAAGTCTAAGTTTAAAACCCCACCATTTCTCCTAACTTTTGATATTTTCAACTATAATGTGCACAAATATTTAGTATACTCAGGTGCATCAATCAATGCTATGCCACTTTCATTCTGCAAGAGAATTAATGGACAGCCTAAACCATCCACTTGGCAAGTTATTCAATTAGACAGGACAACTATGAAAGTAATAGGAGAAATGGAAGATGTTCTAATTCACTTATCTACAAATGAGAAGGTATGTCAGTACGTCGATATTGTAGTAGCAGACATACCTGATGTTTATGGACTTGTTTTGAGTCGAGACTGGTCGACAAGGCTAATTGGATACTTTGCATCAGATTGGTCACACCTGTGGTTGCCTCATAAGGGAAGTCCCAATCAGATAAAAATATTAAGATAGCCTCACATGAAGTACAATGTTATTCAATTGGAGGGAAAAAATGAACCAGTGAATTCTATGTTGGGAAATTACTTCATTGAATTAGAACCAGAAAATTACCAAGCTGAAGAAGGCAACAATATATCTGACACCCAGCCCGATCTCCTTCGATTTTCATGGGCTGATGAGATTGGTTGTAAAATAGTAGATTTAGTTTCAGATGTAGTTTTTAATTCAAGTTCTGTATTACTAGATAATGGGTAGGCCTTTTCAAATTGCAGTCAAGCCTAGCCCCTCAACTCACAAGTTGCAATATTTACAGGGGTGGGAAGATAACTTGCCAGTTAGTGGTTTAGTTCTCCAGCTTTATGTTTCTTGATTTTTATTTCTTGGTTGTCTTGTACATAAATAAACTAATTGCTTTGTTTTGTTTTGATTTGCTTATTTTTGTTTATTTTAGTTAGGGTTTGATTGATTTTAATAAAGAAGCAAACTTTTCGTTGCATGGAGTTCATCAGAATTTTGGATTAACTAAAATCCTTGATTATAAGACTATGTACTATTGATTTATTTGAAAGAACTTCTTCTAGTTCAGCAATTTTCCTAAATGGCTATGAACACATTGAAGTCCTACTTAATCCTTGTAAAATAACTCAGGATCAAAAGGTCTGGAATACTATTTTGAGGCTCCATCCATCTCACATTTAAAAATGTCTTAGGGACTGACAGCAAAAGACCCATGGAGAGGAAGAATGGTAAACATTATATTATATTTAAATGATCCCATGCCAAGAATTGAAAGCCAAAAGGAAAATAAGAGTAAAAATCTCCTAAGAAAAGCAATATGTATCAAAACAAAGTACTGAACCATATGAGTATAGGATTGCCAAAGTTCTTCTCTGTCTGTGAGCTGAAAATTAAATACATCTCTCACACAAAAGGACACTATGGATATAGGAGCCTGAATAAAAAATTCAGAAGGCATGCAGGAGGACTCAGAAAGGACAAAAAGTTCAAAAGCACAAAAGTGCAAAATGGCATGGGAATGAGGAACAAATGAATATTTTTGTTTACCATATGTTATAATCATGTGGTGTCCAAGCTGGGAGCTACCCGAAGACAGTGGTAAAAAATGAAACTCATATTCCTAGCCTTAAAAGAATTATCTAGACTTTGAAATCTTGGTTTCCATTTTCCCTAAATTGGAATATCATCAATTATTAAAGTGCATACATCTGTCATTTGGGAAATCCGGACATCTATAAGAATTCAACATGTTGGTATTTATTGTCAAAATAGTATGTTACTCAAAGAAGAAGTTGTCCAGAGATCTGTGTTCACCAGGTAGTCGCCAATTGTTGCAGCTGCAACCTTTTTCCCAAAGTTTCTAAAATTTTGGACCCTCCTTTCATTTTTATCTAGCCTGGGATTGTTTGGGTTCCTGAACTCTATTTTCCTCTGCTATAAATTTGTATTTTTGATGTGGAAATCGGATGACTAGTCAACTATTTTGTGCCGATGTTTTGGGAGTTGAATGATCTAATACTATCATCTTTTTCGCCGACACCACAGAAACCATGGATTCTTGGTTTTATTTGAACACTTAATTTTTGATTTTTCGATGATTTTTCGCTGTTGGAAGTCTGTTGATGTTTGCGTTGGGGAATTAGTTATCTATGCCACCGACATTTCATAAGGGAAACAATGAATGTCCTGACGAACAATTCTTATTTTTGACGATGCGCTTTACCTCCTGTTTGTTTTATTGTGAAACCATTCGATTTTCGATGACTTTGTTTATTGTATCACTATCGCAACGATTTTTTACTGTGATTGGAGGGTTACTCCTTTGCATTGCTGACATGGCGACAGCATTGAGTTTTGAGTCGTCGATACATAGTTATTAGAGTTCCCGATCGTCGACGATTTTATGATCCGCAGAAGCTGTAGTTAGTTTGTCGCCCGCTGTTGCAGCTGTCTAGTGGACTATTCCCTTGACGTTTAGTGTTTTCAACTGCCAACCTTTAGCTTTTAGAGCTTTCGATCGCCGACATTGTGAATGTGCTTAGAGTTGAGTCTCTAACTCGTAGCATGTAGGGTTTTTGACGCCGATAGCTTTGGAGTTGTCGATCGCCGATGATTTTATGTTATCGCGGGTTCCGTAGTGTGTTCACTGTCCGCCATTGTGGCTATGAATAGGACTATTCTCTTGGCATCTAGTGCTTCCTACCGCCGATGGTTATATATGTGTGGAGCAGTATTTTATCTTTTTTCCATGGGTTTTGGTCGAGTCAAGGTTTTTTCTGAGATGAAGAGTTCTTTCTTTTCATGCATTAATATTGTGTATAGTTTATTTTATAGAATGCATATAGAGGAGGTAAATATATTGATACAGTTCTGTTATTTTGGTAAAAGCTTAATGGTCTAAGAACATGCTATGTTTATGACAGAGAGTTGGCTGAAGAATGAAGAAGAAGAAATAAAGAGAGCTGCGAAGGAAGCAGCAAGGAAGGAAGAGGAGGAAATAAAGAGAAATGAGGAAGCAGAGATAAAGAAAAGAAAAGAAGAAAGTGAAAGTCTGAGATTAACAGGATCTCAAAAAGACCAACAAATTATTGAGCAGATCGATAATAGCAGAGGCCCAGGCTTGGAAAAAGCTCATGAGAGACCAAGCTAGTCCCTATTCATAAAGTGCTCTTAAATTTTAATTTAAAATATAACATGTTGTATAAATTACGGGCACATACTACAAGACAAAAAATTTAGAACTAAAATGTTGGGGTAGCCCAAAGGTCATCGAGGGGTAGCCCAAAGGTTTTGCTTTTTTGTATAAATAAAGGAGAGTTTAGATGTAAAGAGAGGACTTTTTCCCAAATCATCTATGAGAGTATATTGTAAGAAGAACTATTTCCTTTTGCAATAAAGAATTACAAGTTTCCTGCTGGAGAAAGCTTGGTGGAATGTTTCAAATGTTTTGCTATGGATCAGTTGAATGTGAACTATTTTGTTTTCAGCTTATGTTCATTAACTATGAGATCGTTCTAACTCATTGAATCTATGTTCATGTTGTGAATGCACTCTTGTTTATTTTGTGAAATTTCCATTGTGAGTAATGAAGGTTGTCATAAACAATAAGCTATCTTGTTGTTCATATTTCTATTGATGTCCATGTGTTTTGAAATAAGTATCAACTATCTGTAATTTTTCTTAATGCATGCATAGAAATACATTACTCATTGATAACTAATAATTTTTCTCCCTAGGGATAGGTTAGTTAGTTAAATTTAGTTTCTTGTTGTGTGTGATTTAGATGTGAGAGAGTTAAGACGAGAGGTAAGAACTTGCACATCACATTGTGACACTCCTCGTTATCTCTATCAATCTGCATTTTTAGATAGGCACTTGCATATCATCCTTAAACACAAAAAACTAAAAATATACATGGTGGACCGGGCCGTAACCGGTAAAATGTTTTAATTTGTTACTTGACCTATGGTAGTCAGATCGTAAACCGGACGAATTCCCCATACCAAACAATAACGGGCTAGTTGGGAATGTTTATTGGGGATAATCCCTAACTGTTGTTACCTGCGAATTTCCAGGCCTCAACAGAAGGATATTTCTCGGTTCGTGACTTTTTCGACTGAGAAAATATTACTTTTTCACTACTCAAAGCTTCCCCCCATGTCAAATACTGGTGGGAAACCTACTGTGAGAGAAAGGATGAGGATGAACCTTATCTATTCTCGACTGTACCAACTTGGAATTATTTTCGATATGACATAAAGGAACAATATTATCCTGTGGGGAGCTATGAGGACAAGTACATACAATGGACTATGCTGCGGCAGCAAAGAGATCAAGATGTACATGAGTTGACGAATATGTTCCATACCCCGCGCACCAAGTTGGGTATCAAATATTTAGAGAAACATTTGGTTCTGAAGTACCGTAGTTGTTTGCATAGATACATTCAGAAGGAAATGGAGTTCCATGACATCTCCTCGCTTGGTACGGGATACCAATATGCTGCCAAAATTGAGCAAAAATTCAAACAGAAGAAGCGATACTTTGGATCTGAAAATCAAAAGAAAGCAAAAGGTGCCCCCAAACCGTAGAACTAAGGACAAATCCAAGGCATGGCGACTCAATAAAACTTATCGAAGCCACAAGCAAATAGAAACACCACGAAGGTGAAAAATGACATGGGAAAGTGGTGTGATTTCCATAAAAGCTCCACTCACAACACAAGTGAGTATCGGGCCAAGCAGTCACTGGTGGCGAAGATAAAGGATTTTGAATTAGATGCATACTCTGAAACTAAATCAAAACTAGAGAAGGGGAATGACAGAAGGAAGAAGATTATCGATGCAGATCCAAATGCCACCGTTGCCACCATGAAGATCAAAAGGGAAGAACCAAAAGATTCATAGGAGGATTGTCTTTTCCACTCCGAGATGTGGGTAAAGGGTTCCCCGCTACAGTTCATTGTCGATAGTTGGACCCAAAAGAGCCTCATTTCAGCAAAGGTCGTGAAGTGGTTGGGCTTACTGACCATAGCACACCTGCAGCTGTACACCATCAAGTGGCTTCACCAAGGATGGAATCTCTGCGTCAGCCAACAGTGTCGCCTTCCCTACAACATCAAGCCCTTCACTGATGAGGTATTATGTGACATTTCTCCTCTTGATGTTTGTGATGTATTATTAGGCCATCCATACTTATGGAAGCAACATGCTGTGTATGTGTCCTGACCTCACGATTTTATTATTACGTTGGGAAATAAGTTGTACAGGATACCGGAGGTACCACCGCCTACCGCTATCTCTTTGGTTACTGCAAAACAATGCAGTAAGATCATTTCCAAAACAGAGAAATGTGTTTTCTTGATGATCTGTCCTTAGGGAAAGAAGAAGATCGTGGCCATGACCTCCATACAAGGCTCCTCCACACGACAACAAGAAATGGACAAGGTTGTGTAGGAGTATCGAGACATATTCACCTCACCCATAGGGGTTCCTCTGCACTGTCAGGTCAAGAACCCCATCGATCTAA
This sequence comes from Pseudotsuga menziesii, assembly GCA_001517045.1. NCBI lineage: Eukaryota > Viridiplantae > Streptophyta > Pinopsida > Pinales > Pinaceae > Pseudotsuga > Pseudotsuga menziesii. Next base: position 256,177 of record LPNX010491198.1, on the reverse strand, counting down.
CCCCAGGTGCATCACTGCACAATGGACCGATCGCAACCTTCATGAGACTGATGGATGACATCTTCCAGCCATTCACCAACTCATTTGTAGTAGTGTACTTGGATGACATCCTGATATTCAACCAAAGTTGGGAGGAGCACCTCTACCACATCCGACAGGTCCTCCAAACATTGCGGAAACATAAGTTGTGTGCCAATTTGGACAAGTGCACTTTTGGCATGGCCCAGGTTTATTATTTGGGATACATTATTGATGAGTGTGGATTGCATGTGGATCCAACCAAGGTCCAATTCATTTAGGATTGGCCAGCCCCAACCATTCTAACAGACCTTCGCAACTTTCTGGGTCTTGTTAATTTCTACCACAGCTTCGTGTTGGGATTCTCTCATATCACTTAGCCCTTAAGTCAAGTCACCAAGGGAGGAGCGAAAGCAAAATTCTTCTGGTTGGAAACTCAACATAAGGCGTTTGTAGAGTTGAAACATCGCCTTTATTGTTCCCCAGTGCTCACATTACCAGACTTGCAACAACCATTTGATATTGAGATAGATGCCTCACTATGCTATTGGGGAATTCCTTACTCAACAAGGGCATCCACTGGCATATCATAGTGAGAAATTTTTCGACACAGTCCAAAAATATCCCACTTATGACAAATATATGTATTCCATTGTACAGGTTTGCCGACAATGGAAGCATTACATTTTGGGGAAGGAAACGATCATCCACACAGACCACCATCCCCTAGAGTTCATACAGACACAAGGGAAGTTACAGAATGATCGCCATCAGAAGTGGTCCACATATCTACAACAGTTTCATTTGAACATCAAGTACAAGAAGGGAAGCACCAATAATGTTGCAGACTGCCTCAGCCGACCATCGATCATGGCGATAACCACTGTGCTCAACTCTTGTGGGCACGAGACTTCTGATTGGCCGCTTCTCTACAAGAGCGATCCAGAATTCAGCCACACATACAAGACACTCTTGGAGGGTAACCAAGTTCCAAATTTTCACCTCCAGTATTCCCTACTATGTCACATGGGACCCCTTTGTGTTCCTTCAAGAGAGCATGCCAAGATTATTTGGGAAGCAAACTATAGCCAGGTCGTTGGGAATTTTGGGGTCGAGAAAACAATGGCACTACTATAGAAGTATTTCTATTGGCCAAACCTTCGACAGGATGTAGGGAAGTACATCCAATCCTGCACTGCTTGCGTCATTACCAAACCATCCATCAAGAAGCAAGGCCTCTATACTTCGTTTCCTACCCCTAGTCGACCTTGGAATCCATCTCCATGGATTACATGTCAGGCCTTCCTTCTACTAAGCAAGTAAATGACTATGTGTTCATGGTCATCGACCAATTCTCAAAGATGGTCATAATGGTGGCCTGTAAGAAGAATATCATAGCAGAAGCCACTTCTAAACTCTTCTTTGAATGAGTGTGGGTACACTTTGGGATCCCATAGTCTATCATCTCCGATCGGGATAGCAGGTTCCTTAGTACATTTTGGTCTAGCCTATGGTTAATGCTAGACACCAATCTCACCAAGTCCACAACTTTCCATCCCTAAACTGATGGCCAGACAGAGGTCATCAATAGGATGATCATACACATTTTGATGCATGTACAACTCAAATAATCCACTCACATGGGATGAGAGCCTCTCCTATGTACAACATAGCTATAACCGATCCCTCCACAGCTCAATAGAACACACCCCCTTTCAGGTGTGCTTGGGATTCCAACCTCTATGTCCCATTGATGTAGTCATGCCCTTTGCAACTACACAGGATGATTCGACTCATGTCTAGTCTGAATTTTCCAGGGAAAACAACTTCATTGAGATAATTCAGTACATTCACTAGCAGGTTCATGACATATTGGATAGAACCAATGCTAAGTACAATCAGTGGCATGATCAGCATTGGGTGCAACACACCTTCCAAGTGGGCGACAAAGTGTGGATACATTTACAGAAGGAGCGCCTCGCTGGACCCCACTGCAAGATTCTCCCACTTCGATATGATCCATACACCATCACCAAGGCTATTGAGTATAAGGCCTTTGAGATCAGTATTCCACCATTCCTTGGTATGCACCCAGTTTTCAATGTGGACCGCCTTCGGCCCTACTTTCCACCTCTACTAGACACATCATACGTGGCAGAACAACTCACACCAACATAGTTAAATCCATACTGCATGGAAAAAGCCAAAACTGATCAGATTATGGACACACAGATAAAGAACACTCACCAGCAGAAGATCCAAATATATCAAGTTGTCAAATAAGGCCAACTCCATCACCAAGGACCAAGTTCAGCAAAATTTCCCTCATTTCCTGGAGGAACTCAACGCAATGGGGACCATTGCTTTCTAAGGGGGGAGGAATGATCCATGAGGATATTGGTGGCTAGATGCCTATTCCACTTGGACCCCACCATTGTTTCTTTCAGTTTTTCAGTTTCCTTAATTGTAGTACAGTTTACTATTTTTGGCAGTTTTTAGGTCCTAAACTTTCGAAGCCATTTTGAGGCCCTAAACGAAGTTTTCTAGGCATCGAATGGTTGGGAAAACATGAGTCTGTTTTGGATTCAATATTTTATGTTATTGGATGTATTCTTTCAATATATCTTTCTAAGGATGTATCATGTGCATCAAACGGAGATAGTATGCCAACGTTACAACTCCGAGAAATTGATGTACCAAGTTACCCAACGGGGCCCACATTCTGGCGTTTCACCTCCTAGGGTTAGGTTTTTGGATGTGTGGGGTTTTCCATTGTTTCTCAATAATATATAGGCATTTTAACCTCATTGTAACACAGATTTTAGAGGCATGTAGCCACCACATCTCTTCTCAAAGATAAGCTACCAGCGCTCTAGCTAGTTTACTTCCATCCTGTCTGTAAACAAGTTTCAATTCTTTGATATTAATGAAATGAACTGTTATTTCTGCTGCATATTTGATTTTATGGTTATTTGTGTATTTTGTTGCGTTCCTGCATAAATCTGGATTAGTTGATGACTGATGGGGTCATTTTTTAACTTTGACAAATCTGGTAGGTTAAGCTAGCCATGAAAGGGAGGCTAGAACCGGAATTGGCTCGGTGGAGACCAACAATGGTGCTGGCAGTTACAGGAATGTATGTTCCATGCCCGCCTGGGGTTGGATGTAGTTGACTTCCCATAGTGGGGATAGTCATAATGGACATGGAAGGGCCACTACCCCCAGGTATAAAACATGGTATGATAGGAACCACGGTAACTGGTACAAGGACGCCACTAGTGGGTAGCGTACCTAAACAACTATCCCTCCGTAGAAGGGATTTGGTTATGTGCCAGCCATGGGGCTAGATGGGGTAGTGAACAACGTGGGTTCAGATTGATAGGAATCCGAATTGGACTTAGACGCCTTATGTGGCTCTGAAGGTGGTGAGTGGCATCGAATATGGATTTTACTGTGATGGTTCAAAGAACCAAACTGAGGGGTGTGCCCCCTAAGCCGAAAGGAATAACGTGGTGGAGCAACGGTGGCTTATAGTAGTAACAAAAAATGAATATGGACCCCAGTTTAAAACAACTTCCTAATGGTTCAAAAGGAGTCACTTGAACACAAATGTTGTCTAATGGCCTGCGTATTGGGTCTGTACCCCTCACTCCACAGCGCAGGTAAAACTGTTAACTTCTTTTCCACAAACGACAACTCTTATTTTTCGTCATGGGTGGGAATCTAGTCAATCCGGTGGGGGTCATTGCCCTTTTCGCTTGGAAGATCCTCTCAATGGCCAGCTACTTTGGGGTTCTTGTGGTACTCCTCACAATGAGTTTTAAATATTTTCCCAAGTACTTCCCACAGTTAAGAAGACAAGGATTATGTCCTGATATGAATGTTATTATGTTAATTGATTATTTTTAAGGCTCTGCTTGAGGTCATGAACTGAGTGTGTTCTATTAATTGTGTGAATGTGTGTGCACCAGTATATCAAATTGTCCTTCCAAATTTGAAATAAATGGGTAACAAGGGATTTTTTCTACAGGAAACAAGTAATGGACAGAGTGTGGGACAAACAGGGGTCTGAAATCGGTACAAAAAACTGACTGTAAACTGACAGTCACACCTGTCAGAGGAACATATGTGATCTGGGTCACACAAAACAGGGAGGCACAGGTGATCGGCTCATAAAATAGCCAAGTCACGCCTAATAGAGGAGCAATCCCGACTAGGTCACTCAAAAATGGGATACATGGGCGACTGGGGTCGCACTTTTAGGTGACACAGGCGCGACAGAGCTCTATGAGGCAGGTTGCACCTTTCAGTGATAGGGTCATGACCTAGGTCACGCTTATGAAGAGAAACCATGTGATTGGGTCATGAATTCTGGCCCAATAAGAGAGACTTTGGTTGGACAGGGAAAAAATCAGAAAATAAGGCCAATAGGGGCCGAAGGGGGAAAGCACTGGTGCCATGAAGGTTCGGATCGACTGCGTGGGGGTCCGATTGGTGATGGTTGAAGGTAGAAACTAAAGACAAACCTGCAAAACCGGGATCTGAGAGGATCAAACAGTAGAGTCGCCAATACTGTAACGAGGTTTTCACCCCTGTTACGTGCAGAAGCACCAGCCTTACGTCAATGGGACAGTGAGAAAAATTTCATAAAAAAACTACAGCAATAAAAAATATCAATAATACAAAGCAAATAAACTTAACCTAAAAATAAAATGCAAATACATGAAAATTATACCTTGTATCTTGTAAAAATGGGCCACCGTGGCCTTCTGAGAAATGGTCCGTCTCTCCACAGACTGGTTCTCTAGGTAGGTACAAAGAATTTCTCAACGTACTGAGTGGGAATGGTATGGAAACAGTATGATGGAAAAATGGTGTGTGAATACTTGAGAGAAAAAGGTGCCTCACCGTACTCACGAAATAAACAATGGGAAAAAAGGTGTAAAGATCTCTTATGGAATGGCCAAAAAGTGTTTTGGGAGAAACTTTCATATTGTATTTATAATATGTTTCGAGGGATTTTTTAGCTTTTCTCTCTTTTAGGGTTTTGGAACCCTTTTTAGGGTTTTTGCACCCCTTTTAGGGTTTTTTACCCTTTTTAAGTTTTTTGAGCATTTTTATGGTTTTTGATCCTTTTGGGGAGAGAAAGAGGGTAAACCATAGTAAATAATCATGTTTTGGACTGGAAATACAATTGTGAAGGTCAAAAGTAAAGGAAATATGGAAGGGATATGATGTATGTATCTAATTTAGACCATGTATAGCTAGGTGAACAATTTGTTGTGTTAACAAACACAAAGATTTATCCTGAGAAACCATCACGGGG
>LPNX010491198.1:242582-250802 GCA_001517045.1 Pseudotsuga menziesii | reverse complement strand
ATATATATATATATATATATATATCTCCTATGCATTATACACAAGCGAGTGTGTGTTCAAATGAGGAACATATCTCCTCTATTTATACTCTTTTTGTCACTTGAATTTTAACCTAACAAGTCATCCCAACTTAACTAAGTAGGCCAACTTCACTAAGGAAGACTCAATACAATATTATATTATATTCATTAGGGTACTATTGACCTGACTTACAATGGAGGCTTTACCTCATGTCTCTATGATGACCAATTACATCAGTCAAATACATTTAGAATATCCTTTGAATTTACAATATTCAACAAGAAGGTGATACAATTTCCACCTTGGGGGTCAATTTCTTCATTCTCAGGTATTTACACCAAATCTTGTCCTTCTAGTTTCACTATTTTCAATAATTTGTTTACTCTAATATGAATTGAAACCATAAATTTTTTAATTTGTATTCCCTAAAAGAAATCTAAGCCATAAATTGAGTCATTTGCATGCCTAAAGGAAATAAAATTCCTAATTTACTCATAAAAATCAAATCAATGTCACTATGCTACTATATATTCATGAACATCCTTATGAATCCAAACGAATATAAAGTTTCTCAAGTATATAGCAAGGCTGCATACAACTAAAATATATTTCAAGTAGAATTCATATCTTCCCCAAATACATAAAGAAAGATGCTAAATGGCCTATAGAGACCAGAAAACTTCAATTCACAACAAATAACAACATATCAAAATCCTTGCCAATATTGGGAATTTATTGATTAATAGCAATGTTTACCCCTCCTCCAGGGTTTATCCCTTTCCTCTACCTAGAATATCGAAGTTGGTCCTCCAAGGACATTAATCAACACCTTATATTTTTTATGAAACTTTCTAATCCATGTGTTAAAATTTGGTAGAGAAGCTTCCCATGCTTAAGAAATGTTTTCACTTGATTGAAGGGTACATTTTGTTTAAGGTCAAGACAACAGAGTCCAACAATATTCTCTACCAACATCAAAATATACATAGGGAGGTTGATGTGTTTGATTACATGCCAATCACATACTATCAGACATGATAGAATCCAGTGGAAACCTTGCAACCCTAAAACCTTGAAAACTGTTAATTTTGTTGAATTCTAGTTCCCAACCACTATAAGAAAATATTGAAAGTTTCTCATGTGTATATAGGAAGAGTGCATACAACTAAAATAACATCAAGTGGAATCCATATATGCCCCAAATTGCATATATAAACAAATATGATAAATGGCCTATAGAGTCCAAAAAAAATCACGCTACAACAAATTTACATATATCAAAATCCTTGCATATATTGGGATTTTATTCATCAATAGCACATTGTTCCCCCTCCTCTAGGATCTATCCCTTGCCTCTACTTGAATTCTGAGAGCTAGTCCTCCAAGGGCATTAGTCAACACCCTACAATTTTGATGAAACTTCATAATCCAAGCATTAAAATGAGGTATACAAGCTTCCCAATCAACATATCCGCATAGGACATTTAAAGTATATATCTAACAATTGAAACTAATTTAAAGTATATATCTAACAATTGAAACTAATACACATATACGACATAGATTTAGGATGAAAATATGTTAAATGTTTATTCTTTAGTGTAAAATTTCTTCAATTTTAAATTATAAATAGTTCATGTTGTTATTTGTTGTACACTAGTTTTACATTTTTCAATGCTTAGAGATGTTATTATACCATGTGTATTTTTCTAATGATATTTTTATTGTATTTATGATTGTAGTGGATATTATGGACCAAAATGTAGATAGTTTGAGAGATATTGCTTGTTTGACAGAGATTGGTGCAGCTTGGAGGGGTGGAGATGAACTATGCTGCTCCTTGTTAGCATCATTAGTGTATATTGTAGACACTATCAGTCGATGGAATGATGCATTGTATAGCATAACATGATATAGAGAAATAAAGCGACAAGAATATGTCGATGGATTGAGATAAAATGACATGGAGAAGCTTAAAATCACCAAAGCGCAAATATATTCACATTTTAGAGTTCCTGGGACATATGTCATTCCATACGCTAGTAGAGCACATATTTGAATTGAGTGGTGTGTTTTTCAACTAATCAGAGATCATTGGATGGAAATATGGTACAGGTTGGGGTTCCAGGGCGTTGGTATGGGGATGCCGCAAAACCATCCCAATGCTAGGCATAAATATTCCAATCAACAGATACTTCCACCCCATAGCTAGCTACCAAGCCCAGATGTCTGTCCTGCACATGATATGATTCCCTAGACATAAGAGGCGCTTATGATTCTATCTCAGATGATTTCCTACCATAACACAACTATTAACTAGGAAGTGCCCTCTTCCTCTACTTGGGTACAACCATCATCTTTCAGTGGAAGAATACCATCTATTGGTGGGGATAGACCGACATCCCATGAGCGCTACATTGAGAAACATGTGTGCACGACATGCGGTTAATCTTGCTATGGCCATGGACCAACCCATGGCACCCCTACAATGACTGTCGGTCAAGTAAGAATATTGTTAAAACTCTAATTTTGTTCAATTTAATTTTTTCCATATTTACACATATTAAAAGATTCTTAATATATACAATTTTAAATATTTTAGAAGCTTAATGCCTATATAGGGGGTGGTAGTGTACCTAGTGTTTTCGTATTTGAGGTGGCAACAACCAACACTGAGGTCATTTTTTCTACATGTCAGTTTGTAAATAAATGTTAGTTCATTAATTTGTTAGAAGGTATAATATTTACAATTTTTGAAGTTGCAGGCACCGCATTCTCAACAAGATGCAGGAGGCATTGATTTGAGTGAATTCACCCTAGGTGGATTCTATGATTACCTCAGAAAAGTAAGTATATGGTTAATGACTTAATATTTTTCAAATTATTTTTTTCTTATTGTACTCCTTTATATTGCTAATGTTTATAATTTTTAAACTTGCGGGTGTTATCTAACGCTGCAGAGGGGCAAGAAATTTCTAGTAGCGATCCCTCCCATTGGGGAGATATGTCTCAGGAAGAGGTAAGTATATTACAACATGTTAGTTTTTTCAATACATATTATGTCATCCATTCATGTCCATGTCTAGCTATGACAACACCATATGACTGCAAGTGTGAATGCAAATCACTGCACCACTTCTTTGGTTTGACTCTCCCCGTAGTTCAAATGTAGAGAAGGGTTTTGTCTACATAGGTCGACCATTGTTCGTAAAAAGGGTGTGCATCCATGATCATGGACCTACCGATTCCATGGTAATGTACACATAGCCTTCGATGACAGTTTAGCCTGAACGATATGTTATAGCTTTCAGATCAGGCTATATATTGTTCAGTAGAATAAATTCATTTCATTTAATGGGTTCATGAATTTTAAGTCATGTGCGAGGTAGTTCTTCAATGGTTACATAATTATGAATTTATTATTTAATTATCATTTAATTCAAAACATTATTTAAGCTTTATATTTTACATTTTCTCTCAAGACTTATAATATAATTAAAAATATGAGGCAAAATAGTCTTTAAATGTTCATTTTTTACCAACAATCTTGGACCATTAAACCTCTTTCAAGTAGCTCCATATTCCTCCTAAAGGTGTACCCTCCTAGTTATTGTCCAAGTAACCCAACATCTTTGGACACCATTAGCACTTTCAATGTCTCAAAACCCTCATAAAGTTATGATGTTGAATGTGAAAATGCACAAGTATCTTGGACTATTGATACACTATCTATCACCCACTTCACCCCTCATTGAAAATGGACATATCCTTCTCTTTAGCACTCCTCTATAGAACATCTCCTCTCTATTGCCAATTAGTGGTTGTAATACAATGGCTTAGTTTACTCATGACAATGCCCTTTCCCAATCATCAATAGGTGGTTTCCCTTACACGACAGTGGCCCATTCACAAAATATGGAAGGAAACTCATCCACATATCAACATGTGCCTTCACTTTACACGATATTGCCCCCTTCACACAATCTAAATGGTGACTTGTCCACTTAGCAACATGCAATTACACCCACATGGGAACGCTTTTGTCCACTCAGACAAGAAATATGATATTAGTTACATTCTTGCATGCACCAAAATTATTTTCTCTTCTCCATTTGATACATAATCTTTTTCTTTATCTCAAACAAGCGACAAATAAATTTTCCTTCAAATTTGGTGGTATCACAATTTTATTCCTCGACCTTTTTCAATCTCAATTTTCTTGATCGAAATTGCCAACTATATCAATTTCAGATGGCATCTCAATTTTAACAAGCAACTTGATCCTTTGATACAAACGATGATTGTTATGGCACCTCTTCTATACTAAAATGGGTTATGGGCCTTGCTCTAGAACGATGGCTCATTTAAAATGTTGCGGTAATTAAATAAAGGAATGATGGTTGTCCTTTTTTTATAAAATTTATTGATTATTTGGTAAGTTGGATGTAAGTGATGTGTTGGTAACACATTTATCACAAGTAGAACATGAGTATCATACATCTTCTATGTACCTTCTATGTACATGTTTCTCGATCCATCCTTAATAGTGGCAGATATTGCTCTTCATTGGTAGTTGTTGCACTCATGGGAGGAAATGTTTCTTCTTACGCATTCCTCCTTTTATCCTTGGAAACAACTAAGGCATGCATTCTTCTTTGTGATTTGCACTTGACTTATAGTTCGATTGTGTATGGAAGGTTTGATAAACCACATTTAAAATATTCTTTCTTCTTTTCATGGATTGTCTTAAAACCTTGATAATCAATAATTTACTAAAAGCAAGATTTTTGTCCTTGATACTTTGATACCAAGTTAGATAATTTGCAAATTGACTCATGTAAAAAATAAATCTTTTATTACAATAAAGTCATTTGATACAAAGAGGTTGATCTTCTTTTATGCCATGGACAAAATAGTTCCTCTAATGCTGCAACTTGTTATCTAATTATCATTTAATTAACATTTCTTAAATTTAAATTTATAAATAGTTAAAAAATAAAAATAAAATTTGAGAAAATGATATTAAATAAAATTTAACAGTTTCATTTTATATAAAAAAAATTGTAAATAATTATTATTTGTTGATATTAACTTTTTTATTATATTACATTCTCTTGGATAGTAATGATAAAATACAATTCACTTCCTTAAATATAATTAAATTGATTTCATTTTTTTCTTCTTCAAATTATCATGTCAACATTGAATAAGAAAATTTTCAGATGATGTAATTTCATTATCTATACTTCTAACGAGATATAGATTCTTCTCTTTTGTTAAGGATTTGTTCTCAATTTCGATCATCTTAAAATTTTATTTAAGATGTTTACGAGGAAACAAAATGTTTAGAATATGCTACCTTATTTATGCCCAAGTCCTTTTTCTAGGAAATCAAGACTCTTGAATTTATGGGTGTAAGTTAAAATTTAGATGGTTTACACCTAGAATTCAATGATTTTTCTGGTTAAAATTTGTTTGAAATGGTAGTTTTGGGTTGTTGGAATTGAATAATCATGTTTCCCATGAAGTAATCAAGGAAGTTAAACCCATTTCTGTAATAAAAATTAAAATTCCAACAACCGAAATTGGTTTGGTTCCGACAAAAACAACCACAGAAGATGCAAATCATCTAGAGTTTAGCTCATTTTGGGTTTACGGGACATTGTTCCTAGCTTCTGCATCCGCATGACCAAGAATCATATTCCATGTCTTCAACTAATGATTGGTCTCTTTTCCCATTCTATTTTCTTTGTTTGTCTTGTTAGTCATAATTTAGGAGTGACACCAGTATAGAGCCACCTTCTCATCACTAACATGTACCTAAAGCTGGATATTTCTCTCAAGTAGTATGTGTGCTTTTGTTTTTGTGTGCTAGAGTTTATGTCCTCCATTTGGCTCCCAAATTATGGAGAATAACAAAGGGAAGCTCTGTTGGGGCAGTAGGCAAAGAGGCCACGCCATCATCTTTCAGTTGAGAACAAATCGAAGAAGCGGTTAAGGGCCTCTGAAGCCGCCTCTGTCGGCTTCATATGCCGAGCGCACTCTACTACTCTGATCTCACACTCTTTGTCGTAAGGATTGGTACTTCTATACTACTAGAGGCCCATACCAGATGAAGATATAAAGGTTTGAGCATTTATTTGTATGGACACGATGTTTTGTACCATACCAAACTCCGAGGTCCTCAATGCACTTAGAGAGAAACCAACCAATGAGGAATATCAATTGAATGGTAGTTCTCATGGTAGTAGAAGGTGTTTAAATTTCTAGGTGAACAATGTTCATGTGAAGCCCGTAGTCAAGGATAAGTCATGACCCAACATATAGTCATGTAAGAGGCCTATCACAACCTTCCTATCAACTCTTCTTGTCCCCCATAGGAAGGAACATTCACCACATAACAAGTACCATATAGGAAGAAAGGCGTAGAAACATCATTCACCCAACCATACATTCAACCATTATGGAAACATAGATGTTGAACATTCAATTGTGAAGGATTTTTTTGGGATTCAAGCGAATGCAAGTGTATTGGAATATCAAATGAAGGTGAGAAAAGAAAAGAAAGGATAAAAATATCTAATAACAAGTGCATTATACTGAACCCTATGAGAAATTTTTTAAAACTTTGGGAAGCCATGTCCTTTTGACAATGATATTCTGAGAACTTAGGGATTAGATCCATTGTAATTTTACTGTTAAAAACTAGGACAAGCACTTGGTGGGATCATTTCCTCGGCAGACTAGCATCAATTCAAGTCAGCCTGTGGCAAAACCCTATTGCTTGCCTTCTCAGCTAACCATATTTTACAAAGGGACGGTGAATGTCTATGACATCTTTGCACAAAAAGAATGTTTTAAATGGTGTTTGATCATGATGATAATGATTATTATTTAATGAGATTAATTTTGGTTTATTTGATCTTAAGAAGGATAATATTTGGTTTACTTTAAAATCTTGTTCCTCCACTTACAAAACTTGCCAAGAATTTTTCCAAGGTCACTATAGTTTTGGCAAGTTTCTGGACTCAAAAAGCTATTTTATATGATGAGAAATGGGAAATAGATACCTATGGCTTTTATTACCATGGGGTTACTCTGCCACTAAGTTGAAAGGGTCCCCATCATTAATAATGAGTGATTCTACTAGGGTGTATGGACAACAAATTGGATACATGTGATCCATCTCTATTTATAGATATCAAGTTGAGAACATATATTAGTAGCTCGTAGGTTTACATGAGAGGAGGATAGGGATAGTTATACTAGAAACTCTGGGCTGAGCTGATACGAAAGGAATGGAAAAAAGTTATGTGATTCCTACAAAAACTTATGAATGTACATGATCCTTTCCATCTCTTTTATAGCTCTCTCCTGGTACTAGTCCTGTGGAATTGACATGAGAGGGTAGGAATGGCTATACTAGAAGTGAACTCTAGGCTGAGCTTATATAAAGTGAATGGAGACAAGTTATGCCTAAAAACAATTCTGAATCAACTTTGTCTACTTGGCACTCATGGGAGGAAACGTTATGGGCCTTACACTAGAAACAATGGCTCATTCAAATTGTTGCGGTAAGTAGATAAAATAATGGTGGTTGTCCTTTTTTTATAATATTTATTGATTATTTTATAAGCTGGATGTAACTAATGTGTTGGTTACTCCTTTTGTCACAAGTAGAATGACTATCATACGCCTTCTATGTACTTGTTTGTCAATAGTTCAGTTATCAAGGAACAACTCAATCCAGGGTGTGTGCAAGAAGTTGAGGGTCTCTTTTGGCGCGTTAGATGCAATACAAAACTGAAAAAACAGGCATCCATCAACTTGCATCGATATTTTGAGACACTTACACAATGAATCTTGCGATCCGTAAAAAACAAGAAATGTAGGAAATTGAATGACCTTTCCAAATATATATTTTTTTTCTATTGAAAATGTTGTTAACTATCTAAAGTTAGATAAATTTCAACGGGCATTTTTTATTTTTGGGACAAATTATAAGGTATATGTTTTTGTGGGTGCAGCGTCTGAGTGTCTAAATGATGGAATAAACTTACAAAAACCGGTATACATATAGAGAACATATAGGACTAGTGCATGACTATTTTTCTAATAATAAAAATAATATATATATATTTTAAATTATCTAAGAGATCAAACCTCAAAAATGGTACGTCAATTGTGGGTGCAACGTTT
>LPNX010491198.1:177582-235082 GCA_001517045.1 Pseudotsuga menziesii | reverse complement strand
AAGTATTCAAGAAGCAAAACGTAGGTGCTCATTAGGGGATGTTTCAAATCCCACATCAAGTCAAAGTGATAAGTTACCATCTCAAGACGAAGCTCATGAAGAGGCGGTGTACATGGAGCCTACTGTTGAAGAGGCGTTGGACATGGAGCCTACTGCTGAAAAAGAAAATATTAACCGGACCATCGATGAGGATGTTGGACTTCAACCATCCAACTACCAGGAAGAGAGTGAAGGACAACAAGTTGCTACTGAAACGCCAGAGCGTATTGTTGATGCACTGGATGATAGAAATCTAACCCCCTTACCTCTATTAGAAAGCACACGTCGAAGAACTCCGAAGCATATACAAGTTGATGAAGGACTCCTCAATTCCATTGAAGGTATGCTATCTAAACGTAGTATTGCTTATCAAACTCAACAGATACTAAATAAATATTTTGAGGAGAAATGTGATGGAGATAAATGTAGATTATTTTTATCATTGTTAAAATCTAGGGTCATGAATATTGTTAGGAAATCGTTAGGGATAAAGATGATAAAGCCTTCTGGACCAAGTTCTCATATAGTTAAAAGCTTAGTAGATTCCTTTGGTAAAATTGTTAAGAACACACAGTCAAAGGACCACAATGCGGCTCATCGTGTGTTGTCACAAGCAATTGTAAATAAGAACACCAGGGTCCTTCGTTTTCTCAAGCCTACATCTAAACTAGTTAATTTGAATGTAAAAACCGTCCGTAGGTATTCTATTAGAAGAGAACATCTTGACACAACTGCCCAGACATATTTTTGGGCCTTTATTGGTCGGTTGCCACGTCGTGACATGAAGCTAGTTGATGCAGTAAAGGGACTAGTGCAGAGTTTTTGGCATCATCACACAAGGCCTTCTTCAAACCGGAAGGATGTACTAAAACTGAGAAGGGGTTCAAAGGACCATGAACCACATATTAAACATCTTCTTGATATAACACAGACAAAACTATACGAGAAATTTAGGAATGAACATAGACAATTGAATTTGGGGCAAAGATCTTTTGAGAAATGTAAGCCCTGGTATGTTAGAATAAATACTCTTCGTAACACTTGTTGTTGTAGATACCATGTAGAATATGAATATTACTATGAAACATTTTTGTACATTCGTTGTGTGTTGCATACCTGAGAAGAGACCATTATTTTGGTCAATTTTGGAAACTAGGGTTTTGCTCAGTAAGTGAATGTGAAATTTTTGCACATGGGGGTCAAATTCGCATATTGCTCGACTGTGAAGGTGTGGCTAGCATTCCCACATAACACATGCCTAAACACGCTTGTACGACCCACCGGAAGCCCTTTTTTATACATGGTTTCCATTCTATGGCCCGGGTAGGGATTCAACAGGTGTCCTTGAAAGCCTGTAGGAGGTGGGATTCAACGTGCCACAGAATCATGATCGTTGCTTGGATCGACGAACCGTCAGCTCCGTTGGATTCAAGACATCGGGATAGTTCTAGGGTGGCCCTCTAATCTGGTTCCATGGAGAAGAGACCATTATTTTGGTCAATTTTGGAAACTAGGGTTTTGCTCAGTAAGTGAATGTGAAATTTTTGCACATGGGGGTCAAATTCACATATTGCTCAACCGTGAAGGTGTGGCTAGAGTTCCCACATAACACATGCCTAAAAAAACTTGCGCGACCCATTGTAAGCCCTTTTTGATACATGGTTTCCATTCTATGCCCCGGGTAGGGATTCAACAGGTGTCCCTGAAAGCCTGTAGGAGGTGGGATTCAACATGCCACAAAATCATGATCGTTGCTCGGATCGACGAACCGTTAGCTCCGTTGGATTTAGGACATCGAGATAGTACTAGGGTGGCCCTCTAATCTGGTTCCATGGAGAAGAGACCATTATTTTGGTCAATTTTGGAAACTAGGGTTTTGCTCAGTAAGTGAATGTGAAATTTTTGCACATAGGGGTCAAATTCGCATATTACTCGACCGTGAAGGTATGGCTAGCATTCCCACATAATAAATGCATAAAAAAACTTGCACGAAGCACCAGAAGTCCTTTTTGATACACGGTTTCCATTCTATGCCCCGGGTAGGGATTCAACAGGTGTCCCTGAAAGTCTGGAGGAGGTGGGATTCAACGTGCCATAGAATCATGACCGTTGCTCGGATTAAAAAAGCGTCAGCTCCCTTGGATTTCAGACATCGAGATAGTGCTAGGGTGTCCCTCTAATATGCTTCCATGTCGAAGAGACCATTATTTTGGTCAATTTTGGAAACTAGGGTTTTGCTCAGTAAGTGAATGTCCAATTTCTGCACATATGGGTCGGCTTTGCAAATTCCTTGACTATGAACGTGTGGCTAGCGTTCCTACATGGAACCTGCCTAAACACACTTGCACGACCCACTGAAAGCCCTTTTTGATGCACAGTTTCCACTCTATGCCTCGGTTAGGGATTCAACGGGTGTCCCTAAAAGCCTATGGGAGGTGGGATTCAACGTTCCATAGATTGATGACCGTCGCTTGGATCGATGAACCATCAGCTCCGTTGGATTTAGTACATCGCAATAGTGCTAGAGAGGCCCTCTACTCTGGGTCCATGGACAAGGGATCATTTTTTTTGTCAATTTTGGAAACTATGGTTTTGCTCAGTAAGTGAATGTGAAATTTTTGCACATAAAGGTCATCTTGAAGGTGATTGTAGATCTTCCCCTCATATAAGAGATGTGAGCGTTTGTACGATGAAATACAGGAGGAGACAATGCCATTAAGTCAGTAACCATGTAATGGAACATGTTTATGTTTAGAAACAAATGGCCATTCTATTACGCCATTATTACAAAATATATATATCTTCACGCTACGAATGCTTCGAAAATGCCATGTACATTAATCACACATAACTTTCATCTCTTTCAAAGTTGTTACTCGAGGCCATTCATCAAATGCCATGTACATTAACAAAATGATAAAATAATGTGCATGACATACATAATGTGCAGGATATAGTCATAACCATTATTTTAAATCAACCTTATAATACTCGAATACTTTTAGGTTTGATGTGTATCCCATGTACTCGTTAGATGAAAGACATCATCCCAAAAAATAATTTTATTTATGTAGACCACACTGGTGCATCATTTAAGTGTGTCAACTTCGTGCATCCTTTAAACGTTTGTTAAAGGTTGTTATGTGGGTAAGGTGCTTTTGTATTCCACCAAGTTGGATCAGTTGCTTAGTTGTGTTG
The DNA here is from genome assembly GCA_001517045.1 of Pseudotsuga menziesii. Lineage (NCBI taxonomy): Eukaryota > Viridiplantae > Streptophyta > Pinopsida > Pinales > Pinaceae > Pseudotsuga > Pseudotsuga menziesii. Next base: position 231,845 of record LPNX010491198.1, on the reverse strand, counting down.
GGTGCTTAAATGTGTATTAGACCTATGTTCCATCTTTTTGAATACAATTTGACATTATTAATATAACATTGTATATGCAATTGGATCGTGGTAAAAAACAATTAAAATGTACATTTTTTTCATTACGTAATTTATTGTAATTGTGCATTGTTCTCAAATTTATAACTGATATCTCCATACAATCGTAAAATCTATAAAAAATTGGGAACATTACACATAGAAACATTCTTCACCACACATGTATAATCACACTTAAAAGACTGAACCATGAATATCTCAAGAGCCTTGATATGAAATATTTTTTATACCATTAAAGTTATAATACAAAAATATAAGGCCTAGATCTATGGCCTGTCAATGTACATGTATCAAAAACATATTTGATGTACATGTGCAATTAAAAGTACATCTGTCTTGGACCGCACCCCTATACTCTAACTCCGGACTGTACATAAAAATACATATTTTTCTTGGACTAACACATCAAAATTCTAACTTTCTCTTGTTTTTCCCAAACCTTGATGCTCTTTGGCTTTGTCTACGACCACTGTGCATATCTGACGACTACAAATCAATGAAAATATTTCTTGATCAGGTAACTGAACTAGTACTGTCCATCAATAACAAAGTTTGAAAATTTAAATTATGACTCAATTGTAAATAAAACAAAGACTCACTACATTCGCCAGGGGTATAGGTGCCTATGGTGTCAAGGGTGTAGGTTCCTCTGTTGTACTTGACCTTGCAGCGAGCCTCATTGCCATGCTTCTCTGCGAATAAAAAAAAAATGCCAATTATCTCAATAATTATCAACATGTACATGAATGAGAAAGTACTAATCAATTATGTAAAAAATGAACATCTCACCGAAAAAACTATTTCTAGGGGATGAGGCTGGTGCGCTCTAGTAGTAAGAGGAGCCGTAGGTTGAACATCAACCTCAGTTGCATGCACTAATGGACCAGGGTGTGGCTACATTCACCAAATTATTAAATAGTTAGACATCGTGCATGTCCAAAAACAATACAAATGAAATGTACAATTACAAATATTCAAGTAGATGTACCTCACTGTGACTTATCCCTATTGTAGATGCGTCATTGAAAACAACATCAACAATCCCACTAAGGTCTGGCACGGATGACTCTACATCCTGATGCTGTAAACATGCGAAAATAACATTAAGAAAACCACTTGTGAAGTGAATACATAGCTAACCAACAACTACCATTGGAAGTGTGTACATTACCATGGGATGAGTAGGTTGATCCTCATGCACACCCTCTCTGTTCAAGGAAGAGGGACCTCATCTGGTGTAAACAACCCCCTTATCTATGTTTGGACTACGGGGAGATCCATACCAAAGAGCCGGTGCAGGGATCTGTGATGACGTCTGCATTCATAAATTGTTACCATAGTTAGACATGGATTTGAATGGATGGAGTAATATGTACTGGAAAAATAACATGTTGTAATATACTTACCCCTCCCTGGGACATATCTCCACCATGGGAATGACCGCTTCCATCAATTTCTTGCCCCTCTTCAGATGCCTCTAGCATCTGCAAGTTTAAAAATTATATTTACATTTGCGATCTATAAAGGAGTGTATAGTAAGAAATTTAAATAATTCGAACAAGATTCAATCATAACCCATGTACTTACATTCTTCAAGTAGTCATAAATTCCACCTTGGACTATGTCGTTGATATCAATGTCTTCAACATCATGTTCTAAGTGGGGTTCCTGCAACTTCAAAAATTGTAAATATTAGACATTTTAATAAATTAATCAACACTAACACATGCATTAACAAAATTATACATGTAATAACAAAATGACAAGTGTTTAAATATTACCTCAATTGTGGTTCTCTGGGTCTCGGGTACAACCACACTAGGTGCAGTACCACCCCCGTGAGAGGCATCAATCTCCTGCAAGAGTAAATATTGCATATATATTATGAATATTTTAATATGTTAGATATAGTATGGAACAATTAAAATTTGAGTTCAATAACAGAGTTTTAAAACAATGTCCTTACCTGACCACCAGTCATCGTAGTGGTACCATGTCTTGGTCCAGGACCATAACAAGGTCCCCCACACGATGTGTAGACATGCGGCTCGCTCTGAGGCACATGGGATGTCGGTCTATCCCCACCAACAGATGTCCCTCCACCACCAGAAGTTGGTGGTTGTACACCAGCAAAGGAAGAGGGCTCTCTCTGGTCAATAGTGGCCGTGTGTCGAGAGACCATCTCAGCTAGAGTAAAAAATGCATCCTGTGTCTGGGAAACCATGTCATGTGCAGGAGGGATGTCTACCCTCGGTAGCTGGGCACGGGGTGCAGGTATCTGTGGGTTGGCATCTCTATTCCTAGCATGGGATCGGTGTTGGGGCATTCCCCTACCAACTCCCTGGAAGCCCAACATGTCAAAATAGTTGACATGTTTCCCCATTGCAAACTCTACATACAATTTTCGGAGGAAGTACATCGGTACTTCCCTATTGTTGTGAGGGGGAATGTCAAAAACCATGTACCACCTATCCATCCAGTTGTCTCTGATGGGTGGAAAAGTGCACCACTCAATAGAAATATGTGGCCTACTGATCTCTGGGATGTCATCCATCCTAGGCAGTCTAAACAATGAATAGATGGCTTGTTTTGTTATTTTCAACTTTTTTAGCTCATTGTAACTCAACCCATCAACATATTGTTGCCTTTTTCTCTCCCTGTAAGATGCGATGCTATACAACGCATCATTCGATCTTGCGATCGTATCAACAATAGATAAAAATGAATCTGACAGGGAGTGGCGGAGCTAATCTCCACTCCTCCAAGACGAACCAATCTCTCTCAAATGGCCAATGAACCTCAGTATCTCCGCATTGTTACAATCCATAGTAGCCACTGCAATCATAAATACAAATAAAATGTCATTAGAATTATAAACACATGATATAATGACATATCTAAGAACTGAAAACTGTATAACTATTGACATATAAACTAAATCTATGATGTAAATTTAAAAATTGATCTTGAATTTTATAGTAAAGAATAGGCGGCATAATGTGTTGTTGATGAATAAAATACTAGTATAGGCAACGATTTTGTTAGATATGTAATTATTTGTTGTAGTGTAATGTTTTTTGGACTCCAAAGGCTATTTAGCATAACTTTATGGATTTTATGGTTGCAAGGGTTCCACTGGATTAAATATCATGTATGATCTAGTATGTGATTGGCATGTTTAATCAAATACATCAACCTACCTATGTATCTTCACGTTCATAGAGTCTATTGTTGAACTTTGTTGCCTTGACCTTAACCAAAAAGTACCCTTCGTTCAACACGAAATATTTGTTAAAAGCATGGGAAGCTGAACTATACCTTATTTTTACACTTGGATTGGGAAGTTTCATCAAAACTATAAGGTGTTTATTGATGTTCTTGGAATAGCAACTTCGAGAAGTTTCATCAAAATTATAAGGTGTTTATTTGTGGATTTTGGTATGGATTCACAAGGATCCTTGTGAATATGCATATGGAAATAGTGATTTAATGAACTTTATTATGATGAGAATGACACTTATTCTTAATATAGATACCATTAGAGAGAATATCATTTGGATTAGGATGTTAGTTTTACTATCTTTAATTAAAGGGGGTTATTGTTTAATAATAATTTTAGTTAATTGAATTGGGAAACTAATATTTAAATGAAAAGGGTTGTAGTTTGGGATAATTAGTGAGATTGGTAGTTATTTCATGTTTTAATTATTGTTAATGAGGGTAATTATAATATGGATGAGACTAGTAGTTAGTCTCTATTCTAGTTATGGATCACGTTGTTAGAGTGTTAGTCTATTCATAAGCTATTTATTGTTAATGAGAGCAGCTATTGTTGAATGAAGTTGGTAATCAATTTCTAAGCCATTTATTAATAATGAAGATTATTATCATTTTGATGAGGGTGATATTCAATGGCTATGGTAGCTATTGTTAATGAGGGTGATTATATTTCTATGAGGAAGGCAGGGTAATTCCTTTAGATGAGGCCACTTGTTAATTTCTACATCAATAATTGCTATCATAGATACAATGGGATGGTTTGGATCATATCACAACCAACTATATAAAATACACAACTTAAAGACTCAACATTAGAGTGTACAAAATGTCAAAAAAAAATAAAACATGACAAGGAAAAAATCCCAATATATTCATTTGTTTTTTGAGTTAATTGGGGTTTTGGTTTCCATTGGGCATGGGAATTTTGTTAAATAATCAAAATTATTTCATTTTTATCATTAAATTGAGGAATTGGTTTCAATTGGCCAATTACATTGGGGTTCTTGTTTCCATTGTGTTTTTGTTTCAATTGGGCAATTCCATTGGGTTTTTGTTTCAATTGGCCATAATTTAATTTAATATGGTTTAATTTTTCAATCTAGGCAAATAAATTGATGAAGAAAATGAAAAAAACATGAAAAGAAATGAGGAAAACACCTCACAAAGGGGAGGTTTATCCAAAGGTGGAGATGGAGGGCTCAAGCACACCCAAAATCACATTTGCACAATCGAGAGTTGGTCCTCATTCGTCCAATAGCCGCGCGGTTATGAGAAAAAGACGGCCTCGGCGAATTTATAAAAAAAAACAGGCTTTCGAAATCGTGCACGCGATTCTCTTCACTAAAACGAAGGTGCGATTTCTCTTACTATCCTAGTTGGCATGCCTATTGCTAGCCTTGGGACTAGGCTTGGCAGGTTCGGTGTTGCTTGGGATGATTTCTTTTTTTTGGATCAAGAGTGATTGACTTCACTCCACCATTGCATCTAAAAGGTCCCTCAACTTCTTGCACACACCCTCCATTCTTAATAGTGGCAAATATTGCTCTACCTTGGTAGTTGTTGCACTCATGGGAGGAAACATTTCTTCTTACACATTCCTCCTTTGATCCTTGGCAACAACTAAGGCATGCATTCTTCTCTGTGATTTGCACTTGACTTATAGTTCGGTTGTGTAAGGAAGGTATGATAAACCACATTTAAAATATTCTTTCTTCTTTTCATGGCTTCTCTTAAAACCTTCATAATCAATAATTTACTAAAAACAAAATTTTTGTCTTCGATACTTTGATACCAAGTTAGATAACTTGCAAATTGGTTCATGTAAAAAATATATCTTTTATTACAATAAAGTCATTTTATACAAAGGGGCTGATCTTCTTTTATGCCATGGACAAGATAGTTCCTCTAATCATTGCAACTTGTTATCTAATTATCATTTAATTAACATTACTTAAATTTATAAATAGTTAAAAAATAAAAATAAAATTTAATAGTTTCATTTTATATAAAAATTTGTAAATAATTATCATTTGTTAATATTAATTTTTTTATTATATTACATTCTCTTGAATAGTAATGATAAAATACAATTCACATCCTTAAATATAATTAAATTGATTTTATTTTTTTCTTTCTTCGAATTATCATGTCAACATTGAATAAGCAAAAATTCAGATGATGTAATTCCATGATCTATACTTCTAACTAGATATAGATTCTTCTTTTTTGTTAAGGATTCGTTGTAAATTTCGATCATCTTAAAATTTTATTTAACATGTTTACGAGGAAACAAAATGTTTAGAATATTTTACCTTATTTTTGCCCAAGTCCTTTTTCGAGGAAGTCGGGACTCTTGGGTTTATGTGTGTAAGTTAAAATTTAGACAATTTGCACCTAGAATCCAACCATTTTTCTGATTAAAATTTGGTTGAAATGATAGTTTAGGTTGATGGAATTGCATAATCACGTTTCCCATGGGGTAATCAAGGAAGTTAAACCCATTTCTGTAATCAAAATTAAAATTCCAACAACCAAAATTGCAATTTCAACAATTTCCGCATCGTTTGGTTCTGACAAAAACAACCGCAGAAGATGCAAATCATCTAGGGTTTAGCTCATTCCGGGTTTACGGGCGGGACATTGTTCCTAACTTCTGCATCCTTATGCCCAAGAATCATATTCCATGTCTTCGACTAATGATTGGTCACTTTTCCCATTCTATTGTTTGTGTTTGTCTTGTTTGTCAGAATTTAGGAGTGACACCAGTATAGAACCACCTTCTCATCACTAACATGTACCTAAGTTGAATATTTCTCTCAAGTAGTATCTGTGCTTTTGTTTTTGTGCTAGAATTTATGTCGTCCATTTGAGTCCCAAATTATGAAGAATAACAAAGGGAAGCTTTGTTGGGAGAGTAGGTAAGGAGGTCAGGCCATCATCTTTTAGTTGAGAACAAATCGAAGAAGCGGTTAAGGGCCTTTGAAGCTTCCTTTGTCGGCTTCATATGCTGGGCGAACTCTACTATTGATCTCACACTCCTTGTCGTAAGGATTGGTACTTCTATACTACTAGAGGCCCATACCAGATGAAGATATAAAGGTTTGAACATTTATTTGTATGGACACGAAGTTTTGTACCACACCAAACTTCCAAGTACTCAATGCACTTACAGAGAAACCAACCAATGAGGAATATCAGTTGAATGGTAGTTCTCATCGCAGTAGAAGGTGTTTAAATTTATAGGTGAACAATGTTCATGTGAAGCCCGTAATCAAGGAGAAGTCATGGCCCAACATATAGTCATGTAAGAGGCCTATCACAACCTTCCTATCAACTCTTCTTGTCCCCCATAGGAAGCCATATTCACCACATAACAAGTACCATATAGGAAGAGAGTCATAGAAACATCATTCACCCAACCATACATTCAACCATTATGGAAACATACATGTTGAACATTCAATTGTGAGGGATTTTTTGCGATTCAAGTGGATGCAAGTGTAGTGGAATATCGAGTGAAGGTGACAAAAGGAAAGAAAGGATAAAAATATCTAATAACAAACGCATTTTATTGAACCCTATGAGAATTTTTTTGGAACTTTGGAAAGACATGCCTTTTTGTCAATCATATTCTGAGAACTTAGGGATTACATCCATTGTAATTTTACTGTTAAAACTAGGACAAAATAAAATTTATAGGACAAGAACTTGGTGGGATCATTGCCTCAACAGACTAGCATCAATTCAAGTCTGCCTGTGGTAAAACCTTATTGCTTTCCTTCTCAACTAACCATATTTTACAAAGGGACGGTAAATATCTATGACATCTCTGCACAAAAAGTATGTTTTAAATGGTGTTTGATCTTGATGATAATGATTAATATTTAATGAGATTAATTTTGGTTAAATATTTGATCTTAAGAAGGATGATATTTGGTTTACTTTAAAATATTGTTCCTCCACTTAAAAAGCTTGCCAAGAATTTTTCTAAGCTCACTATAGTTTTGGCAAGTTTTTGGACTCAAAAATCTATTTTATACGATGAGAAATGGGAAATAGATACCTGTGCCTTTTTTTCGTAGGAAAAATGAGCCATTTACTGAACTTGAATAGATGACTTAGGCATTACCATGGGGTTACTCTAGCACTTAGTTGAAAGGGTCCCCATAATTAATAATGAGTGATTCTACTAGGGTATATGGACAACAAATTGGATACACATGATCCATCTCTATTTATAGATATCAAGTTGAGAACATATATTCGTAGCTCGTAGGTTTACATGAGAGGAGGATAGGGATAACTATACTATAAACTCTGAGCTGAGATGATACGAAAGGAATGGAGACAAGTTATGTGATTCCTACAAAAAATTCAGAATGTACATGAGCCTTTCCATATCTTTTATAGCTCTCTCCTGGTACTAGGCCTGTGGAATTGACACGAGAGGGTAGGAATGGCTATACTAGAAGTGAACTCCAGGATCAGCTTATACGAAGTGAATGGAGACAAGTTATGCCTAAAGACGATTCTGAATCAACTTTTTCTACTTGGCACTCATGGGAGGAAACGTTGTGGACCTTACACTAGAAACAGTGGCTCATTCAAATTGTTGTAGTAATTAGATCAAATAATGGTGGTTGTTCTTTTGTTTTATAATATTTATTGATTATTTTGTAAGCTGGATGTAACTGATGTGTTAGTTACTACTTTTGTCACAAGTAGAATGACTATCATACGCCTTCTATGTACTTGTTTGTAAATAGTTCAGTTATCAAGGAACAACTCGATCCATCCTTAATAGTGGCAGATATTGCTCTTCCTTGGTAGTTGTTGCACTCATGGGAGGAAACCTTTCTTCTTACACATTCCTCCTTTGATCCTTGGCAACAACTAAGGCATGCATTCTTCTCTGTGATTTGCACTTGACTTATAGTTCGGTTGTGTAAGGAAGGTATGATAAACCACAGTTAAAATATTCTTTCTTCTTTTCATGGCTTCTCTTAAAACCTTGATAATCAATAATTTGCTAAAAACAAGATTTTTGTCTTTGATACCAAGTTAGATAACTTGCAATTGATTCATGTAAAAAATATATATTTTATTACAATAAAGTCATTTTATACAAAGGGGTTGATCTTCTTTTATGCCATGGACAAGATAGTTCCTCTAATGTTGCAACTTGTTATCTAATTATCATTTAATTAACATTACTTAAATTTATAAATAGATAAAAAATAAAAAAAATAAATTGAGAAAATGATATTAAATAATATTTAACACTTTCATTTTATATAAAAATTGTAAATAATTATTATTTATTGATATTAATTTTTTTATTATATTACATTCTCTTGGATAGTAATGATAAAATACAATTCACTTCCTTAAATATAATTAAATAGCTTTCATTTTCTTCTTCTTCGAATTATCATGTCAACATTTAATAAGCAAAAATTCAGATGATGTAATTCCATTATCTATACGTCTAACTAGATATAGATTCTTCTTTTTTGTTAAGGATTCGTTCTCAATTTCGATCATCTTAAAATTTTATTTAAGATGTTTATGAGGAACATGGTAAACCATAGCTAATTAGGTGTCTCACTAGTTTTCTCAATATGACTTTGTTTTACCCCTTGTTACAGTATGTTGCACACAATAATTTTTTATGAAATTTTATATGCATATAGCATTTTTTTTCCATGTTCCAAATATGTTTTTTTTTAAACAATATTTTTAAAAATATTTTTCTTCTATTTTTCTCATGTCATGACTCCTTAACTGAAAATTCACATTGTTAATGTTTCATCCATAACTCTTTTGTTTCTCAAGCATTTTGAAAAAAATGTATGGTGCACTAAAGGACACTAACCTCTATATGCTATAAAAAAATCATTTCATGATCATTCCATCAAGACCTCTAAAGGATGAACCCACACTTGACGTATTGTTTTTGAGGTTCAATCATTTAGATAATTTTAAAAAAATGTTATTTTTTGGGAAAAATAGCGATGCACTACCACTAGTTGTTCTCTATATGTCTACCAGTTTTCATAAGTTGATTCCATCATTTAGGCACTCAAAGGTTGCACCACAAAAACATATACCTTATAATTTGTCCAGAAAAAATTGCATGTTAAAAAGATCAAACTTTAAATAGTTAAGAACATTTTCAACAGAAAGAAATTATATATTCAGAAACGTCAATTAATTTCCCCCATTTCATATTTTTACTCATTGAAAGATTCATTGCGTATGTGTCTCAAAATATCCATGTATGTTGAGGGATGTCTATTTTTCAGTTTTTTATTACATCAAACATGTCAAAAGAGACCCTCCTTAGCTTGCACACACCCTTAAAGGATCATAAGGGGTAAAATAGAGCTTAGAGGCTAATGCACAAGCCCAAGTGATTGTTCCCAAGCCAAGAGAGGAGCAATCAACCCCAAGGAAGAGCTCTCAAGTAAATGTAGAGCTCTCATGAAAACATAGAGAACACATGAAAATGTATAGCACACAAGCAAATGCAAGGCACACTTACACAAGGGAGGTCATACATGCCAACAAAGATTAGAGGTAAAAATTATTTTACCTCTATGGGTAAACTACAACTTAGAGGTTAATGGTTAAGGGATTAGAGGTAAACAATTATCAAAATTAGGGGGTTTATTGGTTAGGGGATTTATGGGTAAATGGATTTAGGGCTCTAAGGTTAGGGGGTTAGGTTTTAAGAGGTTAGGCATTAAGGGCTAAGGTGATATAATGTTAGGGGATTATAAATGGGTTAACATCTTAAGGAATTAGGGATTAAGGACTATGGGGATGGGAGATAAGGGGTGAATTAAGGGACTAAATCTTTTAGGGATGTGGGCCTTTATAGGCTAAGTGATTTAGGGATCAAGTATTAGTGAGGTAAGGTATAAAAGGTTAGGGTTAAGTATCAATGGGTTGAAGTGGTAAGGGATTAGGTTCTTAGGAGCTAATGACTTAGGGGTTTAGAGTTTTAGGAGGTTTGAGCCTTACGGATTATGGGTTTATGCCCTTCACTTCCTCCCTCCTCATTCCTGTCTCACCTTCCCTCAATTTATGTCCCTTTCTCCCACCCCTCGCGTATCCCCTCTCCCACCTCTCCCCCTTACATCCATCCATTACTTAGCATACAGTACCCCTCCCCCCCCTCTCGTATCCCCTCTCTCTCTCTCAACCCTCCTTATATATGTTTGTTATTTATCACATATTTTATGTTTTATAACACTAGAGCATTGTATAAACAAGAAACGCTAGAGCATTTTTGTTGACACTGAAGGCAGGAATAAAAATTTAGATTTAAAGCTAATGTGCGAGCATTCCTTAGCGCTTGAAACACGCGTTCCCATGCACATGTGTGCCATCTACAATTTTATGTGTTTGTTTCAGAGTTACCAACCATGTGTTATGGAATATGGTAATCCATAGCTAATTGGGCATTTCCTCCATTTTCCAAATATTCTTGTCTTTCGCCACTATTTAATGTATGATAGAAAAAATCATTTTTGATGAATAAATTTTTTATGAAATTTTGGACATAGATAGCAATTTTCTGAAAATTTGAAATATGTAATTAAAAAAAAACTATTTTTTCCTAATTTTCTATTTTTACTAAAAAGGAAAAAAAATTGTTAGTGTTTCTTCCATAACTTTTTCATTTCACAAGCATTTAAAAAAAAATTGTATCTTGCCCTACTAGACACCAACCTCTACATGCTATAAAAATTCCATTTTAGAATAATTGCACTTTGACCTTCAAAAGCTGCACCCACACTTATTATTTTTGATGTTTGATCACTTGGATCATTTTTAAAATTTAAAATTTTAATTTTGGAAAATTAGTTTTGCAAATTAGTGCTACTTGTTCCTTACATTTCTACTAATTTTTGTAGCATGAAACAGCCATTTAGGCACTTAAAGGTTGCATCCACAAAGACATATACATTATCATTTGCCAAAAATATAAGATGTGACTCTTAGAAAAAAATGAAACCTGGGGATTGTTATGCAAGTTTTCAATACATAAATTTTATATATTGGGAAACATGATTTAATTTCCTACATTTCATCTTTTTTACTCCATGCAAGATATATTGTATAAGTATCTCAAAAAATCCAAATAAGTTGAGGGACACCTGATTTTCTGTTTTATATTGCATCTAACCTGCTAAAAGTGAGTCTCAGGTTGCATCATCCATATATACATTGAAAACAACAAATTCAAAAAATATTATGATAAAAAATGTTCAAACATTTTGTTAAAGTGATAATTGGTTAACATTTAATCAATGTTAGTTATTAATATGACTAATATTGTTATGTGAATAGATATAAAATTCATCCTTTGAAAAATGATAAATACATTTAAAATAACATATTCAAATAAATTTTATAATGTCAAATGTGCAAGGCTTGATTAACATCTAATGGGCGTTAGCTATTGATATGAATAGTTATGTTGAAGGAAGTCTTGTTGCCTTAGCAAACCTGGTATCTTGCCTAATAAATAAAATGGTGTTTTATTGCTCTTTATGGCTATTTCTTGCTCTTTGGTGTAATTTTGGAAATATAACAATATTGTGATTATAATTTAGGAAGTATATAACAATATTATGAATATAAATCATGTATATAGTGGTGGCCATGCTTTTTGGTTTAATTTTGGAAATATGATAATATTATGATTATAAATCATGTATGTAGTGGTGGCTATGTTTTTTAGTGAAATTTTGGAAACATGATACTATTGTGATTATAAATCAGCATAGGTTCATCTATCTCAAGATGCAAGAGTGGAAATGTTAAAAAATGTGTATTGTTTTAACTAATTCATGTTGTTTTGTATATATATAATTCTAAATAATTTTAATTTAATTTTAGCTAAAAATAAAAATAAAAATAATTATTTTTTATAAAAAACATGTTTCTAACTTTAAAATAAACACCAAAAAAATTACAAACATATTTACTAAATATGATTGACCTTGATTCAGAGTTCCAATGTTTATTGTTTATTTACTAAATATGATTGACCAATGTTTATTGTTTTAACTAATTCATGTTGTTTTGTATATATATAATTCTAAATAATTTTAATTTAATTTTAGCCAAAAATAAAAATAAAAATAATTATTTTTTATAAAAAAACATGTTTCTAACATTAAAATAAACACCAAAAAAAATTACAAACATATTTACAGAAAATATGATTGACCTTGATTCAGAGTTCCAACGTAAATGGTTTCTTACATTGAGAACTTACCCAATTCTAAATTTGAGTAACATAATGTATCACACTCAAATAAATAAATACAACATGGTTTTTCATATACAGCCGAGACGGCGCTGTAAAAAACAAATATGTGTGAATGCCAAGTAACGCTACATGCATGCAGATAGCAGCTCCTCCTTAGGGAAACAAAGTAGCTTACTAACTCTTGAAAGTTCAATATATCCAACTCCTTGCGACCTTGAACAACAGAGGTCTCCTGTGTTTGGAGACTTCCCTGCTTCTGCTAAAGTACAGTATCACTCAGCTGCAAGTTTTCACGAGTTTGTGTAAGGAGTCGTGGCACTATTCCTGCACGAGGCCAACAAATTACAAATGCAGCCTCAAACAAGATCCCCGCACATCCAACTTACAAGTAATATATATTTGTTTGCATTGCAGATCATTAATGAAGAATAAAATAACTACATCTAATTTTAATTACCTGTACTTGCGCTTCTCAAGAAAGCGTTGAAGAGACTTCTTCCTGGCAATGGACAGATTATCTGCATCACTCCTCAAGAACACATAAACTCTTAGGGTTTCATTATATATAATGTTCAACATGGGTTACTATTCAAACAAATTATTTCAAATAAGCATTTTCGGCGGACAAGTGGAATTTCTGATTGGACTCGAAGGAAGTCCTTTACCAAATCCTGCTGCCGTCTTGTACGAGGCATTTGAAGAAGTTGAAAATACGGCGGGAGGAGATTGTTGCCAAGCTTTTCCACCACTAGCGAACGCAAGGAACATGATAGCCTGAGCCTGTTCATTCAGTAGAATACGTCTGAAATCACTAGCTGAAATATGTAAGCATGAGTTTGTGATGTAATTTCAATCCATTTTTCTTACCTTGTACGCAGAAACTTTGTAGACGTTTACTGTCCCATTGTAGAAAATTGTCAGTTCTTGAGGACTGGATTGCTCGCCCAGGTCCGGGGTCGCGGAAGAATAGTCAGGAAGTACTGTTTCAGCTTCAACGCAAGAATGGCCCAGGAAACTATACCCTCTGCTGGATTTATCTTCTTCACCAAATGATTCAGTGAGGCTCCTGCGCCTTTTGATTTCTCCGGGGGCTGAATCAAAGCCTCTGTGTGTAGGAAACAATTCCATCAACTCGGACGCCGTGTAATCTTCAGAAACTTCATGAGACTGAAGCTTTGCAGTACACTCTGTCTTTGTTTCGTCTGAATTATCATAGCCTTTGTCAGAAAGCACTCTCTGTATCATATGAGGAAGTTTCACTTTTGACACCACATCCAATCCATCAGAGGCCAAACAAACAATATTAACGTCTGCATTGATCGAGCTATTGAAAAGGGGAAAAAAAACCACAGTACATATAACAAATGCAAGTAATCTTCATAAATGAATAGAAATACAAGAAGATCATCAAAGCTTTAAGACAAATAAATTAGCTTACATTTACTGTGTTTAGAATACCCACCGGGCCCCAGCCCCAAACTCAGTGTGGTATATTCATGCATGTCGATCCCCGTCTGAACATTGCCCGAGGTACCCATGCTCACAACATAAACTCTGCAAACCATAAATTGAAAAGCTTCGACTCTAATGGGTAGCTGGTATCCAGACACAAGAAATAAATTACTACACCAAATAACTCTCATAAATAAACCCTCACTTGCATCTTATAGAAAGAACAGAATGAGAATCTCATTGACAGTAATTGATATCTGTCACAATTCGGTCAGCCGCGATTGGTGAGAGACATGTGGTAAACGTAAAAATGCAAAAGGTGATTAGGCTGCTTGCAGCCGCTCTAAACCTCCCAAGCATCACACTTTGTAAGATTTAGTAATGTTTATGCAAGACATGTAAAAACATTGTTAGATGGGTGTTTGGGGTTTTCTTGTCAGGCGATTTCATTTTTACACTTCAAATAGCTCAACAACAAAAATTATAAGATTTTGTGAATTAAATCATCTCATTAAGGCTGCAGAAAAGTCAGGCTGGTTTTTATCAATTTCTGGCCATAAATCTTCACGGAATTTTCAAAACATGCAAAAACATTGCTAGATCTTACAAAATGTGGATGCTTGGAGGTTTAGAGTGGTTGCAAACAACTTAATCACCTTTTGCATAGTGTGGGTGCTCTAGGGTTTTTTGTCACTTGATTTGATTTCATATCTGCATTTAAAATGGCCCAACAAACAACAAAAATAACAAGATTTTGTAAATTAAATTCACCAAATTCGAACTGAAAATCAGCCAAAAAAAATCAAAATGGTCCCCTAGTTAAACAGCTCGTATAGTTATCAGAATCACATGATCCTCACGTTATATGACCAGTCACATTAACACTCGCTATCATCCGTAGTTACCTGCAAGAATGCATGTGCGCAGGCTAACACATAACAAACGTGATGGGCATATATGATTATCTGTGCGCAACTTAAATGTGATCATACATCTGCAACTACCCCATGTGGAATTCTGATTATTTTGATCCTCGGATCTGAAGCCGCATAGTTCGAATTTGAAATACAACTCAACCTCAAATTTTACATTTACAGGTAAAACAATTTTATTCATTTTATGCATATTTTAGACTCTAGAGTTATCACTGCGTATTTAAGGTTAAATTGCTTAATGATGTACAAGTTGCCTGTCAAATTCCAGCCCTACACGAGGACAAGAAAGAAGACTAACCCGGTTAAAATGCTGGCAACATCCGAACTGGTCCATAGATCTGTACTGCGAAACCACTGACAGCATATTTTTTTTTCCTACTCAAAAAGCATACTCTGACTGATTATCATGAAAGCAGCAAATCAACCCCATAAACACCGTTACACCATTATGAAACTAATAGTGGGATTCCAAGAAAAATCCGGACTGGATTTTGAAGAGTTCACATGTCCAAAATCTCCACCCCATTCTTTACAGAAAACGTTGGAGAAATCTCTGCGCCCATTATTTACAGCTGACATCAAATTTAATTAATTTAACACAAATGGCCAGAAAGATTAATTATTCACCAAATTGGATTGCTAAATAAATTAAAGATAAAGCTGCCATAAATGCTTTATGATGGATTGTCATTAATGCTTTATGATGGTCCGTTTATAGTGTTTTTTTAAGTGTTTGTCAATCTTTGTGAACATAGAAAACTCCCTTTAATTGCTTCATGGACACTATGGCGTAAGCTTCTCAGTTTTTTTTTGTTTTGTTAGTGGTGGGTATGTTAAATTTCCTAAAAAAAAATTATTTTTAAGTTTATAGACTCTTTTATTTGAGATTTTGGGGTGGACTAGGGTCTATGTTTTTTTATCTATTTGACCAAGTTGAGATAAGCGTTTTTTTATGCATTGATAACTTATAGCTGATTGATAACCAATGGTTCATGGAAGACAACTAAAAGAATGTGAGATGATATTATGTTTTGCATATAAATTTTTGTTTCCATCTTGTTTAGAAATTGTGTAAAAGCTTATCGATTTGCACTATTTAGAAATTTAGAAGTGATCCTCCTTTTAAGATGAACCATCCACCATCATCACTATCGTTAAAAACTTTGGCACAATATAAAAGGAGGTAATAAAATATAAAAATTAAAATTAAATACTAGCTATTAATTATAAAAATTATAGTGCAAATCTACACAATAATATTATATTGTTATTTTTGGGTTTAATAAAATAATAAAAATAATCTCATAGTTAAGAAAAACATATATAATCTAATTAATATATATAAATATTCCAATTAATGAAAAGAAAAAAAGTAATAAAACTTTCATATTACTCCGTACTTATATTTTTATTTAAAATTTTAAAATTAAAATATATGTAAATTTCCATTAAATAAATCTTGTTTTTGGAATTTATTTATTAATTCATGTTCATTATCTGCGTAGTTTAGGGATAATGGATTACTGGGAAAGAGTTGATGTGAATGACATGCAAGAATCTGGTTTTAATTTTAAATTTAATACATTTAAAAAAAAAATTATATTTTATATAAAATATTTATTTTAAAGTATAAATTATTGATTAAAAATATTGTTTTTTAATGATGAAATTGAGAAAAAATTAAAACTTCTATTTGATAAGAATAAAAGTATTTAATTGTATTTTTAAATGCTCATTATCAAAAAGAATAAACAAAAATGGTTAACTTTGGTTATAAATATGGATAAGGAAGGACACTCGGTGTGTGCATGGCAAATTTAGGCAAGCATTTGGATAAGAAAATGAATAGTAATAATTTAAAAATGATAAATTAGTTAAATTTTTTATTTTTAATGGGATATTTAGCATTATGGAAATTGTTATTTAAGTGTTAAGTTATTTATGCAAGTTTCTCTAACAAATTAAGGACTACATTAAAAAAAATAATAATAATGAATATAAAACATAGTCCTCATACTTTGGTGAGAGTTCCTTGTAATTATTTGTTGTATAGTTGTNATATATATATATATATATACACACTTTAAAAAAAAAAAGTATTTTTTATATCTATCTAATTAACATCCTAAATCAATAAAGCAAGTGTAAAGAAAATCATCTCAATTAAGCCCATATGAGCAACTGCAAAATGATTCTCAGAATAATCATGGCATCCTTATAGGAAAGGCCTTTAGCAACAAAAATGGCCTTTATACTTAATTTTCCATTGACATCGTACTTCATCTAATAAATACATGGAGGCCATGGCTGGACTCTTTGGTCCTCCTTTAAGTGTACTATGGCTTAATGGCACTACTGACTTCCCCATAAAGAGGTTTTTAAACTTAGGGTTGGTGTCTGAGGCCTTTAAGAGTTGACCACTGGGTCTCATGGTTTGGTGTGATTCACTTATTTGAGCATGTTTTGGCACCTGGGGATGCAAATACCCCAGGTAGCCTACCTCAAGATATATTTTATTATTATTTTATTTTAATTTCAAATTGACACTTAATTTACTTATTTGAAGGCACGCCGGCCTGGATTTTATTTGTAAAAGTGAGTGTGAGATCATATAAATAGATCTCCTAAGTTTCATTTGTAATGCAGAACTTATGGGATAATATACTATGCACTTGTTTTACCCTTCTTAGGGTTTCTCTGGATGGATGTGCTCATTTTGAGGAAGTTTTCTGGTTAATGCAAGCTATTTTTCTGGTAAATTCTTTAGTGAATCGCTGCTTTGGTGATGCTTCGATTTGTTGGATGAACACAAGCACAAGGAGGGCAGGCTTCAAGTACCTTTTTGATGGATGCTGGTGGATGTGCATGTCTGAGTCCTAGTGGTAGCCTTAGAGCAGCACTTTTCCCTAGGATAGGTTGTTACCATTCCTTCCTGTCACCTTAGCAAACAACAATACGTCTCCTAGTGAGGGTACCCTAGGGTTTCTCCTTAGTTTTTCCTAGGCTATTTGCTTAACCTAGGACCCTTGCTCACTAGGCTAGTCGCTCTTCCTAAGAAACCCTAGGTTAGGTAGGGCTCATGCTAGGGTTTTCCCTAGGCTTTCACACTATTTTATCTTGCAAAACCTAGCCTGACGTTAGTCTAGCTTAGTTCAGGTTAGTCCTTCAGCTATTTTTTAGGTTAGGTAGTGTTAGTTAAGACTGTCGAACTGTTCTAAACTCTAGAGTCCCCATTTCTTCCCGAAAAACAACCTTAAAGGTTGTTTCTACTAACTTGCTACCATTTTTCCTCTACCATCGTCGAGGCCCTATCCTCTACCCTCTGGTATGACTTAAGGTTGCCCATAGCTCTCCTTCAACATCAAATTTGTGGCCATCCTCGCACCTTCATCCAAGGACCTTCCCTTGGCTCTCGACCACCTGTTTACGATTACACAACTGCATAACATCGCTCTTTGCATAGTAATTGGTTTATAGTGTGTTGACATTTCTTTACTCATTGATCAATAAGTTGCATCTTCTTGCTCTCATTTTGCACCATGAACTCACTTTCATATTCGACTCCATTAGGTGCTAATCTTTAATATCGAAAGAGGATACTTTGTTTAGCAAGGTCAAATAGGGCTCTCCCCTAGGAGGTTATGACTTCCAAAGTATTTAGGGATAAGTGACTAAGGTGACAGTGGTCACTCTTCCTGTATATGCTCACCGACGACTTAGAATTCCATTTCAACCGGTAAAAATTTTGGTGTCGTTGCTGAGGACCATTTCAAATTTGAAGCAGTTGATCCTGAGTCATTCACACCCTACCAAGAACAACATTTAGTAAGAAAATTGAGGTAAGTCTTTCTAAATCTATTTTGAAAATATTATTATCAAGGACTAATCTTGCATATCTTACCCTACAACTTCACAAAGAAGAAGCCCGACAAGGCTTAACACTTTGGTCAGTCGTGAAGTCCTTATTATATATCATTGCATACATTTTTAAAGGACTAACCTACAAGCTTACCTGGTGACTCCATAAAGAGCTCAACTTGTCCCATCTATTAGGTACACCCTCATTTTATTTAGTACTTTGGAGAGACTCGCTTAACTAACATGGCAAGTTTCTCCTGGCGACTCCAATCACAGAAAAATAAAAGAAGTACTCTATAAAGACAGGGAAACCTAACAAGATGGCATACGATTATGAATTGTGGATGGACATATTGGACTTCTTATGTATCCTAGTCTTCCCACACAAGTATGTTATTCAAGATGGTGGGAAGGCACCTTTCCCATTGTTCTAGTAGTATAAGTACCATGCAACATCACATGTGCAAGAATTCATGCAATTCATCCGGGTAAGTAACATCGTGCATGAATAAATCAGGATGAGGTTATTTCTGTTATCTCTTCACCTAGAAGACAATTTCTCAGTCAGAAATTCATATGAGGGTTTTCCTTGCAAAATTTTTTCTTCACTCAAACAGTTCATTAATTAATTCAACATGGATTGGGATTACGGTGTCGATGAACAAGAAATCCTGAAAGGCCATGATTGATAGAATATGGGAAGAAACCCTAGGAAAAATCCAGACTCAAGATGATGCAAGAGAAGGAACCAAAGATGATATTTCATTCGAGTTTGAAATCTTGATAATTCGACTGCTACATAAATGGAAATTTGTTTTTCTTCTCTTGATCTATCATCTTTCCTAGGTTATTCAGGTGAGTTACCCGAGGTATTCTGGCATGCCTTCAAGGGTGAACATGATAATGTTTGTCCATCATGTGGAATTGTTTATGACTATGGCTTCAGAATATGGTATTAACGAAGAAGAAGATGTTTACATGCGATCATTTTTCCTTCACCTGGGAAGAAAGGCTCTCGCTTGGTTTGCAGGCCTAGATAAAGGAACGATATCATCATTTGCAGAATTGGTGGAAACATTCTATAACCACTAGGATTATTGTGACGAATGGATACCTCATGTCAAGCATGCAAAGGATTTATCAGTAAGGAATCCCAAAGCAAATATTAGGTCGAAGCAACCATTGTTCAAGGTCTAACTAATGATATCTTAATCACAATAGATGAAGCTTCCCAAGAAAATGAATATGATGATGGTCCCATATATGACAACCCAGAAGTCCTAATTGAAGAAGCTGAGGATCAGAAAGATAGGATGATTCCTCCCTTCCAACATACAAAAATTTCTTATGACATACTAGATCTCTGGGAACATAATGATGAGAATTTTGAGGAAGACGGTTATTGGACATTTATGGGTCCACCTTTTTATGATTCCTCAAGAACCAGTGGCATTGTCCCCATACATTGCAGTGAGAAAGAGAAGTTAGATGAAGTTACTCAGGAAGAGCAATAACTTGACACTATTTGGGATGAGGAACTCGCAGTTACCTCCAATGGGGATGTTGAAGACATAACTTATGAAGACCCTGTTGAAATAGATATGATCATTCCTTCCGTTTATGAGGCTAATGACGAAGAATGGCTCAACCCTTTTTCCACCATAATAGAAGATGGAACAACAACAGACTTTGCAGATAGTTGTTATATGCATATGACCCATTATGATGAAAATTTTAAAGATGTGGAACCCCGTATCTCTTGTGAGTCTTCCATAATGTTGCCATCATACTCATCCTGCAGCAGGGAAGCATGTTACATAGAGAATTATTTTGCAGGTATTCAGCATATGATGAGCCTAGGTTATCACTTTCAGTTGTTTCCCTCAAGAAGCGTAGAAGAGGTTGTTCATCCCGCTCTACCCTACATCGATAAGCCCTTAATTATACATCTCAACAAGACCAAGGAAGGTAGGTGGACAAGTATGAGTTTCATCCCTTAGTCTCATAATATTTATTGTTTATCTTTTCATTTGAAGCATGAAGGTATGGATTATATTGTTGATAATTTCAAAAGTTCAAGGATTATTGGGGTTACTAACATGATTGTGGAAAAGATAAGAAATATACATGTATGTACAAAGAAAAACTCAAGTAAATACATAGACATGTTGTGACTCACATGTGAAGGTTTGCAAAGTCCAACTCCACGGATAGCCTCCCAAGTTCAAGATTCATGGACAAGTTTCAAGCAAAATTTTCTGAAGATATGTATGATGGAGGTATCCCATACATAAGTCCACTAGAAGAATGGATCAACAAAGATTGTCAAAGTGATGCTTCTCCATAGCACTAGTTTCAAGTTTTCCAAGTTCTTATTGAAGGTTTGGTTTCCTACACTCATCAAGATAAAGATCCTGGTACAAACTCAACATATCATCAATGAGGTATTGTCTTAGATTACCCTAAAGGACAAAGGTAAGATGATAGGTATGAATTGCTTACTTAAATGGTTACGTTGGTGGTATGATGTTACTTAACCTATTTTGGGTACCGGGGTTAGGTTAGGCATACTTGTGTGCATTGCATTTGATGTCTTTTCATACTTTAGTTAGTTTTTATTGTTCTTAGTTTGTTTCCCTCATTTATCGAACAAGGCAGGACGAAAGTGTTTGTCCTTAGATGATTTCAATCTCTTAGACATTTGATATGTGTGTAGGTCTACAAGTACCAGTAGATTCATAGGTTCTCGAGCACTCCCAGGAAGAGCACTCGTCCCGCTTTTGGATCCAGTGTTACGCTGCACTTGTACCCAATGCATCTTTAGTTGTAACCCTAGGAGAGAGGCCAAATTTTTCGACCAGGAGGGGTTTTATTGAGTGATGGAGGCCATGGATGGACTCTTTGGTCCTCCTTTAGAGGTACTATGGCTTAATGGCACCATTGATTTCCCTCTAAAGAGGTTTTTAACCTTAGGGTTGGTGTTCGGGGCCCTTAAGAGTTGATTACTGGGTCTCATAGCTCCATATCCTACTTGTATTCTCCAGTGGCCTCTGCTTCATTTTTAAGAGACGTGTCTTCAATCGCAGCCACTTTGTACACCCTCCTGTCCCTTCAGTTAGTGGGTCCTTTCTCTCCCTGGCCTTCTTACCTCAAAGGTAGATATCCTCCATGCCAGACCGTTTTTGTGCTTTGAGGGATTTTACAGCATTCTAGGGGTTATATGGGGCATAACACCCTCCCTCCAACTCACTCCGACCTTTTGTTCAGATCAATTCGCTTATTTTTGTGTATTTTGGGACCTGGGGATGCAAATACCCCAAGTAACCTACCTTAAGCCTACCTTAGGCTATATTTTATTATTATTTTCTTTTAATTTCAAGTTGACAATTTATTTACTTATTTTAAGGCATGTCGGTCTAGATTTTATTTGTAAAAGTGAGTATGAGATCATATAAATATATCTCCTCATTTTCATTTGTAAATCAAAAGTTATGGGATAACACACTATGCACTTGCTTTACCCTTCTTAAGGTTTCTGTGGATGGATGTGCTCCTTTTGAGGAAGTTTTT
Source organism: Pseudotsuga menziesii (assembly GCA_001517045.1). Taxonomy (NCBI): domain Eukaryota; kingdom Viridiplantae; phylum Streptophyta; class Pinopsida; order Pinales; family Pinaceae; genus Pseudotsuga; species Pseudotsuga menziesii. The sequence goes on along the minus strand of LPNX010491198.1, from coordinate 209,387 downwards.
TTGTTAATGCAAGATCTTTTTCTGGTGAATTCTTTGGTGAATCTCTGCTTTGGTGATGCTTCCATTTGTTGAATGAACAGTGGATGTGCATGTCTGAGTCCTAGTGGTAGCCTTAGAGTTGTACTTTTCCCTAGGATAAGTGGTTACCATTCCTTCTTGTCACCTTAGCAAATAACAATACGTCTCCTCATGAAGGTATCCTAGGGTTTCTCCATAGTTTTTCCTATGCTATTTTCTTAACCTAGGACCCTCCCTCACTAGGCTAGTGGTTCTTCCTAAGAAACCCTAGGTTAGGTAGGGCTAGTGCTAGGGTTTTCACTAGGTTTTCACACTGTTATCTCTTGCAAAACCTAGTCTTAGATTAGTCTAAATTAGTTTAGGTTAGTCCTTAGGTTAGATTTTAGGTTAGGTAGTGTTAGTTAAGACCTATTCTAAACCCTAGCGTCCCCATTTCTTCCCCCAAAACATCCTTAAAGGTTGTTTCTGCTACCTCGCTGCCATTTTTCCTTTACCATCGGCGAGGTCCTTTCCTCTACCCTGGTCTGACTTAAGGTTTCCCTTAGCTCTCCTTTAACATCGAATCGTTGGCCATCCTCGCACCTCTGTCCAAGGACCTTCCCTTGGCTCTCGACCACCTCCTCCAAAGGTTCCCCATCTCCCAGCTGCCTTCTATCCTGTCCCTCTCACCCTCAGTTGCACCCTTTACCTTCCACTACACGCAACCCCGCTTTCCTCGTGGCCCTAGCGGTGTCTTCTCTCGACCTTCCATTCTCCTCTTCTTTTGCTCGTGTTATCTCCTCCACGCGGCTAGTTGTTTTCCTTCCAGCCTTCGCAAGCATCCCTGGAAGCTACTCTGCCCAGCCACCACCCAAACTACTTCCTTCACCTCGCAGAACTTGCTCCTGTCGTCGTCGTTATCCTCCTCCCTTACGAGCTGCCTCTTCCTGCTGCTACAACGGAGCTTACTCTTTTACCTCGCTGCTCTTTTAACCCGCGCCAGGCCCTCCCTTGTCCTCTTCCATATTCAGGCCCGCCTGTAAGCAACCCGAAATCCACTCACCAACCCTTGAACTACAAAGGACTGCCCTTACAGTGGCAGTCCTCCATACGCCGGCGTTGTATAACCTTCCCTTAGCCTATGCAGACGTAAGACTCCATGATTAAGTTCTACTGGATCTGCGTACCAACATTAAGGGTCGCGTTTGGAAGTGGATTATTGTTTTGTTTTTTATAACGAGCGTTCATGTGCCAAGCGCCTGCTGAAACGTTGTCACATCTCGGTGCCTACAAGAGGTTTACAGTCCGTGCGCAGTTTATACAGCCCAAAAGCTACTGAAATTTGGGTGTGAGTAATGATTATTCTTATTAGTATTATAGTGGTCGTAATACACTAACGTTGTTTCGCTGATGCAATTAGCCACATCATCAAGATTAAGTCTGAGTTCTTAGATCTCACTTGGTTGATATATAGCGTCATTGTTAATGCGAGATCGGGTCAAAAGAACATTGAAAACTGCTGCCCTTTCCATATGATTATTAAACTGCTGCTCTTTCTATATGATTATTAATTGGGACCTAAAATAATAATATGCTACTAATGATGGTTCAAATTTAGTTACAATACTTTTTCTAATGCTACTTATATTTCGTTATGGAATATTGATGCCAACAAGAAATGTTTAGTTGCTTTTACATGGAGTATGATAATTATTAGGCATGCACTTGTGAGTTAATTATTCTTTTCTTACAATTAGACACAGTAATTGGTTTATAAAGGTTTATAGGTTTATAGTGTGACGACATTTCTTTACTCATTCATTTGCTTGCGTTTTGGACTAGGAACTCACTTTCATATTGGACTCAATTAGGTATTGATCTTTAATTTCGACAGAGAATGCTTTGTTTAGCAAGGTTAAATAGGGATTTCCCCTAGGAGGTTATGACTTCCAAAGTAGTTAGAGATAAGTGACTAAGGTGACACTCTTCTAGTATATGCTCACTCATGGCTTGGACTGCCATTTCAACCAGTAACAAGTGGATTTACTAATATATAATGATTAATTTGTATTTTTAATATATTAAAAATATATAAATATTGAGGGATTAATAATTATGTATAAAGGGGATTGAACATGGTGTTGGGAGGTTTGAATTGTTATTTTATGTTTGAAGTTGGTGTGAAGTAATATTAGTGTTTGAATAAGTATGATCTATGTGTGAAGGTGGTGTGAATCCAATTATGTTTGGAGTTAGAGTGGTGTTTGAATATGTAGGATTTATGGATGAATGTGGTGTGAAGTCAATTGGAATGACTATGTATGAAGGAAATCTATGCTCGAGGGGTTGTTTCCCATCTTAAAATATTTACACTCACTAAGATTTCACATTCCGTCTTGCAAGGTTTCTACAGGTTATAAGAGATGCGCCTTGTCACCATACTAAGGATAAAAATAAAAAGGATTTTTAAGTACTTAATAGAAAAAAAAGGATACCTACGATATTTAGTTAAAATATGGTTTTTTAATTGGAAATGTGTATCCGGAGAGTTCAACAAAAGGATTTTTCGAGGAGTTTTTAATATCTAGTGAAATTAGGGGTATTCTTTAATATCCTAGAATTGCATGTGATATGTCATAGCTTCATTGAGTGAAAACCCCCAAGGTCAAATTTTGATGTTTGTGAGATTATTTTATTGCGCTGTATCAAACACCAAAATGTTATTATTCCATTTTTTTTAATTGAATGATAGAAAGACGCATAGTGTTTTTAAGATATTGGCTTTTTTTGACTAACAAGAGATTAATTATATCATTGAAAAGAGTATTCAAGCACTACAAGAAAAAAACCTCATAGTGAAGGATTTTGTAGAACCTCCCCCAAAATGTCTCTCTTATTTGTTTATAGTGGAGATTTACATTAGAAGTGAGCAACGCAACGTTTTAGTAGATTTGTTTCCATGCTCATAAGTTGCATAAATGCACTCGTGCAATCCCAAATTTGGCATATATATACGTAAAATAATGATTGCATTGAATCACATTATACCGAAATTGTGAAAAAATAATTATTTATATTATTTTAAAAAAAATCTCTTTATTGTGTTTAAAACATTCAAAATGCATTTGGGCATTTCAAAGCACAATGCACTAAGCCAAGTTAAAACATTTGGTAATCAAAACTTTTTCTTTTTTTAAAATTCTAGTACCTATTAGTGCATTTAATTGGCACTAAACACATTAGTAATCCTTAATAAATTTGGTGCATTTATATTTGGTTTTGTTACTACCTTGATAATGCACCAAAAACATTATAGTGCACCAATGCATCATAATTAAGGAGCACCAAATCAAGATAAAAATTTTGGTAATAAAATATATTAGGTTTTATTTTTTTATAATTCAAAAACTAATGAGTTCATTTAATTATGAAGAAATGCATTTAATTGTGAAAAAACAGGCATCTAAATACATGATGCACCACCATGTTTATTTGTTAAAAATCCAACGAAGTGCTCTTAACATAATATAACACCAGTAAGAATGATAAGCAAATCACACATAGAGATGTTAATTTTATTTAAATAAATACACGGGTCCCCAAAACAGAGTAGGACACCCACGCTTCTTCTTGTCAGGTGCACCAAAGTAAGGTAAAATAAAAAGATATTACCAAAGTAAAATCTTATTTTTACATCGCCTTCAATGCTTCCAACCACATAAGCATTAATGCTTATCATCTCTATATGAATGATCAACATCGATGTTATTGTGTTTTACAAAATTTTGAAAAATTGTTTCATACTTTTATTTTTTATCTACATGGAAACCAAGCCTCCTAAAGTGGAGGAGAAAAAAAGAAGAAGAAGAGAAAATAAATTATTTGTTACCTTTTCATTACATTTTTAAACTTCCACGCAATGTATTCAAACTCTATGATGCATCATGTAAACATACAAGATGCAATATTAGAAATTTACGCCAAGCGCATTAGTGTAACAAAAAAATATGAAAACCCCCACATTTACTTAGTGTTCTTTAATAATGCTTCTTCATATTACCAACACATTATATATCATAGGGAAATTTAATGATTAAACAATGCAGGTCAGTGCGCTTGGAATGCATGAAGATGCTAATAATGGTGCATACATTTCCAAAGGCCCTAGAATTTAAAAAAAAACTCACAACGCATAGATAGACATGGAAGACACATAAATTGTAAAATAGCTATTAAAAAAAAATCATAAATTTCTGTAATGTGTATTTAATATCTATAAGCGTCATTTATAGTTTAAGCTCACAATTTATTTTATTTATATCTAAAGATATCCGATGTGTCTATTGAACTTGAGATAACCCATAAAACAAAAAATACATTGTGTTTTCAATGCTCATTATATTATATAGAAGAAAAGGTAGTCCTATGAATGGAATGTTAATGGTTAAATAAGACCAGGAAATGCATTTGGTATGGACAAGTACACTAATAACATTCTATCCATTCATTTCCTTCATCATAGAAGGTTTTAGGATACTTTTTTTTTAACCTTATGATGTATACATTGACATGAAGTCGGTGTTCAAAATTGAACCCTTCTTAGCCCTTTTAGAGGGTTCTGGACCTTCCCAAAAGTGCAAAGTTAAAATTGATCTTTAAAAAAATTTCAAAATCTTATTTTTACCTTTCCAATTAAGAACCCAATGTTTATAACAACATTTCAAATGAAGGGTAAGATTTTAAATTACCCGTCAATATAAATTTCATAGTGTATTTAAATTCACAAGTTATCAAGTTTTTTGATACCATTAAAATCTTATGGCATAAATAAAAAATGTGTTATGAGCCTACAAAAACCAGGACATCATTGACCTTCAAAAATAGGCTCATTGTCCAAAATATTGGAATTTGGAAATATCATGATTTATAAGTGTTAGAATGTTAGGTAGTTGTGTAAATGGAGGATGAGGTAAGCTAGTCTACCCAGTATGCACTCATTTATAGTCATTAGATCAAAATGAAAAAAAAAAAGTGTATTAGGTATACATGAAATTATATTTTTTTTTTCTTATTTGTGTGTGTGTAGTTATTTATCCTAAAGGAGATAGTCCATTGAATATGATCAAATTGCCAATTCCACCATTGAACCCCTGGTTTACCTAGTAATGGAGGAAGTGCCTTTGTTGTTAGATACATAATTTCTCCATAAAAAAGATGAGACAATTATCTTAAAATTCAACATCTCATTATTATTGGCCTATGGCTCCTTGTGAGTCCTCATTCACTCAATTTTGATCAACGACTTTCCTTCCTTAAACTCCACAGAGGGAGATCCTTGTTTCTTCATCAATATTGTATTTTATAAGTATTTAAAAGCTCCGGAAGGTCCTCTCTCAATATGTGAAGCCGACCTAGCTAGCAAAAGAGACTAGGTGGCTAGCAATATCACCCCATGGTAAAAGTAGTTGACTTAGCTTATTGATCAAGTATTCATTCGGATACTTACCTCATTAAGAAAGAAATAAATAGTACATATGTGAATTAATAGCTTGTGCTCATATTTATATTTTATCCTCAATTTCAATATTATTGAAGAAGAAGAGGAAGGAATTGGATAATAATATGAAAGACAAAAGTAATCCAAAGAATTGTAAACCAAGCCATATAATTATATATAATTTGTTGGAATTTCTTAGTAACATGGATGGGAATTTTGGATGTCTACTTAGAAGACACCAATTGCATTTTGTTAGGAATTTTGCAGTAGTGTTTGGAAACCTTATCTTTTACATGTGATTCTAGATGTATGGAAGCCTCGAACTCTACCTATTGTGTGCTAGTGAGGTTGAGAATGTGGACGGTGGGAGTTCCCAATTCCCATAGTTGAATTACTGACCATGTTGATGCAGTAACGTCGTTGGACACGCTCTTCACTCTACTCCATGGACAATGTGACACAATACCTGTGGTGTTGTAGCTATAATTGTAGGTAGCACATTAATGGTTTTCATGTTAAATACTAAATTTCTTAGTAGTGTCGATTCCTTGAATCATGAATTTGTACAAAACACAAAAGGAATTTTATTAAAACCCTAAGGATGTCAATCCTAGAGCCCCAAGCTCTTAATTTCTCAAGCCTAGGAATTTCTCTCCTAACTTCTGATCCTGCCAGTAGCAATTTTGCAAACTTATTTTTGGTTCTATTTAAAAGGAATATTGTGGAGACTCTGACAAAGCATGAGTTGCAACTTTGCAAGGATCTGGTTCATGATGTGCATGACATGTTATCATGATTGATTCCATTTCCTTGCCACTCCATCCCATCTACATACATGTAGTATTTCATGACAACATACAAGCATCCAAAAACAAAATTTGATGCCCTGATGAATCGTTGTTCGATGATGCTACATCGCTAGACTACTAGGTAGGTTTTAAATAATTTTACCATTTTTTTGGGGCCATCACTCTTACATCTATCAATCTTGGATGGTTGCACTCTATCTAGTTTGAATTCCACAGGAACCACTTTTAACGCTAACACATTTTTTAAGTTTATGCAATAATTTTTTATGTTACAAGAGAAAAGAAACTTGATTACTACCTTGACTTGGCTTTAGTATCTATTAATGATTTTGATAACTTATTTTCATGTTAATTGTGAGAGCTTTAGTTAATTTATACTTGTCAATTGAAGTGCAATAATTTATATTTCCTTTCATCTTTGAAGAGATCAAAGAATATATACCCTTGAAATTGAAATTATTACACACCCTTCAAAATTGATCACTACATGGAATGCATCGATAAAATATTAAATATTTAGAAAAAACATGCTATATGCACATGATTCTTGATATTATAACACGTTCTTAAGAGGATTTCTCATAAAATAACTTGATCTTTTCGATATGCTATTATAAGTACATATGCACCATTAATAGTGCCTTCATTTACATATAAAGAACACCATTAATTCCCAACTTGTTGGTGCAATTTATAGTGTATGGATGTGTCCAAAGTGGTGTGTTATATCATGAAGGCACATTGATGGGTGGAGGTGCATAGAACAAGTGGTGCATCGGTAATATTAAAAACATATCCACTTTATTGATGTGGTATGTTTCTATAAGGCACACCATCGATAGTGCACTAAGTATTATTCAACATTGCTAACATTGTATTTTTTGTGATGTTTAAAGGATGACTATATATCACCATGATCATTCTAGGTAGGTATTTATTTGATTAAAACATGGTATTTCCACACATGTTGAACACCTTAAGAAACCATGCACACAAAGAGATCATAGATCAACACACCAATGTATTGAATAGATAAAAACCTTTAGATGGGGAAAAATCCATGGCCTCAGTTGAATAACCACCTAAAGCAATATATTAAGGTGAAAAGGGTTTCAAAAAGCAATTGCACTCGGGTATATTTCTAGTGGGTGTTTCGAATTGCAGTCTTAGCATTGGGTTTTGAGAAGTAATGAGGCAATAACTGGTAAATAATAACTCATAAATGTCTATGATACATGTTCAATAATCCTCTTACATAGGAAAACATATTCCAGACTATACTATATAGTAGAGAGATTGTACAAATCTTATTCTTCTTCTGAATTTTCCCAATCAAATGGATCTACTAACAACACAAAGTATGAAAGAAAAAGGAGGAGGGTGAGGAGGATTGTAATTCCAATACTATTCACCTTTGAGAACTTAGACATCAGTGTCTTTTGTTCTTTAATGGAATCAACTCATGTGGGAAACTATATCTCCTGTACGAAGACCCTTCTCATGTGGCTAAACCTAGCCTTGATAACAAGATCATTTGCATCAATTGCCATCATAATTCTCCTCCCGAGAATCCCGACCCAATGGGGTTGGGCCTTCATTGAGGGATTAGGTATCTCCATTCTCTCTAGCATGAATAACCTCTCCTTGCACATCAACCAACTATGTTTTGCCTTGCACATTTATTTCCTTCTTTTTTCCATGGATTGGTAGGGTCTAGGATTCCTTTTGCTCTTCTCTAGAGTTGAGCATACTGAGTGCCACTTGAATCCAAACACCAAAAAAAAAGTGGAGGAAGATTCTGATGAAGGCCAATGCTGCCCTTCTACTTGGCATGTTCTTCATGGAGATGCTGGTGTTGATATTGTCTTGCTCACTTCAGTGTTGTTTGTTTAAGGGGGGATATCATCGAATTGATGTGGAGAAGAGGAAGGGATGGAGTATAAAGTTGTTCCAAGTTCAAGAATAGTCTCTCACTAATGCTACTACCACAACAGGATTTGAACCCGAAATCCAATGTCAGAATCCGACGTCATCCGACATTTAGTACGGATGTGTCGAACAGCAATCTCTGAAAAGAATGGCGATAAAAAATGGTTTATAGCATCGTTGAATATCCAACACAGAAGGCATCAGAGATCTGACCCCTAGAGTGTCGCATATCCGACCCTTAAGCGTCGGATATCTGATGGTATGGTGTCGGATATCCGACGATATGGTGTCAGATATCTGACGGTTTGTGGACCCAATAGTGTCGGATATTCGACCCCTTAGCGTCAGAGATCCAACGGGATGTATAGGTTTTTTATTTATTTTTAAAGTAAGGTTTACATGATTTTAAATTTATGGTCCCATATTTTCAACGGTAACTATGTTCAAGGTGTCGAATATCCGACGCATGGCCATTATAAATATAAATTGTTTTAAACATTTTGACATGTTTGTTGTAGAAGTGATGGATGATTTGCGAAAATTATTTGTTCCTCGACAGACGTTTTCAGGAATTGTTTTATTCTTCAATAGGCGGTTGTGGGAATTTTTTTGTTTTCATCGATAGACAGTTTGCTGGGAATTTTTTATTCTTCGACTTCTCTCCGTTTGACAAAATCCTGATGCATGGAACTTGATTTTTTAAGACAACCCGTTATATTCATTAACGAATTTTGTGACAAAATGTCAAATAGAAATATTCCAGATCCAAATGAAGACAACCGACAATTGCTTGCTAGACTATGGGATGCAGCGAAACGAAGGGGTGATGGCAAATGTTATTGTCTGTGTACTCAATGCAGGGGATTTAAGAGGAGAAGAATATTGATCTCAACAGCCACAAAACATTGCAAGGAACATGGACACGCTGAGGGGGGGAACGAATATCATCCATTTGTAGGTTTAGCATTATAAAGTTTATTATATTCGTTTTTTTTGTAACTGTATGTATTATTTTTATTTTTCATATATTAATGTATATCTATTGATGTTTCCATGTATTTATATTAAAGGAAAGACATCCTACAACATATCATCCAGAGGAAGTGCTTTCCAAACAAGTTCAGGGTCAGGATCACAGAGCGTGTATGTTTAATGGAGAACAAGTGAATGATCATATTGAACAAGATGATCATACCGATAATGTAATTGAAGATGATGGCACAAATACATTGATCCATGATTCATTTAATGTTAGAATGGATGATGACGATGACGTTGATAATGAAAATGATGATGACTTTGATGATGTTCATGATATACCTCTTCTCGATAAGGCATATGAACCTCTTTATGAAGGCTCCAAAACAAATCTTCTCTCTAATGTATTGTTGATAATGAACTTGAAGGTTATGAATGGTCTTTCAAACATTGCAATCACACGGATTCTAAGGTATGTAAAATAATCCATCACATATATAGGATCATGATAAAGTTTATCTATATTCCTCTAATAATTGTATTGTTAACTCATTATTGATCATCATACGAATGAAGCGTCTTTCGTTAATATTATTTATTTATTACATTAACAATTTTTATTTTTATTTTTTTGTAGCTTGATAGCTGAATTTTTGTTACCACCATCAAATATTTTACCTCGCACATATCAAGATTTATCTTCCATCATGAAAGAGATTGGAATGCATTATGAAGCAATTCATGCATGCCCCAATGACCATGTTATATATTATAATCAGCATGAATTTGCAACAGAATGTCTGGAATGTCATGTAAGTAGATATCGTACAGATATAGTAACAAAAAAGGTTCCTCAGAAGGTTCTTCATTATATTCCCATCATTCCACGTTTGCAACAACTGTTCAGGTGCAAAAACATATTTTGCAATTTATGGATTACCATGCTAGGAACAGAATTCAATATGATGTTATCTGAAAGCCTGCAGATGGTTCTACTTTTAGAGATATGTAGGAAAAGTGGCCTAACTTTAAAGAAGAACCACGTAATCTTAGGATTTATTTGGAAGTAGATGGTGTTAATCCATTTGCACAGATGAAATCCATTTACACGGTGTGGCCTATTTTTGTTATCAACAATAACATTCCTCCATGGCTGTCAATAAAGAGGGAGCACATAATGTTGTCGATGATTATTCCATGTTTTTTTGTCGAAAACTGTTTTATTTGTAATGTAGTTGTGGCATCTCATTTGTCGTATTATGTTTCTTAATTTCATATATATATATATATATATTATTTTACTCTTGTGCATGGTTTATATATCTTAATGGTTCTCATAATAATATATTTTATATGTACTTCAAATCAATCAGGTAAGTTCTAAGTCAAAGATATGAATGTATACATCGAACCTCTTATAGATGAGTACTGAAGTTATGTAATGGCATAAATATCTATAACGTATCTAGACCAATACGACAAAGGCAATTTCAATTCCATGAAATGGTTGTATGGACAATACATGATGCCCTGGGGTTAACTTCATTTTGTGGTTTGTAATTTTAAGTTCCACTTTAATTGCATTTAATGATATGGAGTTGTTAGAATAGTTTATATATGAATATGTTTGACATAGATATTCCATATCTAAATATTGTAGGTCTTCAGAAAAAGGGTAAATTTCCATGTCCAGTTTGTGGTCCTAAGATAAAATCTCGACGTTCAAAAGCTTAAGAAAGGAGCTGTTTGATGAGTATAGGCATTTCCTCTCTAAGAATCACAGGTATAGAACAACTGAAAAAAATATTTTCAATGGGAAGTAGGAGACTGCATTGAAACCACAAAGAATGACACCTCAACTTTGGAAGATGCAATACAATAGAAATTGCCATCATGGTACGTATGGATCATCGTATATGAATTGTTATGTATTTTAATTTTTATTGTGAGTTTTTTACTGTAGTGGCCATATTTGATTTATGATGTAATTTATTTATAAACTAATATTCATGTTGTCCATCGTGATCATGAAGGAATTAATGGGCTTCCACGAGGAATGAAAAGTTATCCTATTCAATTCAGCAGGTTTCCCTACTATGAGCACCTACAAATTGCTCATTTGTTTGATACAATGCATATTGGAAAGAATGTTACTGAAACCTTATGGCGACTACTAGAGCTAAGGAGGGAGAAAGATAAAGTTGTGAAAGCTTGCAAAGACATTCAAGAAAGCAACCATGCAATGAAATACATCATCCAATTTCATACCAACAGAGAACAAGTTAATATAAACTCAATTCCATGGATGTTTATAAAGAAACAAAGCAATGTTGTCAAAGAAGTAATGCTTAAAATTAAATTTCCCACTAGTTTTTGTGCAAACTTGAAGAATATCATAACCAAAAAAGGTGATTTCGTGAGGGTCAAAACACATGATTGGCATGTCTTCATCAAGGTAATTATTATTGTTATGTCCATATAATTTTTTTTTGTCAATTTACTGCGTATATTTTTTTTTCTTGTATGTATACTCTTTGTTTAATAAATGGCATGGTTTGTATATTGATACAGTATGTTATACCTCTCTTTCTCCTGGACAACTTCGACAACAATGTCAAACAAGTTATATATAATCTTGGTAAATACATGAGGTAACTAGTGATTACTTGCATGTGCTTAGTGTTTCTTTAATTCTTTGTATAATTTATATATTTGTTTTGTGCACTATTTCAACATATATTGTAATTTAATGTTTATTTTTGTTAAATATCGTTATTGGTTTGCGTCACTTGTAGATGGTTGACATCTAAATAAATCCATAAAGAAGATATAAAGTATTGGAGGAGAGAAATTCTTCGTCTCATGTGTGAAATGCAGAAGCATCTACCATCGACATTTTTCAATGCACAGGAACACTACCTTATACACCAAGTTGAGGAGATTGAGTTGTGTGGACCTGTGCACTCAAGGTCCATGTGGATGGTTGAGAGGCACTTGAAATTTATGAAGGGTTTGGTGAGACAACGAGCACATGCTGAGGGTTCTATGATGGAAGGATATACGGTATACCAAAACATGTTGTATGTTAGTCAATATCTTCCTATTTTAGCGTCAAATCTCAATTTACATCACATTTGTGATCTAGACTCCAATAACAAATTTGAAGGGGAGCAAATGAAGGGGAAAGGTAGATTGAGGGAGCTGAAAGGTAATTATTAGCTAGTGGATGTTTATTATATCCTTCATATTCTAACTGTATTTTCTAGTCATAATTGCTTCAATTAAGAGCATATACTTTGTTCAAGATATTTACACCTTTCTTTCATTTTAATGGTTATTGTCATTAAATAGTTGGTCAAGAATGGGATGCAATTCATTTATACATCATAAACAATCTTTACTAAATGAAGGTATGGATTGAACGATGCAAACAATTGGGTCATGGAATATCATGGGAAGGTGTGGCTTCATTGGTAAAAGAAGCACAACGCAACGGAGATAGAATTCTAACAAAAAGGGAAATCTATTTGGCATATGGTGTAAAACATAAAATGGAAAGCATATAATTAATCAATCCCTCTAAATATTTTATTTTGCAAATTACATTTTGACATACATGTTCTTCGTTTCCATGTATTGCTTCATAAGGACTGAATGGTTGTGTAATCTTTTCATGTATTTCTTATTGCAGGTAAAACACCATAAGGATATGGTCTACAATGGAGGTATATATCGAATCAAAAAATTGGATGAAACAAAGAAAACATCAGATTCTGGGGTATTGGTTGTCTTTGAGGTTACCAATGTTTCATCTAGAACTGACATACATCCAGAAGTCTCAGAAAATCAATACTATGGGTATTTGGAAGATATTATATAGTGTGAATTTTAATCCTTTAAGGTAGTTCTATTTATTGTCAAATGGTACAGGTTATGATTAAATCAATGTGATCCTGATAGGACTATTATTGAACATGATAATGGATTTACCATGGTAAACACAAGGTTGTTTGAGCCAGGAATAGAGCCCTATGTTCTTCCAAGCCAATGTGAACAAGTATTTTACTCAGAGGTTCCAGGTAAAGCAGGCTGGTCATTTTTTGTGAGACACGATACAAGGGGAAGGCCAGTAAAGTATAACCTAGATGATGCTAATGAAGAGGGTTCTCTGGAAGAAGGATATGATCATGCAGAGCATGATCAACATGAGTTAGATGATGATGATGATCCAGCAGAAGATGTACTCCAAGAAATAGTTGAATCCGATGATGTAGAAAACAATGTTGATGAAAGTTATACCGACGATGACATGATGAGAATAACTGATGATGATGATGATGATGATATGGCCAACCCTTACAATGTTGACTCTAGATTTGATGCTACAGATGATGACTTAGATGAAGAAGACGATGACTTATCCTTATGATCATCATCATAATCATTATCAATATTTTCATCGTTGTCATCAAAATCATAATTATCATCATCGTTGTCATCAAAATCATAATTATCGTCGTCGTCGTCTTCGTTGTCATCAAAATCATAATTATCATCATCGTTATCATCATCGTCTCCATCATCATGATCATCTTCATTGCCATCATCATTGTTAAAATTAAACCTAGATCAAATAAATTACTTCATATCATCGTCATCATCATCTGTAGCATCGTCATCATCTTCATCATCGTCGTCGTCATATTGTCTTCATCATCATCATTGTCATCATCATATCGTCTTCACCATAGTCATCATCATCAACATAATCATCACCAACATCATCATATTCATCATAATCGATGAAGATGACATCGTTATCCTCATGATCATTGTCATGATCATTATCAATATTGTCATCGTCGTCATCAAAATCATAATTATCATCATCGTCGTCATATTCGTCGTCATCAAAATCATAATTATCATCATCATCTTCATCATCGTCATCATCATCATCACCATCATCATCATCTTCATCTCTATCATCATCATTAAAATTAAACCTAGATCAAATTAATTACTTCATAGCATCGTCATCGTCATCGTCTTCATCATCGTCGTCGTCATCGTCAATGATGAAATATAATGAAAGGTAAATATTTAATAGACTTATTATTTTATCTTATTTCTTTTTAAAAAGAGTTATAGACATCATCATCATAATCATCATCGTCATCATCATCATCATCATCATGTGGATCATCACCGTCATCATCCTCACCATCCTCATGATCACCATCCTCAACATCATCACCATGATCATCATCTTCATCATATATAATCATCATCATTGTTATAGCTGATTTTACCACACATGGTGGATCACACCTTTATGGCCTTCCCTGTCCCTCTGCAGACTCTTTAGACCCCATGGACCATTTTTGTACCTTTGATGTTTCCAAGATCATCCCTAAAAACATGCATTATTTGCTATACGTGACTTTTAAACCTATTCTCGCGTATATACATGGATTTGACATGCAAAAATCCAAATAGTTTTGGAGTTTTCCTTGATGTGGATCCAAGTCACTTGTCTCTTGGCCTTCCATATGCCTTGAGATCACTCATATTTGACCTTCCATTACCCCATTGAAGCACTATATAAGGAACCCTTTGGATACATTGAAAGAGGAGGAATTGAAGAGCGAGAAAACTATAGTCCATTGTTGCCGGAGCTTATACTTGAGTTTACATCCCTTTGTCCCTTGGAGCACTTTTTATTCTTCCCAAGTTTTCCTTTGCTTGTGAGCTTTCTATCGAGAGATGGAGGATTGAAGTGGTGGAGGACCAGGTGGAGGAATTAGTTTCTTCGATTCGCAGATGTGTCGACAGAGGTTGTCACTATTGTAATCTCTGATTTATATTAATAGAAATATCTTTTCCTATCCAATAATGTGTATTTAAATGAGTATTGAATCCATGGATGCTTTTAAATGCTTATATGTTATTGATTATATATGCTAGAGTAGGTCTAACACAATTATATAGAATGCTTATCTTGTTTTCTGAATGTTGAGAGAGCAAATTATCAATACAAGCAAGAGTGGAAAAGCTCAATGGGGATCTACATCAACCATTCGGAATAAGGTATGTATCGAGATCCTTTAATGTTAGATGTTTGGTTTCTCTTGCATATAGGAAAGGATTGATTTTTGTGGTTACTCTGTCTGTTGTGGTACCCCAAGCCATAGGAAGTTTTCTCCTTAATAGAATTGGCGACCATACTGGGGAGTTCCTAGTCATTTCCTTTGGGGGTTTTTGTCGGCATTCAATGTTCTTGAATTGCTTTGATTTCTCTGTTTCTAAGTCGGGTCTGGGGCATGTTTGTCTAGTAGTCTTTGATAGGAGTAAAGTTTGTCTTAGCTTGTCTGTTTTACCTTCTTATTATCTCTTTTTCTTCCTATACGAGAGTTTTTGCTTCATAGTCGCGTGTACACGTGGGTTTTACTGGGATATCCACGTATATATGTGGGTTTTTTGCACACAGTCGTGTATGCCCTGAGTTTTTATTTTTAGGGGAATATTAATGTTGTTGGGTGAGTTTTGATGATTTTTGAGTCTCCTTGGATGCTTCTAGAGTCTACATACACCTCTTTTTCTGACCAGAGACGTATTTTACTTAAAAAAATTTAAACATTTTCTTGTCATTGCATTTTCTATTTTTTGTTTTGAGATTTGTGCATTAGGTCTCTTTTACCTTGGTGATTTGGTCGGGTGCTTCCTGATAGTGCTTGCAAATTCTGGGGGTGGTAGAGTCATTCTTTTGCTTCATTATCTCATTTGAATTCAAAAAATACAAAAATATTTGCTTTTTGCATCATGATGCATTTTTGCATTTTGCATTTTACATGGTACTTGCACTAGGTTTGCTTGGAGAAGTACTAGTCAGATTTTCATATAGGAATGACTGCATTTTTCATTTGAAGGATAATTTTGCATTTCACATAGTAGCATACCCCGTTTTTCATTTGACACAGTGCATTTTCTTTGATTGTTAGGTGTGCATTTTACTTCTTGTTGCATCATAACACCATTAGTTGCATGATCATTTACCCTTTTGAGTAATAAGCCAATTAAAATCAACGCATAATAAAATGAATTACACTCTTTTCTTTTATAGGGTGCACCAACAAGATTAGGTTTTAGGGTCTTGGAATAGTTCATTGTGAGTAAATTTTCTAAGACCACTAAACAACAACATGTATGTGTCTGTCCAGGTGAGAGTGTGAAATTCCTTGGTATAATTAGTGTTTCTTGAGATCCTCCTCTTACAAGGGAGTTAAGCATGAGGCAGTGTGAGTGGTTATTGATTGGGTTGACCCCTAGTCATAACTAAGTAGCATCGGAGATATTTCTAGGATTGTATTTGTATCTAGGGGCTCTTTCAGGAGTTTCAGGCTTTGCTACCTTTCTCATATGGTCAATCCCGCCTACGACTGTTTGCCTGAGCATTGATTATATTGAGGTGACCTTAGTTTCCTTACCTAGGTTATCGAGGGGGTACTTCACAGAGGTTATTCTGCAGGTGTCCCGACTAGGTTGGGGTCGGACAGCACAGTTGCTATATGCGTTGAAGCTGAGGGCCACAATAATTGGTTACGAACCTCTGCTTATTGTGTATGGGAGTCTCAAGCCTCTCCTAGGTGAGACATACCTACTTCATTCAGGAGCTCACATATCCTACCCTTGATTGCTTGTGATTTGGATTTACATTATATATGTGTATGCTATGTTCATGCTAGTTTGCTTAGGGTTTGTGTAATTAGATAGATTCTTTTCATTTTTGAGTCATTGTGGATTCAAGTGTAGCACTTTGTCGTTCTCATCGTTTAGCAGGACTTCCGCCTTCCACATCTCCTTTTCCTTTGGGAGAGAGAAATAGATTGTCCGGGCGGACTACTTATCACATTGATTCACACACGATGGGAGATTGTGAGAATGAGATTCCTGAGATGTCTTCTCCACCTCAACAGGTTGGGGAGGAAGATCCTACCCCTGTATATGATCCTTCACCTGATATACCTTCACATTCTGGTTATGGTCCCTCATTCACAGGTCACTGGTATTGGTTTCTGGGAGATGAGACTCACCATGAACCCACAAGCACTAGTCATGTTAGTTATGGCATGTCTGATATCCCTGCACATGATCTAGCACATCATGTCGAGTCAAAAATTGAACCTAGCACTATGCCTAGGGGAACTCCTATTCCTTTCCGTACAGAGAGATTTGGGAGCACTAGTCACATTGTACCTTCCATCCTGGCGATGGAAGCTACCTCACGTGCCCATCCCAGACCTAATGTTAGTAGTCATATACGAATACCAAAGCCAAGATGAGTGACCAAAGGGAATACCACTTATATCCCTTCACATGTCCCTTCGTCCTCTTTTCCTACTCCTTTGAATGCATTTTTGACAACCCTTCCTCCCTCGCATTCACGTGGTCCTTCAGGCCAGAATGTTGCTACTAGTCAGGTTCGTACTGTGAATGCTCACATAGTAGTATCTCAGAGTCAAGTATCTCCCATTGTATCAGGAGTCATATTCCTATTTTTGGATCGTCTTACGGTCCATCGCAAGGAGTTCCCCATATCCCTACTTATGGAGCTTCTCGTGGGATATCCTATGGGACATCTTATGGAGCTTCTCATGGACAAGCCTATGGACCGAAGTATGGATAGAGCTATCAACCTTATGGGTACGGGTATCAACAACCCACTTACTCCTCTAATTATGGCTTTGTAGCACCGCACAGTCAAGGTACACCACATCATAATGCTTCCATGCCACCCTATACAAGTCAAATGGGAGGAGGATATTATGGAAAAGGCCATGGTATTTACAGTAGTCAGTCTTATATGAACCAAAACTATCAGGGAGCGTGGCATAGACCGGCTCAACCTAGGATCCCTTTCCTCGCAATGTTAAATTTACCTGATTTATCGAGACTAATGAACGATCCTGTATCTCATGATCCGACTTAGCCGGCTGTCCCTACAAAGCTTCCCTTGGACATTCCCAAATTCGAGGGAAAACCAGGAGAATATCCTAGTGAACATGTCATTACCTTTCACTTTTGGTGCTCTTCCAACTCCTTACACGATGATTCGATCCGTTTAAGGCTATTTCAACGCACCCTCACTGGGCCTACAGTGAAATGCTACATAGAGTTACCGAGGGAGGCATTCGTTTTGTTCGATGACCTTGCTATGACTTTCCTCAATCACTTCTAGTTACCAGTGCATTACGATGTTGGTACGGAGCTCTTATCGACATTTTGGCAGGACAAGGCCACACATATCTTAGACCATATCCAAGAGTGGCATAGACAGAAGAGGTTGATTAAAGATTTCATACCGTCTTAGTTTCTCCTTGAGTAGTTCCTTAAATCATTGCTACCTTACATCGCGAAGGATGTTTCTACACCCGGAGTTCAAAACAAGGAACAAGCAATTTTTAGGGCATAGGAATTGGATTTGATTTATGCTCAATCCGGACTATTATATGAGATCATACCTAACACTTTGCGTTCTAGTTTCGATCCCAAGATCAAACCTGGACCACATGTCAATGGAATTATGGGTTGTACGAGTACCAAACCTGTGGATTCGGTTGCGAAACAAGTGAGTCAATTGTCTATCAATCAATCCGCTCTGAGACAAGCCATGGCTTGATCTCAACCCACCCAAATGGTGAGTGTACTTTCTATGCAATCGTCGGACTAGAAGGGAAACCAGCAGAAAGAATAAGAAAAAGGGTAAAAACAATTGTAAGGGTGGGAACAAGAACGAAAATGCCAATTTTAATGACAAGAATGACCGTAATGCTGGGGGGGACAAGCAGTCTAAACGTAAGTTTAATTTTCCTTGCAAGTTGTGTAAGGATGACCACCTCACTCACTTGTGCCCTCGTATGGAATACGCCTCAAGGTTCATAGCACAAAGCCTAGTTGTGATGACCAATCCTTTACCCTATAATCAAAATATGAACTCGAGGACCCATGATCCTCATTCTACGTCGGGTGGAGATCAAAATCCGCCAAAAACTAGTACTGGTCATGGGTGCATCAATATGGTGCATGCTACTAAGGTTGTGACTCATGTGAAAGACTATGGTTCGTCACAGCCAAACCTTGGGAAAGAACCTCCTCCTACCAAGAGTCCTTTGCATATTGAAAATCCTACAGATAAACCTGAGAGTGCACCTCACATTCTTAAGGGAGTCTTAAAGAATTTGGGGCACAATCCTAATTCCCGAGCCACCCATAACTATTCTGTTGTCGATGATTTGGACCAAACTCCTTGTACGATGTCTGCGCTTGAATTTCTTCAGAGTTGTCCATCATAAAGGAAAGATTTGCTTTCTGCTCTCGGAGTGAATGATGATAACTCTTCTTCCATCATCAAATTTGAAACCATGGGACTACAGCCTCACTTTCCTTACTACGTGTCTCTCTTGATTCATGTGGAATGTCTTAAAATGACCATCAAATGCACTATGATTAACAAAGGCGCTACTGCTTCCATGATGTATTTGTCGTGTTGGAAGGGTTTGGGTTCTCCCAAGTTGTCTAAATCCACTACCATGTTGACTGCCTTTGATGGTAGATCATTTCAGTCGCACGGAATTCTTCCTTCTCTTAAGGTCCATTTGGGAGGGAAGATCGTCGTGATTAAGGTCGAAATGGTTAATGCGCCCCTTGATTACAATCTTTTACTGGGTCGAAATTGGATGTATAGTATGCAAGCCGTAGCCTCTTCTCTATTTCGAGTTGTATGCTTTCCATTTAATGGGAAGATTGTTATGATTGATCAGACATCATTCAAAAATTTGAGTGTTAGTGCATCGTCGGGAGCTTCTGTCCCGATTATCGATCATTCTCAACCGGAAACTAGGAGTGTGGGTGTTAGCATGTATCCATCCCTTATGGGGACATTTAGTTGTCCTGCACCTGTCCTTATGATTGGCTCTAGTTTCGATAGGGATTCATCTTCATTGAATTATGTGTCTTTTCACACTTCCCATATGGAATATACTTGGATTCTTCCAACACCGAGTCTTTCGAATGGACCTATCGAAACGAACGTGCCGTTGCCTATAGCAATGATTGCATATCAAGCAAATCTTGATTGTGTTGCAGAGCCTATTCCTTCCTCTTCGTGGATGAAGGAGGAGGACCCGTATGTGTTTCCTGCATGGGTAGTTGATTCCTCTCATGCACATGACTGCCTTGATAGTGTTTTTTCGTCAGATGAAGCTATTATTGAGTCCATGTCAGGGGTTGAGCCACCTTGGGAAGAGTTACATCATAGATCTTATTTTCTTCCCGAGCTTGACCGTTTGGAGCATGAGGACTTTAGGGAGATTCTTAGCGAGAAGATTGGTAGTCCCGTGGTTCCATTAAGCTCTCCTGGTCAGATGGCTAATGGGAACATGGTGAATATATCACCTATGATTCCTATAAATATCTCTCGTGATCCTGGCAAGATTGAGAATGTCTATATTGGGGTAGAATGTTCCCATGCTGAGATTCTAGAGGATACTGAATTGTTCAAAGAGTTTCGTGATATATTTGCTTGGTCATACGAGGAAATGCCACGTATCGACCCTTGTATTATCGAACATGAAATTAAGACCTATCCGAATGCGAAGCCTATTCAACAACGTTTGCGTGCGGTGAATCCTAGAAAAGCACCCATGATTAAGGCTGAGATAGAAAAGCTGTTGAAAGCCCGCTTTATCTATCCCATTCCCTTGACAGAGTGGGTTTCAAACCCCGTTCCGGTTGATAATAAATAGGGAGCAATCCGTATATGTACTGATTTCCGCGATTTAAATCGTGCATGTCCTAAGGATAATTTTCCCACACCATTTATTAATCAAATTTTGGATGAATGTGCAGGAAGTGAGGTATTTTCCTTCATGGACAGATTTTCTGGATATAATCAAATTCAAATTAAACCCGAGGATCAACATAAAACTACATTTATTTGTCCTTGGGGTATGTTTGCATATCGGAAGATGCCTTTCGGTCTTAAAAACATCAAAGCCACATTTCAGCGGGCTATGACCTTGATTTTTCACGATCTCAAATTGATTATTGAAGTCTTTTTGGATGACCTTGCTACTCATTCTCGGTTGAGATTGCGTCATCCATACCATTTGAGATTAGTGTTCGAAATATTTTGTCACTACGAGGTTAGGTTAAATCCGCATAAGTGCATCTTTTGCGTCAAGTTTGGTTGCTTGCTAGGATTCATTATTTCCAAGGAGGGTATAAGAGTCGATCCCTTAAAGGTTGAGTCAATACTTCAATTGTCTCCCCCAAGAAATATTAGACATATTCAATGTTTGCAAGGCATGGAAAACTTCTTACAGAGATTCATGGTTAACTTTGCCAATTTGACTAAAGGATTTATGTGTCTTTTAAAGAAGGACACTACTTTTTGCTGGGATGAGCGAGCCCAAAAGTCCTTTGATGCTCTTAAGCGAGCCTTAGCACCGGCCCCCATACTTAGTCCACCCAAATATAGCCATGACTTTTTTATTTATGTGGATGCGTTTATGGAGACGATTGGTATGGTTTTGGTTCAGGAGGATGAGGAGCTCCATGAGCATGTCATATATTATTTGAGCCAAAACCTTATAGATGCAAAAATCCATTATTCCCATGTGGAGAAACTTGCCTTAGCTACCGTTCATGCGATTCAGAGATTGAGACACTACATTCTCCTTCACCAGACCTTGGTGGTAGCCCATGTCAATCCATTTCAGTTCATCCTCACTAGAAGGATGATCGAGGGAAAGTATAATAAATGGATTATTATTTTGCAAGAATTCAATATCAAATTTGTTTCGATGAAATTGAAGAAATCATTAATTTTTGCAGAGCTCATTTTCGATTTCCCAACTGAAGAGGAGGAGGAGGTTTATGAGGATACGTTTTTCAATGAGCATATTTTCCTGATCTCAACTTTGGATCCATGGTATGGGGATATCATCATATATTTACAAACGTTGAAGGTCCCTACTTACCTTTCACGGGATGAGCGATGACGATTATGTCACGTATCTAAGAAATACCTTATAGTGGATAACACTTTGTACCGCCATGAGGTAGATTCCATTTTACATCATTATTTAACCCATGAAGAGGCTGAGGTTGTGCTAAATGATTTCCATGGAGAGGCGTGTGGTGGTCATTTATCTGGGCTTTCTACAACCCAAAAAATATTGAGAGCGGGATATTTTTGGTCGTTAATCTTTAAAGATTGTGTTAATGTGGTCAAGAAGTGTCATCCTTGCCAGGTGTTTGCATGTAATATGCGCTCACATCCTACCCCGTTACATCTGATTATCACCTTCGGTCCCTTCACCAAGTGGGGGCTTGACTTCATGGATTGCAACCCAGCTTTAGCTAGTGTGCATCATCATATTATAGTGGCTGTGTATTACTTCATGAAATGGGATAAGGCTATGCCCATGATTAAATCCAATGGTGAGACAGCCGCACATTTCATATTCAACCAAATTATTACTCGATTTGGTATTCCAAAAGAGCTTGTCACTGACCATGGTAGGCACTTTTAGAATCGAATGATGGAAGAGTTGGCCTCAAAATTAGGGTATAAGAAGGAGCACTCCTCTTCTTATTACCCTCAGGAGAATGGAAAGGTTGAAGCAGTGAACAAATCACTTAAATCCATTCTCCAACGAACCATCGCACGAAGAAAAACGAATTGGCATATCATGTTATATCCTGTTTTGTGGGCCTATAGGACCACGGTTAATACTGCCACCAGTTTTTCTCCATATCAACTTGTACATGGAGTGGAGTCTGTATTGTTGGTTGAATGTGAAATCCCTTCATTGAAGATAGCCATAGATCTTTTACCAGAAACTTTCACATTGGAGGAATGTTTGGTCCACTTAGAGCAGCTTGATGAGCAGCGTCAAGATGATTTAGTGGCTCTAGAGGTGAATACGCGTTGCGTTAAGGTCCAATATGATAAGTCTGTCCGTCTGAGGAGGTTTAGTGAAGTAGATTTGGTCCTTTTGTGGGACCAAGCTAAAGAACCTTTGGGGGCAGGGAAGTTTAATCCCTTGTGGCATGGTCCTTACATGGTCAAACATGTGTTATAGAAGGGCGCCTATGATCTGGTATATTATGAAGGGACATCCTAGGTGGAGCCTAGAAATGGGCTCTATCTTAAAAAATATTGTCAATGATCTTCAGCCAGGGATGATTATTGTATATTATTGTACAGTTTTTTTGCATAGTTAGGTTTTCTTATGGTGATTGGGTTTGTTGATTAGCTTTCATTTTTTATGGAAGATGTCAATGGAGTCTTCCACTTTCATAGGATTCGTTGATGGTGCTAACCGCCACACCCAACACTTAGCCTCTGCTGCTTGGGTGATTTATACTCCTACGGGTCAGGTATTGTCTTTAGGAGGCATATGTTTAAGGCCTTCTTTGAACAATTTTGCTGAGTATAGTGTCGTTATCGATTGTTGTAATCTCATAGATCACATAAGGTTACCAATAATACATATTAAAAGCATACAAACACAACAGAGACAAGCGACAAGAACTTAGGAAGAATAACAGATTATATTATAGTGAAAGGATCCATACCATACAGAGAAATGAACCCAGTTCTTATCTAACTCAATAGCCTAATATATATGATTGAAAAAACAGTTACAAATAACTACCTATCGAGTCGGTCAACCGACATGACCTTATGTGGCCGACCTAATCTCTAATTAGTCAGTTGATTGACTTAGTCATCTAATCGACTTAGTCAGTTGATCGTTCTAGTCAGCTTACTGACTAGCTCCTCCAACATCTCCCCCATGAACAAAATTTTTCTTCGTCCCAAAGAACAGGGAGGTACCCCAAAAATGCATTACCTGTCATAAGTATTTATTGCTATATTTCTACCTTCATGGGTTGTGAAGTCTGATAGTTGGTCTTTTCTGTACACAAACTTCGACAATTGATTTAGCTGTCACTACCAGCTGATGTTGGAATTCCGTCCAACTTTGCAGTACTTTTTGGATGTCGATGGTTAATGTTGTAAGACTTGATAGTGTCAACATCTTCTCTTGAATGGAGAGGTCTGCTATCCTTTCCATTTCGGGACCCATAAACTGGTCCTTTTCTTTTGTTGTCTCAAAAAGTATTTTCATCTACAGGAAGATGATGTCTAATTTGTCTAAGCTCGAAATTACCTGCTACACCCACTGGTGTGCTTGTTGCTCAAGCTTCTACAGTTTGTTTGTTTCAAGCATGATTTGATCTTCGATAGTGCTTCTTCCGTGCTGTTCCTCTTCTCCAGTGCTTGGATGTCTTGTCGGGTCTGTCAGGTCTACTAGAATACTTGCCCATAATAAGCAAGCCAGTCCCAGAGTACTCCTTCTGTGATGACCTACTCCTCCATGTGATCTTGCAGTACTATGTATGCTTTAGAGAAAGATGTGTGCTGCTGCATCAGTATTCGGGTTGTTTCTTATTTTTTCTCCTCTTTTGTGTTCTACATCTATGTCTGTAGTGTCGACACCATGCTCTCAAACAACTGATAGGATTTGTCTAGCGGTTTGTCGATGTCAACCTCTGTTGGTCCTTGTATCACAGACTACGCAAGGTTTCTGCATTTGTTTAGGAAATTGACTTGTTCTCTTTCATTGTCGTCGAGCTCCTTGCGTCTACTCTAGATCCTTATTTTCACTTCGATAGCCAGTGTTTCCAAAAGTTGTCCCAGCTCTCTATCTTTCATCTTGGTTGCGTTGACTGCAGTGGTCAACCTAAGTTGACTGATGTGGACCATTGTCGCTTTGGCTTGATGGTCCCTCTTCTTTCTATCTCTCTTCCTTTTGTGCTTATGTTGTTCTGCTTGCTTTTGTACTTGTGTACCTATGAGAGTTAGATTTTCCAGAAATGGGTTGTCTGGTTGCCGGCCTGCAGTGGTTGGGGTCACTTCTGGTTAAGTCTGTAGGACGAGTGCTGCAGTTGGGTGTGTATCTGGTTGATTTTGTACAGAGGGTCCAGGAAACGGAACCAATGTTGTAATCTCACGAATCACATAAGGTTACCAATAATACATATTAAAAGCATACAAACACAACAGATACAAGAGACAAGAACTTAGGAATAATAATAGATTATATTATAGTGAAAGGGTCCATACCATACAGAGAACTGAACACAGTTCTTATCTGGATCAACAGCCTAATATATATGATTGAAAAAATAGTTACAAATAACTACCTGTCGGTTCGATCAACTGAAACGACCTTATGTGGCCGACCTAATCTCTAATTATTCGGCTGATCGACTTAGTCGGCTGATCGTTCTAGTCGGTTGATCGTTCTAGTCAGCTTACCGACTAGATCCTCCAACATTGAGCTATTACGGGATGCCATTTCACATGGTGTTCTCTCTCTTGAGGTACGTATTGATTCGTAGTTAGTAGTGTCACATCTTAATGGCTTGTATCATGTTAGGGATGTGACATTATTACAAATATTCTTACATGTGAGATTGTTAGAACAAAAATTTGACAACATAACATACATACATGTTCCAAGAATTTTTAATCAAGTTGCTGACTCATATGCTAATTATATGTTAGATTGGCATTTGTTTCATAGACCATAAGCACATCACAAACATTCATTTTTACATACGTGTAAATAAATAAAATCAATCATCATAAAAGTTTTTCAATAAACATCCAAAATGTGACGTCATAATACATAAGTGTCATAATACAAAAATGGGGCTTTCAAGCCACCAAAATATAATACACAGTAGTACAAAAATGAATCACTGTCAGGTCTCTAATCCTATGGAGGAGGAGGGGGGTTCTGATCATGGTAGCACACCACGGCTCTAGCTAGTCGTCGGAATAACCGAACCCATACTCGTGGTACCCCAACCACCTGACGCTACATGGCCTCAGGAAAGTCCTTGACTTGCGCCATGGGTACCTGGTGTGTCAGTCATACAAATTTTGTGTGGATGCTTTGGAGCTTCCGCTCTGCATCCACACCCATGATATCATCTCCTCTTCCCCTTCGTCTATGACGAGGGAAGCCATCAGGCTGCCATGGTCCAACATTTGCATACATATGAAAGAGTGTCACTATGTGTCGTCACACCAAAAACATGTCTTTTGAGTCTATATATCAAAAAACATAAAAAAAATTAATAGTTCAAAAAAATTTAAAAAGAGGGTTTGGGATTCATTACCAATGTCACCATATGCTGCTCCTGGTGGTAGGGGCATGTCGAGATCTCCCCAGAAATCTATCCTTGCATAAGGGTAATCATCGATGGCAATAATCTGTCGCCGCCACCATGGAAAGAAATTAGCTGGGTAGGGGTTAAACACCCTACCTCTGCCTAGTTTGCACATAGCATCTGCCCAACATCGTTGGGATGAATCTCGAACCCTGTGAGGAGGAACGTCAGATCTAGGGATTAGCCCTGAAACACGCTCGAAGAGAACATGCTAAGTATATTGCCGAAACTAAAGTTTCGTACCCTTCCCATCTTGCAGTCACTGAGATGTTGCTTCATGTTACTCAACAACACAGTGCTCCAATCATAAACTATGGGTCTCATGCACTCCACTGCATAGAACATCAATGGTCACGAGGCCTGGTGGAGTGATACTAGACCAACTATCCTACCGAGTGCCAGTAGTATGGCCTTCAATCCTAGCACATGGATGGAGTTTGTCGGGATTTGACTCCCAACCTTTTCCGTGTCCAAAAAATAGTATACTACAATGTGCTCATCAATGGTGAGGCCACCTCCAAGCCTGCGAGAATGTAGGTTCACCACCTCTCCCCGTCATGACAATCCTATAATGAAATATATGTCCTCCACCTCTATAGTGAGGGACATCCCGTCGATATGGAAAGAATCTAAGTCTGGATCTTAGTAGTCTACTAGAATTTGCAGTAGTCTTGGTTTGGCCCTCAGGCTTCCAAGACAACAAAACTTGTACAGCCCACATGCATGTAGAGCTTTTTGAGCCATCAAATCACCCCGAACAGCCTCTTCTATGTCTCCATGTTCCCTCTCCCTCCATTCTAGAACCATCTTGCACATTAAAAATAATTTTTGGTCATTATTTAACCTAAAAAACCATGTGTGCAGCCGCATACGCGACTGTTTGCAAAATAGCCGCATATGTACGTGGGTTTGGGCGGTTTTTCCACATACAGCCAGCCCTATACACGGAAAAAGCCCCGATTTCTGCTTGGGTCGAAAAGACTAATATAGACCATGGAAATTAACTAGTATAGACTAGCCTAAAAGTACAAAATTGACCATGGAAATTGAAAAAATTTACATGAAAATGGAAGAGGAGGACATGAGGAGCTACCTGGAACAAACGATATTGAATTTCGCTGGACGAAGCTCCCGGAATTCACGATTGAGGTTCTAAGTTCAAATGGGTAAAAATTTCAAATGATATGTAATTTTTGAATTTTTTTTACTATTTATAGAAAAAATTTGAAAATTTTGAAAAAACTTTCCCCCTTTCTATAGTTTTGAACCATTTCTGACCATTTTTTACCGTTTTGGACTAATCTGATGATGTAGGAGTCCATTTTGAGCACCATTTTGACCATTGTTTTCACCCATTCATGCCGCTCTCAAGTATTATGTCTAAACTAGCATATAGGTTAGATTTCACATCCATGTGCATTTTGCATGACCTTATGACCATTTCATTATAACCTTAGGTACGAACCCATTCTATCTTGTCAAGGAACCTTCTTGCTGTTTTAGAAGTGACATGATGTGAATGGTAGAGCTTGACCATACATGGGTGCCCTAGTTATCTCCTTTGTTGCATTTGGTTCCCATGCCGACATTTTTCCCTTTAGGGTGTGGGAGTCCTTTGTATAGTATCGCCATGTCTTTGCACAAGAGCCTCATAATCCTCTTGATCTTTTTTGTTGGCCTTTGTCCTCGATACTCCCTTATGTCAAGTTGTAATTGCATTATCATGAGTTTTTCCTGCCTCATTGAGACTTATGCCAGCTTCTCTGAGTTTGATTATCAACCATATAGCCCGAGCTTGTCTCATGTCAAGCCATGCAGAGCCATTATATATATCCTTTGCATCTTGATTCCCCATTTTTACCAGGAGGGGACTTTCCCCCGAGTGTCATTATCCTACACATGTGTCCTCGCAATAAGCATAGGTATGTTCCACTGCTTGGAACTAGCTTGTTTTCCCATTGACACTCGTCTCCTCCTAGTCTGTAATTATAAAGAACTTTTATTCTTTTTCAAGATTTTCAAAATATTTGAAAAAGTCCAAAAAAATTAAAAAAAACAAAAAGACAGACAAGAAAAGATGTTATCTTTGGCAGCAGTCGAGTCGTGTCGCCTTCGAACAGAGCACTGTATATCAGATCCGTTGGTTGGGTTAATAGTTTGAATTTAGGAGTTGTACTCATTTCTCTGAGTTTATCTCCATCGACCCGTTAAGCTTTCAATCCCTACGGAGCCTATGTCGCAGAGATGTCCCAGTTTTGTATATCGAGTCTATGCTACCTATATTTAGTCACCATTCACCTTTATGCTCTTATTCGAAGGAAGTTGAAACCTGAGTCGGCCATTCCCGGTACTGATACTGGTTCATGCACTTTATGATCAAGTCCTTCCACATTATACAGCCTTGCTGAGTACCTCATGTTGGATGATGAGGGATGCATTAATGCCCTCCTTCTAGCAAATTTTATCCCATTGACTTCAGATCATTTATTCTAGGATAGGAATCTAGAGTCATTTTTGAGTTCCTTGAGACTTGCATTCATCAGTGGCAGGTTCTCTCACCATCGACAGTTTTGGGAATACATCAATGTACCATGATTGATGGATCCTTTCAAGTGTTCTACCTCAACACATTTATTCACACTTGTTAGTTTGCACTCTAGTACCTTGATTCCCATTTTTATTATCGGTGGGTGATCTCACGTCTGTTAATGGTATACATCAGTGACCGATAATCAGATGATGGACTACTATGTTTGACCTTAACACCTCTATTCACATAGTAGGACATGTACTCTTAGCAGATTGTGTAGAAGACCTCCATATTGGTGGCATTTCATATATGCTACCTCCTTGATTGTGCCAGTGTTCATGATATTTCATCTCTCGTGACTTGATTCCAGTATATGTCAGATGTTTCCAACCATTATGGATATCTTGATCCATTATATATCTTCATCTTTCATGGAGATCATGATCCTTTGTATATCTTCATCATGGAGATTCTGATCTATCTATATTGTACATGGTGATGACCACACATGTCATATTTTGTATCATGCCTATTCATGGCCATTGTACTCTTATGTATCCAAGACTGCTATATCTACTTACAGTTATGTGCAAAGTTTGATCATTATATTGTACTATTGGATGACTGGTTCTTCCACCTGGTTCTTCATCACTCCACTTCTGGGATGGACTTATAATGTATTTCGGCCATCGTATGACCCCTTTGAACTCACACATTAGGGGGCATATGTTATAGCTGATTTTACCACACATGGTGGATCACACCTTTATGGCCTTCCCTGTCCCTTTGCAGACTCTTTAGACCCCATGGACCATTTTTGTACCTTTGATGTTTCCAATATCATCCCCAAAAACATGCATTATTTGCTATACGCGACTTTTAAACCTATTCTCGTATATGTACATGGATTTGACCCTTAAACCCGCGTACATCGGGATGTGTGCAAAAATCCAAATAGTTTTGGAGTTTTCCTTGATGTGGATCCGAGTCACTTGTCTCTTGGCCTTCCATATGCCTTGAGATCGCTCATATTTGACCTTCCATTACCCCATTGAAGCACTATATAAGGAACCCTTTGGATACATTGAAAGAGGAGGAATTTAAGAGCAAGAAAACTATAGTCCATTGTTTCCAGAGCTTATACTTGAGTCTACATCCCTTTGTCCCTTGGAGCACTTTGTGTTCTTCCCAAGCTTGCCTTTGCTTGTGAGCTTGCTATTGAGACATGTAGGATTGAAGTCGTGGAGGCCCGGGTGGAGGACTCAGTTTCTTCGATTCGCAGACGTGCCGACAGAGGTTGTCACTATTGTAATCTCTAATTTATATTAATAGAAATATCTTTTCCTATCCAATAATGTGTATTTAAATGAGTATTGAATCCATGGATTCTTTTAAATGCTTAGATGTTATTGATTATATATTCTAGAGTAGGTCTAACACAATTATATAGAATGCTTGTCTTGTTTGCTGAATGTTGAGAGAGCAAATTATCAATACAAGCAAGAGTGGAAAAGCTCAATGGGGATCTACATCAACCATCCGGAATAAGGTATGTATCAAGATCCTTTAGTGTTAGATGTTTGGTTTCTCTTGCATATAGGAAAGGATTGATTTGTGCGGTTACTCTGTCTGTTGTGGTACCCCAATCCATAGGAATTTTTCTCCGTAACAATCATCATAATCATCATAATCATCATCATCATAATTATCACCCTCATCGTCATCTTCATCATCATCGTCGATGTTGTCATCGTCCTCTTCATCATCATGACCATCATCATCGTCATCATCATTATCATTGTCATTGTTGTCATCAAAATCATCATTATCATCATCATCATCGTTGTCGTCGTCGTCGTCATCGTCATCATCATCTTCATCATTGTCGTCATCATCATCATAGCGTGAAGATTAGTGTTTTAAAACACTAATATCTTGATAGTGTGAGTTAATTATATTTCCAAATACTATAAATAAATATTAATTTAAAGTGATTTATACCTAAACCTTTATCATTTGATAATGCACATAAGCTACATTGTAGTTAGTAACACATATGATTTTCTTTTGACGTGATATTTTCTAATAAAAATAAAGTGATTATATCTATAAATATTTGATTTTATTTATATTTGAAATATTTAATTTCCATAAAATATTTTATATTTAATTTTATAATTTATCATTATATTTTTGTTTTGAATTTTTTAAGTTTATTTTAAAAAAGTATTTAATTTAAATAAGATATTTATATAGAAGAATGTAGTAATTAGCAAAATTGATGTCCAAAATTTTTACTTAGTTTATTTCTATAATAAAAAGATCTCGATGTTAAGAATGTAGAACATAACATTAATGTTTTTTTTTAATCTTTTACATACCTTATGGCTCACGAAAAGATATCAGATTCCAATTTTTTCATATATCTTTGATCTTACCGCAACTTTATAGTTTGGTGACAAACATCAAAATCATTTTAGATATTTAGACTTTGTTAAATTTCCACAACAATGGCTTCTTAAGTCATTTAAATGTTGTCATTCCACCCACCAAATTTTGACTCTCCTAATTGTTGTCATTCCACCCACCAAAGCTTGAGTCTCCTCAATAGCATATTTGTGCCTTATAGCTATTAAATAAGATATATGTCAAGGTTCTTAGTAAAAGTGTATGCGATAATAAATAATTGTTTTCATCTTTCTTTTATTAGGAATTTATGACTTTTTTTATGATGGTGATGACAATGATGACA